>CM055842.1:445020-670020 GCA_029490765.1 Euthynnus affinis | reverse complement strand
TGTTGTGTATTTATATTGTATGGAGATTATTAAATATTATATTAAATTATTATATTATAATCTCCATATTTATCTTGCAGTTAGTTTGCTGTTATTGAAAGTCAACACAGTTGTCCAAATGTTGTCCAAGTTCTATATTGTGAGTTACTGGATGTAAAATGTCCACTAGATTACTGTGATATAGCAGTATGCTGTTGTATAATTACACTATATATTGTAAAAGTAATGCAACTCAGTAGCCAGTAATTTACTGGAAATTTATATTAACTGCAAAATTTGACCTGCTTCATTTTTTTAATCAACTCACAACAACAAACCTAAAACATAAAAATGTTTCAAATAAAGACAAACAAAATCAGTTTAAGACATTTTGCAGTTTTGTATAAATGTTACAGTTCAGTGCTGCTACTGCAGGACAATGCAGTTATTTTAGTAGGTTTTTACCAACATAATGTAAAATAACTGCAGTTAAGATGGAGTTCACAACCATATATGAAAGGAAAACTATTCTCACATGAACATTTATACATTTATACAGTACATCTATATTTATACAGCACATCTATATTTATACAGTACATCTATATTTATACAGCACATCTATATTTATACAGTACATCTATATTTATACAGCACATCTATATTTATACAGTACATCTATATTTATACAGTACATCTATATTTATACAGTACAAGGGAAAAATATTCTTAAAGTGCATTGAAGTATTGCAAAGTATGTTTTATGTAAATTTATATAAGTACTTATTAATTGCTGTCAAATACGAGAACATTATCTTACATATATTAACATTTTCAGTAAGTGTATTAAGACACTATGAGCATAACAGTGTAGTTAAAATACACTTATATAATGTTCATGTTATTATATTGGACACATTTTATAATCAAGTGTGTTTAAACAGCACATTATACTGATGTACATGAACTTAGTTCTGCAAACAATTAGTAAAGTTCTGCATTTAAAGAGGTTTGAGCTTCACTGTCATGAAACTCTTGAGTCTTGTCGCCCAAATCCACAAACTGAAAGAAGGACAGAATCTCAGGTTTGAAAACCTACAGCAGTGAGTTACAGAGCAGCACATTACCTGCAGGGTTCTACACATTTATTGTGACAGTCTATGATATGTTCATTTTAAATGTTAGTTTGGGTCTCAGATTTATAGTGAAGCAGTCGATCAATAAAATAAAATATAAAGATCAGAGGAAACATCTTGATACAGTCCAGTTTCAGGTAAGCCAGTAAATGCATATTGAGTAAAGTAAACATTTAGCAGAGTCAGGCTCTTTATGTGTGTGAACATGTTTCTATGAAAGAGAAAAGAGTGATAGAGAGCAAGTACACACACACCATTATTTACACCGTCCAACATAAAATGTCCCTACCAGAGTTAAACCAAACCTGCGCCCTCGCTTTAACTACTGTTATAAATGATCATGTGATGTTTCCAACTAGTTTGATGGTGTAAAAGTAGAACTTCTTACCTTTCTGACCACATATGGTTTTAATCATTGACTTTAGATTTGTCTTTACCAGAGTCAGATAAAAGACGCCATCAGCGGTCTTTTAGCAGCTCTCTCTTCACGCTGTAAACACTACGTGCTGCTGATTTTACAGGACTTTCAGGTTGTTCCTGAGTCTACAAAGTCTACATCAATCATGACAAAACATCCGTCCTTCACAATAACATAACACGCTTCAACAACTCCAAATAATGCAGTCCAGGCTCCTTAATTTCCATTTTCCTGCGTTACTGCCACCTGCTGGATGTTTGTTAAACTCTCTGCTAAGTTCCAACACTTACAAAATACCATCTGATGCATTAAATTATACACAAACATGCTGTATGTAGATATAACTGACAAGCAATTCACACAAAGCAGAGTGTTTATAGCACAACTATAAACAGAAGTGTTCATTTTAAATAAAACAAGAAAAAAAAACTCATCAAGACACCAATGAGACATTAAATAATCATGGTCCTACTGGAGTGTTAACATGCTGGTAATCAGCTGACTGAGGTGCATGCTGGGATACATGAGTGTTAATAAAGTCCTCTGCCCACCCAGGTAGTAATTTCCTCTACCTAGACTTTGAAGACGCTGCTGGTGTGCCAATGATAAGGCTGCCTCTCTGTCCTCACTAATGGAGGATGATTTCCAGTCATTACAAAGACACAAAGGTTAAAGGTTACCTCACATAGTTCCTGAGAAAACATCTGCTGGGTCCATTATTGTTGGAATGGTTCTGTCATGATGGAGCGTAGGCAGGTGGACCCAAGTACAAGAGACGGCAGGCAGACAGGATCTAAAGCACAGAGATTTATTGAAACTTAACAACAACTGTAGCTCAGGAACAGACAGAATGAACAGACTATTCAACAGAGACTGAACTGAAAACTGGACTTAAATACAGACAGAACCAACGAGGGAACAGGTGACTAGGCAGGAGAACAGGAAGGAAGCCGACTGGCTGGGAGAACAAATGGAAGAGGGCTGACGAGGCTGATGCAGGGCAGGTGTGGAGGGAAAAGCAGGCTGGGGAGGAGTACAGGAACACAGGAGGGACACACAGAGCAAACACACAACCAAAACCCAGAAAACACAGTGAGACCAGACAGGACTGTGACAGGACAATGACAATATGTGTCAGTGGTTTCACCACACACTCAATAATATTTAACCACAGTCAGTCAGTTCCATTCAGTCTGTAGACTTCTTACTCTGAAATGTTTAACAATGTCCATCACTTCTGTTTCATCTGTTCTCCTTATTAACATGGATTGTTTATTTACATCATCAGTTTTAGTTTCCACATCATCTTTACTGCCAGACTTAATAATCTCCTGAAGCTGAATTAGATCCAATATTAACAATAAATCATTAAATTCATCTGCAGCTGAATCCATTTCATTAATAGTTATATTGTGTTTGTCAGGAAATATGTTGGTTAACCTGCTTTTACAGTTACATTTTAATAATATCAATCAACACTTCAGTGTTGGTGATCCAGAAAATTAACTGTGTAATTGTTAATCAAATACAGATTTTTGTCATAACTTTCAGACGTTAGCAGGAGAAGAGATGGCGAAACCTCCAGAGGTCCTCTTGCAGTGTTTGGAGGATTTGGGATCTGAGGAGTTTGACAAATTTAAGTGGTTCCTGTGGCAGCGGGGGGTCCTTGGAGACTTCAAGCCAATCCCAAAGAGTCGACTGGAGAAAGCAAACAGAATGGACACAGTGGATCTGATGTTCGAAAGCTATTGTATTAACACTATTAAAGTGACAAAAATCATTTTGGAGAAGATCAATCAGAATGATCTATTGGAACGTTTGCCACAAACCATCTCAGAACCTTCACGTAAGTCATGTAAAGATTATAAATGTGATGTTACAAAGATATTTAGAAGAGCTCAGTCAACAGTCGGTGGACTTGTTTTAGATTCTTCAAGGTGTTTCTCCTCTCATCCAAAAGTCTTCTTTAGTTCTGACTGACTGGTGGGAAGTCACAGGTGTTTAACCTCTGCAGGGCTGTTTACACCTTAAAGCTGTGTTCACACACGACACAAAGACAATTTTCACCTTGTGTTACTCTCACAAGTTTTACTGCTGGATCATTTGTGTTTATTTGACCCAACAGCCAAAATACCAGCTGTACATTAGCTGTTAGCCAGCTAGCAACAGACACACCAAGCGTGTCTTTGGGAGTGTGCCTCTGTGTGTTTGTGTTTAGTTCAACCTCTGACTGAACTCAGAACTCATCAGGAACTCTGGTTCTTTCTATTATTTCCCTCCAGTTTCTCCTTTTTCTCTCTCCTCTCTGTACGTTCGTGAAGTACATTCATAAAGTCCAGCGATACGTGCTGCATGAAAAATACACTCTGTGTTCTGTCTGAACTCACCATTATTAAGCCACATGTGGGTCATTATTCCATCTGCCTGTCAGTCCTTAGAGTCCCATGAGTCCAGGTGTGAATGGTTCTTAAGGCTTCAGTGTGCTCCAACTGAAGCACTTGTTGGATAGTCAGACCTCCTCTAGAGGGCGAAGTCCAACAGTTTGTGTTGAACTGCTCCAAAACCAACAATCACACCCACTTTACTCCCTGATTGGTCAACTGTGTGGAGGTGTGACAGCAGGCAGAGTTTACTGTATACTGAAACTAACTTCCCTGCCATGTTTGTCTAAACTCATGTCCTGCATTATTAATTACTGTGTTAAACCAGCTGTTGCATTCCTTCCTCTGAGAGAACCTGAACTTGGATTCAGTATCATTTAGGTTCAGGAACTGGTCCTCAAAGTGAGGGGAGAACAGTGGAAACACCAGCAGAACCAGTAACAATGGATACATGTTAAGTTCCTGTAGTGGAAACAGCATCTGTTCCCTTTGGACACCAACCAGGCTAGCTGCTTCCCCTTGTTTCCAGTCTTTGTGTTGCAGGCCATCATAGAGCGAGGCAGAGACATGATAACTGTTTAAATATGTTGATTAAAGTGAACATTCTCAGAAAGTCTCTCCTGGAGGGGATTTATGGTTTGCACTCACATGAAAAGTGACAGAAGTAGCTGTGCAATGAATTTAAAAAAGAAGCTTGAGAGAGAAGTTTCTCTCCTCCACAAAGCTGAACAATCACTGGTTAAAGTGGAGTGAATGTTGGATCATCAGGTTCAGAACAAGCAAACAAAAGTTCCAATGTTTGGAAGGTGTGTGGTGACGGAGTTTGAACACCTCTTCAACCATCCAACAAGCAGTTCTGACAAACTAAACTGGCACCTAAACAGACCCTCTATTAAATATTAATAAATGATAGACTTATAAGAACAGAAATGATTCATAATATTTCATTTCTGTCAATTGTTGTTTATTCATTCAGACAAACATGGTGAGATGGAGAAAGAACAGACAGACTCAGAGAGAAAGACTCCACTGACCACTGGTCCAAGTGTTCCTCCAGATACTGACTTAAAGCTCCTTTTAAATAATGAATCTGTCTGTGTATCTGTACTCCTGTTGATATAGTGATAGACAATGAGCTCATAGTGCAGCTGAGAACAGTCCTCTCTCAGAACAGTAGTAATACTCTGCAGCTTGGGACACTTGTACTTTGTACCTATTGTGTAAACTTCTTTCTTACTTTACCTGCAGAAAATAAGAAAACATGTTTGATACACTGAATATTATTTGATCTATTCCACAACTGCCTGAATTCCAAATAATGTAGGTTATGTGCTGTAGATCCCTAAAAGGCCCCTTATTTTCTAGTTAGAAACATGTTTATGTTCATATAACAGTGATTTCTGTGCCTCCCCAAAATGACCACTGGTCCCATCCTGGTGACCTGATTGAAAACTACCTGGCTCCACCACTGTAGGGTTCAGGTTAGTTCAGTTAATCTTTTATTGATGTTTCTTTTTTCAGAGACTCTTGAGAAATGTCAACACAAATTGAAAACCAAACTGAAGAAAAGATTTGAGAACGTGTTTGAAGGAATTGCAAAAGCAGGAAACCAAACCCTTCTGAATCAGATCTACACAGAGCTCTACATCACAGAGGGAGGGACTGCAGAGGTCAATGATGAACATGAGGTCAGACAGATTGAAACAGCATCCAGGAAACCAGACAGACCAGAAACAACCATCAGACAAGAAGACATCTTTAAAGCCTCACCTGGAAGAGATGAACCAGTCAGAACAGTGATGACAATGGGAGTGGCTGGCATTGGGAAAACAGTCTTAACACAGAAGTTCACTCTGGACTGGGCTGAAGACAAAGCCAACCAGGACATACACTTCACATTTCCATTCACTTTCAGGCAGCTTAATTTGCAGAAAGAGAAAAAGTACAGCTTGGTGGAACTTGTTCATCACTTCTTTACTGAAACCAAAGAAGCAGGAATCTGCAGGTTTGAAGAGTTCCAGGTTGTGTTCATCTTTGACGGTCTGGATGAGTGTCGACTTCCTCTGGACTTCCACAACAATGAGATCCTGACTGATGTTACAGAGTCCACCTCACTGGATGTGCTGCTGACAAACCTCATCAGGGGGGAACTGCTTCCCTCTGCTCACCTCTGGATAACCACACGACCTGCAGCAGCCAATCAGATCCCTCCTGAGTGTGTCGGCATGGTGACAGAGGTCAGAGGGTTCACTGACCCACAGAAGGAGGAGTACTTCAGGAACAGATTCAGAGATGAGAAGCAGGCCAACACCATCATCTCCCACATCAAGACATCACGAAGCCTCCACATCATGTGCCACATGCCAGTCTTCTGCTGGATCACTGCTAAGGTTCTGGAGAAGATCATGAAGAGCAGAAAGAGAGGAGAGCTGCCCAAGACCCTGACTGAGATGTACATCCACTTCCTGGTGGTTCAGGCCAAACTGAAGAACACCAAGTATGATGGAGGGAAAGAAAAAGATCCACACTGGAGTCCAGAGACCAGGAAGATGATTAAGTCTCTGGGAAAACTGGCTTTTGAGCAGCTGCAGAAAGGAAACCTGATCTTCTATGAATCAGACCTGATAGAGTGTGGCATCGATATCAGAGCAGCCTCAAAGTACTCAGGAGTGTTCACAGAGGTCTTTAAAGAGGAGGACTGTGGGATGTGTGAAGAAACGGTGTTCTGCTTCATCCATCTGAGTGTTCAGGAGTTACTGGCTGCTCTTCATGTCCATCTGACATTCATCAACTCTGGAGTCAATCTGCTGGCAGAAAAAAGACCCTGGTGGTCTAAAATAAGAAAAGAGAAATCAACACATTTCTACCAGAGAGCTGTGGACGAGGCCTTAAAGAGTCCAAATGGACACCTGGACTTGTTCCTCCGCTTCCTCCTGGGTCTTTCAATGGAGAACAATCAGACTCTCCTACGAGGTCTGCTGACACAGACAGGAAGTAGCTCACAGACCAATCAGAAAACAGTCAAGTACATCAAGAAGAAGATCAGTGAGAATCTGTCTGCAGAGAGAAACATCAATCTGTTCCACTGTCTGAATGAACTGAATGATCATTCTCTAGTGGAGGAGATCCAACAGTCCCTGAGATCAGGACGTCTCTCCACAGATAAACTGTCTCCTGCTCAGTGGTCAGCTCTGGTCTTCATCTTACTGTCATCAGAAAAAGATCTGGATGTGTTTGACCTGAAGAAATACTCTGCTTCAGAGGAGGCTCTTCTGAGGCTGCTGCCAGTGGTCAAAGCCTCCAACAAAGCTCTGTAAGTACACAGATAGTTGAATTTATTCATCATTATTTAAATATTCAGCTATCCTTACTAAAATAAATTCTTACTTATTATTTTCCTTTTATTTCCTCTCCAGGCTGAGTGACTGTAACCTCTCAGAGAGAAGCTGTGCAGCTCTGTCCTCAGTTCTCAGCTCCCAGTCCTCTAGTCTGAGAGAACTGGACCTGAGTCACAACAACCTGCAGGATTCAGGAGTGAAGCAGCTGTCTGCTGGACTGAAGAGTCCACACTGCACACTGGAAACTCTCAGGTCAGATCAAGTCACAGTTTGTCTTTGAGATATTTTTCTGAAGGAAAGGCAAAGCAAATTTATTTGTATCGCACATTTTAGCAAGAAGGCAACTCAAAGTGCTTTACATAGATCATAGAAGGCATCAAAAGCAAGACAAATAAATAGACATGTGAAACAATTAAAAAGTGTTGCATTTGGATATAAGATTAATAAAGCTTAAAAGGAAATAATACAGATAAAAGAAGAGTCCACACTGCACACTGGAACCTCTCAGGTCAGGATTCATCAACCTGTTCCACATTCAAAATCTGAATGATAATAGACGATAAACATTATATCTATTAAATTACACATATAAAACTTGTATCTGCTGACACGATTTGTCAAACCAGTTTTTACTAAACTTCTTTTACTAAAGTTTTTTATTCTTTTGATTTTCTATTTTTTTAATTATTTAATGCCACAGATGATTTTATAGATTTGGTAAACTTTCATTTTACAGGTCCACAAATTTCATGGTAATTATTTGCTACTTAGCAAACTAACAGTAACTTTGAAATTATCCTCATATTACCCCAAAATTACTGACCATAAAATACTAATTACATATGTAACCTTGTGAAAAGATCACGTAGCAATGGTCCTTAAATAATGATGAACAGTCAGTCGTCTATGTATAAAAATAGTACTTTATTACAATTCTTCAGACTTATAAAACAATGAGTTAACATAACCCAGTAATAGAGAAATTCACCAATAAATATATTAACACATCAAAAGAGGAGACAAGCTGAATATTCCGTATCTAAGGCATCTAAAGTGCAATAGTGCTTCAAGGTCAACAGGACCACAGAGTTTAGTAATTCAGTCACATTCTCAAACAACTATTCTAGTTGTTCTGCCTGTAGTGGACTGGAGCAGACTTGCTGCACAATTATTCTGTAAACAAAACACAAATGCATTTTGTAGAAAGGCATATTCAGATATTGCATCCTGATTCAATATTAAAAAGAAAAATGAAATACATAGACACATTACATTAGTGAACGCTCACCTCTTCATGGTGTACTAACTAACATTTAACAGAAGGACCCCGACACCCTGCTTAGTCACCGGCCTCACACTGTCCAATAAAAATTAAATCACAACATTAAACTCAACACAAATGCTACACAAAAGAAAATCAGAACATCAATGACCAGAAAATACCTGCTCCCCCTCCGGCTCGCGTATACCGCATGTGTGTTGTATATGAGACACTGTCTGTAGATGCACAAAGTGTTGCCTATGCTTGACTTGATAATGAATGGAGCCATCTTGCAACAGTCTTTGATTTGTTCTCCAACAATCTGTGATAAAAATAATAAAAACAAACTACTGAAAACTAAACTGAAGCTAAACTAAACTGGACATCAGTTGTAGTCAGTTTTTAGTCTTTCTTGGGCCCAAGAAGAAAAAAAATCTGAGATGTCAGGAAAAAATTGAATAAGATAGAATTCTCCATAGTTAGGTTGATTTGGTTCCTGCCCCCTTGGATCAGCACAACATCCACATCTGACATGTTGGCATTGACAAGATGAAGGTGTCCACGAGCAGCAAGAATTTACAGACTTTAACAAAATGCCTCACATGCAGGCTAGCGATATATGTTACAATTTACTGATGTTCCATAAACACTTCACATGCAGCCTAGCAGTAGATGCTTCAATTTACAGATGTACCTTAAACACCTCACGTGTAGGCTGTTGGTGGATTCTACAATTTACAGATGTTCCCTAAATGCCTCACATGTAGGATAGTGGGAGATGCCAGCGGTAGATACGAGCTAGAACATTTGATCCATGCAGGTTTTATGTTTGTAAAACTTTCCTCGAGCCGAGAAGTGCGATTTAAAGATCTGTGACGTCATCACAACGTTGAGTCCGGTATCCAGCTCTGATATTACATCCATGCTGCTCACGGAGAAGTTTCTAGTCTCCCTTCAGTAACTGCAGTGAAGCTACTCAGGTGTGCGGCTAAAATGAGTTAGTTTGTAAAGAGTAAAATGAGGCGTTTTAATGTCAGATGTAAATAAGTTGAAACCGAGTGGAGCTGCCAGAGAGAGAAAACTGTTAAACTGCAGAGCAGCTGTGCAAAAAGAATCTTCGGGTCTCCGGCGGGCGTTTCCCTCCAAATTAACGGCTTATCCTGGTGAGTTAGCCACCCGAGGTTAGCTGGTTAGCATTAAGGTTTGTTCCAAAATCATTTAAAGGTGTGTTAGTTTACCTTGAAAGGTATGGTGAAGCAAAAAGCCAGTCAGGATATAATGTTTGTGTGATGTGATGAGAATATAGCTGATGCTGCTAAGCTTGTTAGCCGCTAACCACTGTAGGCTTAAATGCAGCCTAGAAGCTAGGCTAAGTGCTACATGCTAAGCTGCTGTTGTAGCGCTGGGAAAGCACGTGAGGCAGTTTGTGCTTATTTGAAATGGGCTTCAAAGCTAATGTGTATGTACTATAACATGTAAAAGGCCTGATATGTGCATTCATTTGAAATGTACAAAAAAAGGAAAAGAGACAGTTTAGTTGAGAAATGTTTATGGAAACACTTTCTATGAAGCCCATGTCTATAATGCATTATAAACATCCTTATAATGTGTTATAATCTGCTTATAACACTGTATAATTATAGTTATAAACACTCATAAATATCCATAATGCTTTATAACAATAATCATAACACATTATAAAACATTTATAATGACTTATAAGGTCAAGAATCTTAATACTTCATAACTGCTGGTCACTGACATGTTTTACAAGGATCATAGTGTATTATAATTCTCATAGTTGTAATACATTATAATCATTTTATAATGCATCAATAATCACTGTTATAATGCATTAAAATGTGGTTATAAGTGAGTCTGACTGGTCATTGGGTGCTTTAAGTGAAGTAATGTAATTCCTGAGGAATAGGCAGATATAATACATTTTATTATGACTTATAAGGTCATGAATCATATTAATCATATGGACAGCCTCACATATACCTTCAGCAGTGGGAGGGTAGGGCTATTCTATAAACTCTTGTAGTAATAATGTAATCTCCTCACTATTGCTGGCCTCTTGGTGTTGCTCAGTGCTGTCTGGGGAACATCTGTATGTCCTGGGGATGTTGAACAGCTTGCTGGGTTTTGTGTGTGTGTGATATTGTTGTGTTTGAGGAAGAGGGTGATTTGGTTGTGGTCTGATAAAGGGGTTTGGGGGCTTGACTGTGAATACAGTGAAAGATAAGGGGTCCATGTCTGTGATCATATAATCTACAGTGCTGTTGCCACCAGTTGAACAATAAGTGAACCTTCCCAAAGAGTCCCCTCTTACCCGACCGTTGACCAGATACAGACTGAGGCTTCTGCACAGTTGTAACAGTTCCCTCCCATTACTGTTCATCACAGTGTCAAAGTTGTTTCTAGGAGGCAGATGGAGGTGAATAGTAGGAGCTTGCTGGCTGATCAAACTGTCTCCTTGACTACTGGTGACTTCAGGTTGTGCACCAGTCCGGGCGTTAAAATCACCAGATTATTATATTTGCTGCCCCTGGTAATGACATATCTGTGACTCAAGGCAGGGAAACATGTCATCAGAGAAGTAAGGGGACTCACAGCACACAGATATATATCCTTCTGTGTAGGGAGAAGATCTCATTATTTTCTGATGTTGAGAATTTGTAGTGAATTGTGTAAATGTGACTTGTAGCATATAATGAGTCCTCCTGAGTCTCTGCTGGACTAACAGTAGATCATTTGTGGGAAGGGGCAATAATCTCTCTGTAGCTGGGAGGGCAGTGTGTGGGTACATCACCTCTACACCATGTTTCTGATAGGATTATGATGTCATTATTGATAGATGATAACATTAACAAGAGTGGTTTAATATCAATTGTTAGCATTGGTGCCTAATCTGAAGACTCTAAACAGAGAAATAGAGAACAGGAATATTTGTGCTGCTGACTCTCCTGAGTTTTGTTTCAGCACAACCTGAGAAACTCTGAGTTTTGTGTGATGAACTTTATTGTTTAGTGGATTAATGAACATTAATCCACTTTTGGACGTGGCTCTGCTCTCTTGGCTGTGTGCAGTGAACTGATGTCCCTCTTACATTACTTCTGTAGCAGTCAGATTAATTCTACTGTGAGTTTTTCTCTTTGTCCTCCTGCTAACATCGACTGGATCCACAATTTAAAGCTGATATTTAAAACATTTTCTTCCTGGGGGGTCATGACCCCTGACCTTAGTTCAGAGATAGAGAGTTTGTTGTTGTATCTGACTGCACACAGCAGGACTCTCAGACTGTCTGACATGTGTGTTGTTTTGTGTGTTTGCAGCCTGTCAGGATGTCTGATCACAGAGGAAGGCTGTGCTTCTCTGGCCTCAGCTCTGAGCTCCAACCCCTCCCATCTGAGAGAGCTGGACCTGAGCTACAATCATCCAGGAGACTCAGGAGAGAAGCTTCTGTCTGCTGGACTGAAGGATCCACACTGGAGACTGGACACTCTCAGGTACACTCAGAAATATTTAGGCCTAATATGTAAGACTTATGTATTTCAACTGCATATAAATTTACATCCATTTTAATTGCAGAGTTTTGACATTTACAAACTAATAAAATGAACATGAAGGATTTTTATAATTCAAACATTAATTAAACAAACAGGAATGAAAGCTTATATATTCTTATTAATAGATCCAATGTGTATAAAGTAAATAATAACCAGGTTTATGCAATATCCCCAATTTACTTAAAATACATCAAATTAATGCTCTTTAAATGAATTAAGTGTATTTAAATTTATCATTTTGAAAACTATGAACAGTGTTTCCTGTATAACAGTATGAGCCGCCAGACCAAAACTTTTCTTTAAATGCCAAAAATAACACCAAATATCCGTTCATTTGGAAATCAATAATGTTTGGGAGCCTCTGAGCTGTTTAGAGTCAACATCTGTGTCGTTGCCATGGAAACTGCAGGTTGTGTAGCTCCTTTTAAAGAAAAGGGCAGTATGTGAGCGAGTGTTTAAGTGAGAGTGCGATCGTCAGTAAACATGCAACAAGCAGAAACAGAAGATGAGCTGCTGTGGACAGGGTCAGCAACACAACATATTTTACACTTAAAAAACAGCTCCATCTAAAACAAACAATATTAGATTAAGTGTACGTTATAATATTTTCACTGCTTTACTTTACCGTCAGACTTTACTGAAAGGAAACTGCCTTTACATCATAAAATATTGCCCTGTCCAAGCAAACCAGACTCCATAGCCTCCATAGCTCCATAGTGACTTCAGTGTTTTAAAAAGGACACTTTGGATTCACCAAAGTCAAACAATAACACAAACTGTACTGAAAGGAAAGCAGATGTGCTGCAGTTACTACAATTACTGATTTAGCCTTTGAGGTTTGGTTGTGGTGATTGTTTTTGATTTTTATGAGAGTTAAAGGTGCTATATATATTTGTCTGAACAGTACATCCTTCAAACATACAGGTTATGGTTTCATGTTGCTAAGATGTTGATCTACGTGACTAAAATAATCCTTCTCTGTTGAAAGTTCCTGGCATCCACACGCCTGACAAGAAAATGTAGTGAACTGAACATGTGGTGTTTCTAGATTCCTGTGTGTTTGATATATGTGACTCAAAAGGTTCTTCCACCTTGTCAACGTACACGGACAATCTACATATACACACAGATACCGGTAATTACTGCCATGGAGGAAATGTTTGGTCCTAAAATGTTTTAGCAGCTCATACCTAGTAGATAATGACATTATTATAATTGAATGGGGGCGCTGGCCCAGAAAAGATCACTGTTCTAAGCTCACCTCTCTTTTTTGTGGACTTTCTCTGGTCTTGGTCATATGATGTGGAGGTACATTCCTGCAGGGATGTCACACTGACCTCACCTTCTGACCCCTGTGCTTCTGGCATACTGGCATCTGGGTGCAGAAAAAAAGTGGATTCAAATATACAAGACAGATGTAGCTCGTTAAAATATGAAGCAGCTGTCAGTAAAGCTGGTTGCATTAAGATCTTTGTCATGCATAACTTTTCTAGTCATTGTGACAGCACTGATCATTTTGCAGTGATCAAGAGTATAGATTTGATAAAATAATAAATATATCATTTAGTATATGACATGTGTGTCTCTTAAAGATGAGCAACAACAGTTTAAAGTCATTCCATATTGTTTCCATAGTTTCTACAGTATAGTGGTAGACAGCGCAGGCTTTTCCTCCATTTTGCCAGTATGGTTTAATGCACTGTGCTGGAATGAAGTTTACACACAAACACAGGGGCTTCCTCCATTTGGCCTTCACATACTTGGTTGCTTTAACAGAATCTTTTAGTACCAAATTATAGCTGCCATATTTAAAGACTTGCTGTATGTTGCCATGGAGAAGTGTGTGAGATTGTCTCCAGGTCATGTGCTACCATTGTGAGTGCTAGTCTGGTTCTGCATGAAGTGGTTGGATTTAAAGCTGCGCTGTCTGTCTACCCCTGTATTGTAGAATTATGCAAACAATATGTAAGGACTCATTTTCCCCTTTAATGTTGGAACAGTGGTTTGCTCGTTGGGGCAGGAGGATGGCTTAGTGGTCAATGTAATGTAGTCCTAATACACCTTTGAATCCTGCTGAAACAGTTCAAAGCTTCCAGTTAGAGCGTAACAAAGATAGAAGCACTGCCGTGGAGGTTCAAGTTTGTGGGGAGTTCACAGGTTCTTTTCTTTAAAGTGGAAAATGTGTGGATTGACATTCATTTCCACTGACAGGGAGTTCCTGACAGTTTTCCATGGTTGGAAACCTGATGAGGACACCTGAGTTAACAGAATTCTCATCTACACTGATTGACACTGAATACAAAATAGAAGCTGGCTTGAAAAATAGCAGAATTATCCTCTGAACCAATTGTGTTCTCCTGAAACTGGTCAATAAGTAGGGAAACCTGCAGCGGCCCAAACAAAAAGCACATGCAGTGGTCATAAATGTTCATATCCAATGACACATCATTCATAACCAATTCAGAAACAATCATTGACACATACCTTCCATGTCCTCTTGTGAACACTCCTCCATGTCAACAGTCTCTAAAATAGTAACTGACAGAATATGAATGAGTTGGAAAGCTGAAACTGTTGTGATCAATCTGACAATCAACAGGAAACAAAAGTCCTACATGAAACAGTTGGACTGATAATATAAAGAACTGAAACTGTGTAGTTATCTTCAAATTATCACCACTACAAATCTGCATCAGTATTTTAATGAAGGTCAAATGGGTCAATGACGTGATGCTAATACTTTTGTGTCCATATGGTTCAGTTAAATTTAAAAGGCTTCAAATGTGAAATAAAGTAGAAAATGACTTGCATACATTGTTTTTTGAGGAGCTCCTGTAAAGTTTCTGGTTGCTGTGTTTGTGTTTCCTTTGTGTTCTCAGCAGTGTTCCAGTGAAACACAGTAGTGATGGGCAAAGCTCTTCTTTTCAGTGTACTGAACCTTTACACAATCAATCATTCACACTGGCATTAATTCACATGAATCATTCACAGAGCTGAGAGCTAACAGCTGCTGAAGCTGAAACTGTCTGTGACTGTAACTGTGAAAATAAACCAAGTTAAACACAGACAGGTTGATTTCAAAACTCATTTTGGCTTGTTTGAATGTGGTTGCTGTTCTTCTTCCTCTCAGTCTGTGTTGGCTGTAGCTACAGAGGCTAGCCAGTTAGCTGGGTGTATTATAGCTGCAGACGGCTGCGGCTCTTTTTAAATGCGGGGAGGGCCGATAGTTTCACAGGGAGGGACTCGTTTGAACGCACATGAACGCGCAGCAAGAGCAGCTATTAAAAGAGAGAAGAGAGAGGCTCAGATAACAACACACACAGAGGGAGTGTGAGCTCATTCTCTACTCTGGTCTCCATTAAGGCCTTTACACACTGGGGGCATTATGAAGAAACCACACCAACATGCAACACGCTCACAGCTGAATAGTTTGCATTAAAACTGTTCACACCAGCAGAGACACAAATTTGGGAAAGTTGTGACGGCTCATTGGGCCGTCTGTACTGAACCAAAATAGTTGGCATGTGGGCTCCACGGGAAGAAATCCACAGTGTTTGTATTTATAAATACATGATGATGATGCATATGATACATGAATCAATATATTGATTGATTGGCTTTATTTCCCGCCTGCATGCAGTAACGCTCACAGACAGACTGGGAGCTGATCAATCAATGTAGATACAGTAAATCAGTTCCAAACACATACAGCAGGATATTCAACAGCCCATGTGGGCCTTCACCATAAACAGCTGTCCCTGCAGATTACACTTCCTGATTGGTTGATGCTTTTATTGGCTGTGTGAAAACTCTCAATTCTGCTTTTTCTCCTTGTAATATTCACCTTCTGTGTCAAAGTACTCACGACAAAAACAACAGTTTGAAAAAACCTTGCAGGAAAAAAAGCCCCCAGTATGTAAAGGCCTTTACTCTCCTTTATCTTTACATGGCAAATAGTCGTTTGCTGTTTGCTTTCAAATCTAATGAGACTGAATAGCGTTGACATCACGTTGAATTTCCTCCAGACTTTTCCCTTTGTATTCTCCTAGCCGTCCCTGTTCCAATGCCAGGAGAACTTTGCTTATTGTAGCTAGCTGGAGGGAACCTCTGGAAGGCCGTAGTGCTTTCTGTGGACGCTCATGTTATGCCCAAGGAAATCTGCCAACTGCTCAAGTCCTGTGGTCTTGAGATTCAGAAGGTTGAGAGAGTAGCAATGTGTTTCCTGAGTTTCCTTGATGTTAGCGCTTTGGGATTTCTGATATGATCACATTGGATAAGTACGCAGACAAGAGCATTGTGGATAGCTCTCCTGCTCTCCTGCTTAAACAGGATTACTTGCACCAGGATCACTTTGCAAAGGTTTTTCCAGTTGAAGGGCGAAGGCTCTTCTTTCAGGGCATTCAAGTGTTGCTGCTGTTCCTCAGACAAATGGCCATGAAGGTTTTGGACATCCTGCGTGAATGGAAGGATTTGAGGAGGATCCATCTGGTCTGGTCAAGTTGAGTTAGCGCTTGGCTTCAATGTCAAATTTCCACCTTTCTTGGTATAGCTCTGTGAATTCCTCAGCATCTTGGGCAGTTTGTTTCTCTTTCATCTTCAATCCTTGGGACTTGATGAACACGGCCAAAGAATGCAAACTGTGTCCCGCTTTACCAGCAAGACATGGACGTTGATATTTGCCAGTTTGATCACTGAATCCAGCTCGGCATCTTGCAGCAGCGACAACATGAGCGGACTTTTCTGCTTTTATCAGTTCTTTGATGGTCTTCACAGGTGTCAGTGTTTCTGCTTCAGTACCAGTCTGCCAAGCTCTCTCAGTGTTTGTTGAATATATTGGTGTTGGCTGATTAGCTTCTCCTTCTTTTTGAACAGTCTGTAACCAAACTCTAGGATGCAGCGCTCTTCCTTAATAGCAACTGCAACCTTGTCTTGGTTCATAACACTGAAGAACTTCCAGTATGCGTCGCTAAATCCAGTTGGAGCAGGTTCAGCAAAAGCTCACAATGCTTGGACTCTTTTTTTACCTGCTTTAGATGTTTCACTCTGAGGCTTGAATTTGCAGAGCTGAAAATGTGGCCACATAACTCTTCTAGTGAGGAATCCATAGCAGCACACACAACGCATAAACTCATGTCCATCACTTTCTTCCTTCGGTTGCTTATGTAACAGGTGTGCATTGTCTTTAAGAGTTGATGTCAGTTCTGTGCACATCCGTTAACCCTTTAATTGTCCTGCGTTGTGTTCTGCTTGTGTTGGATAACAGAAGGACCCGGACCACCATCAGCTACTGGTTGCTTCTTTTAATGAAGGCACGATGGTGGATTTGTCTGCACAAATCACCAGAAAAACACATAATGCTCAGTAAACATGCAGTCTCCTCCACACAGCACACAGGTCTCAAGCTCCTGTTAGCACACTAATATACAGAAACCCATGTAGACTAGCACTTGGAAACGTCTCCTTTAAAGCTGCAAAACGTCCGTTTACAAAGTCTGCATTCAATGAACACATTAACTAATGTTCACGGCCTAATAACTAACATTTATACAGCATTAAACAAGCTTTACAAACACCAAAATACATGTTCCAAAGTAACGAGCAAAGTAATACATTACCTCCTCTCAGTTAATCTGGCGCAGACTGAGAGAAGCACATAGATGAGCTCTTAAAGTGACGGTACAGACACTCTAGTTTGAATACAACATTCAGGCATAAATATAAGACATAAAACACGTCTTAAACACTTAGAAAACAGGATTTGTCAGGATTTGGTGACATTTCACACATAAGATAAAGATATTATTTCACCTGGTTACACTTCCATGGGATGAGTTTGCCTTTCTGGCTCTCCAAAACTTCAGTGTGATGTTCAAAGTTCCCTTATTTCAGATATAATCTAGTTGCAGTCGCCGTGTTAATATCTGCTGGAAACTGATGGAATGACGAGCAAACAAATGATCTCTTGCTGACAAAACTGGAATTACAACTGAACTTCATACAGAAAGTAAACCGCTGTAAAAGTCACTGCAAGATGACGACCGGTTCCCTGAACGCCTCACGCAGGCTAGCTGTAGACGCTGTGATTTACTGATGTTCCCTGAACGCCTCACGCAGGCTAGCTGTAGACGCTGTGATTTACTGATGTTCCCTGAACGCCTCACGCAGGCTAGCTGTAGACGCTGTGATTTACTGATGTTCCCTAAATGCCTCATGCAGGCTAGCTGTAGACGCTGTGATTTACTGATGTTCCCTAAACGCCTCACACGCAGGCTAGCTGTAGACGCTGTGATTTACTGATGTTCCCTAAATGCCTCATGCAGGCTAGCTGTAGACGCTGTGATTTACTGATGTTCCCTAAACGCCTCACACGCTATAGTAGATGCTAGCAGGAGATGTTAGCGGTAGATGCCAGCGGTAGATGCTAGCGGTAGATGCTAGCAGTAGATGCTAGCGGTAGATGTTGGGGGTAGATGCTAGCAGTAGATATTAGCAGTAGATGCTAGCGGTAGATGCTAGCAGTAGAAACTAGCAGTAGATGTTAGCGGTAGATGCTATCGTAGATGCTAGTGGTAGATCCTAGCAGTAGATGCTAGCAGTAGATGCTAGTGGTAGATGTAAGTGCCGGATGCTAACAGTAGATGCTAGTGGTAGATGCTATCGTAGATGCTAGCGGTAGATGCTAGCAGTAGATGCTAGCTGTGCTAGTGGTAGATGTAAGTGCCGGATGCTAACAGTAGATGCTAGCGGTAGATGCTAGCAGTAGATGCTAGTGGTAGATGTAAGTGCCGAATGCTAGCAGTAGATGCTAGCGGTAGATGTTAGCGGTAGATGCTAGCAATGAAATAAAATGAAGCTAGCTGTTGACACATGTTCCAGCGCTGCTACACAGAAGAAACACTCCGACTGTGTGTCCACGCATCAGGCCGGAGAATGTGAGAGGGCGGGAAACTACTTTGGCTAATCAGAGGCTGACAAACATGTCAATCAAAAATGAATGACAGCGATAGGCCTGAAGCAGCTGTCAATCATGGGCTGATAATTGTTGCAGGAGAAGTAGGAGGTTGGACAGGAAGCAGCACGTTAGTCTTGGACTGTGCAATGTGGTCGATTTAAAACACGCTAAAAGCTGTTAATATGTCACGTTATTCAGTTTTAATATGTTTTCAGGCCAGAAGAGAATCTGATGAACTGATCTGTGCAGCTCTTTGCTGATTTACTGCTGCTCTAATGTCACCGCACTATTTATATATGATATATGATCAATATCTGTATTATTTATATATTATATATAAACCTCATTAGTTTGTGTGAAGTGAAGCCTCATGGTTTTATTGAACAGAAGAACAGAGCTGCCTCTGGGGCTCTATATGTACAGATATCACCATATTTCAATAAATAGAAATGTATTAAAATGATCTACCAGCTACCATCATAAATCCACCTCCACTGGAGCTTTAAGGACATATTTCATCCGCTAAAATGATTCACACTAAATATAAAAAACAACATTTGGTTCTAAATATATCTCAGTATTATTTATAAAGTATTTTTTCTCTCTTCTTTGGAAAAAATCATTATTGAAATTCTGTTTAAACAACGACACTTAAATTTAATTTAAAAAAATATCATTTCTCATCATCATCATTTATAATTGAGAAAAAATAATAAAACCTTTATTTAATACAAATAAATGAATAAAAATAAAATTCATATTATTTTATGTTGTAAGTCATAAAATTAATAACATTTTTATAACAAAAAGCATTAAAGTCACTTTTTTAACAACATTTTCATGAATTGAAAACTCAAACCAGTAAAAACTGACTCTGACCCCTTTAATTATTATAATATTTGAGTTTAGTGTTTTACTCTCTCACACTGACGTTTATATATTTATATATTTACATTCAAACCATGTTCAGACGTTTTAATTGATGACATTTAATTATTTTTAGAGTTACAATATTTATGCAGATTTTCTGAGATGTGAATCAATAATTTTAAAGTAAAATGTCAGAAATCCAAAGTCTTAATAATAAATGATGCATGAATGATGTTTGAGTGTCTGGAGAGACGATGTCTGATAGAGGAGGAAGAGCTGGAAACATTTTCTCTGTCAGAGCTGATCACACATCTCAACTGAATCTTTGACTTTTTGTTATTTCTAACTGAAGTTTCCTGTAAATGTTGAAAGTTCAACCTGATTAGATTCAATCATTTGATCAGAATAATCAAACAGTAGACTAGAGCGATGTAACGTCCATGTTTGCATGCTGAAAGAGAACGTGCTGCTCTGACCCCCCTCCTCCTTTCAGCCTGCATCCTGCTGGAGTCCGATGGTTGACACCAGGTCCTTGGAGGAGTAAGTGTGTTTTTCATTTCATTCATCAAAACAAAGCAAACTTCAAACTGTGACATCACTCATTCACATCCTACTGAGGATGAAGATGATGTCATCATCAAACAGATGATAGATCAATAACTGCAGCTGTATTGTGTCTCGTTCTCTCCATCAGATTTCTGTCGACTCACACTGGATCCAAACACAGCATACAGAAAACTCAAACTGTCTGACAACAACAGGAAGGTGACACATGTTAAAGAGGATCAGTTATATCCTGATCATCCAGACAGATTTGATTTCTGGCATCAGCTGCTGTGTGGAAATGATCTGACTGGTCGCTGTTACTGGGAGGTCAAAAGGAGAGGAAACGTTCATATATCAGTGAGTTACAGAGGAATCAACAGGAAAGGACACAGTTATGACTGCAGGTTTGGATTCAATGATCAGTCCTGGAGTCTGGACTGCTCTGATGGTCGTTACTCTGCCTGGCACAATAAGATAAAAACATCCATCTCCTCCTCCTCCTCCTCCTCCTCCTCCTCCTCTGTCTCTAACAGAGTAGGAGTGTATGTGGACTGTCCTGCTGGCACTCTGTCCTTCTACAGAGTCTCCTCTGACACACTGATCCACCTCCACACCTTCAACACCACATTCACTGAACCTCTGTGTGCTGGGTTTGGGTTCTGGTCTCTCAGGTCTGGTTCCTCAGTGTCTCTGTGTGATGTGTAGGAGGGAGAGTCTCCTCCTGTTAGAGAAACTTTCTCATGTTATTTAGTACCAACCTGATCTCTCACTGCTTGTAAATGCAGTTTCTAAACCAACATGGTTTCCACATGACTGACAGTTTGTTTGTCAGTCACATATAAAGACATTTAAAAAGGTGTAAAAAAGAAGCTGATGTTCTCAGAGCAGATAGCTCAGTCTGTTAGAGGACTGTTTGGAGGTTCAGAGGTCCTGGCTTTGATCCTTATGAGTCTCAGTGAACCTCAGAAGCTCTCAGAGAGAAAACCACCAGCGGCTGAAAGTTTACTGAAACGTCAAGTTGTGACCAAGGTTTTTAAAAATGTTGGAAGAGTTTTGCCAACTAACTATAAGACACATAATGACAGTAAGTATCCGCTGGCCTATAGAGGCACTTTGTTGTTTTTACTCTTATTTCTTGTTTTTTAATCATATAGTCGATTCAGAACCCGACATGTTTTTATGTGTCTCTACTGGATGTGCATGTAGAGCTGTAAATAAACATTATGATTCATAGATTCATCACTTCATGCTTTTGTCTAGAAAATGTCAGGAAATTGTGTAAATAGTGTAAAATGCTGGTTGTAATTTCACAGAGTCAAAGGCGACGTCTTTAAATGTCTCATTTTGTCTGAACTAAAGTCCAGAACAGTCAAATATTCAGTTTATTATCATGGAAGACAAAGAAAAGCATGAAATCTTCACAGCTGAGAAGCTAAAAGCAGAAAATGTTTGCTTCCAAATGACTCAAATGATGATGAAGTGTTGATTTAGTGTTGATGGATAATCAATGAATGGACTAATTGTTGCAGCTCTGGCTGTATGTGAACAGAATATTAGAGGACAAACAGCTGACAGTTTAGCGCCTTACTAAATATCCACAATAAAAAGCTCATTTACAGGATCATCAGTCTGTTTACAATCTGTTTGAAATGTTTCTTATTTCCTGTTTCTGTGTTGTACCAAGTAAAGTTGATCATTTGTATGTTTCTGTTACTCAGGCAGAAATAAATGGAACTGCAGTATCACCTGTTATGTCCAATAAAAAAGCATCATAAATAATAATAGAAGCTTTCATTTGATCTTTATTGTCAGATTCAGAAAAATGGCACTCTGATAATAAGCTGAAGATTATTAATAGTTCTGTTGTTTATTCACACACAGTTGAGCGCAGGGTCAGTTTCTCATTTCTACAACCTTCACACAACTCAACTTTGAATGAAAAGTCACATTTTGATAGAAATCATCAACATTAATAGTTCTATTGGGAAAATGTGCTTTGGACAAAAAGCAAGTGTTTTCTCCTCCAGGAAGAAAACAGTGAAACACGTGTCGCTGAACTTTCTGCACACAAAGTGAATACAGACGTCCGTTTGTCTTCTTCTGCTGTGACAATCAGCAGGTCAGAGGTCAGAGGTCAGATCAGGTATGTGACCAGGAGCTGAGAGAGGAAACAAAGAAGAAAGTCAAAAGCTCACAGCTCAACATCCAAACACAGACTGCACACAGAGCTGCAAGCATGGAGGAGAAAGCATCACATCTACAGATCCAGGAACAGTTCTCCACTTTACTTCATCACAGAAAAACTCTCATTGTTCTCTTTTTCACTTCATTTGAAAGATGAAGAAAACATCTGGACTCCTGCTGTCAAACTTCATCCAAACTAACAGCTGATCTCTATTTCCATCATGCTGAACATGCAGCTTTGGAAAAACTCAATCTTTCTCCAAATGTCACCAAACAAGACTTTTACAGTCCGTTAAGAAACTCTTATTATCAGAAATAAACGTGTCTGATTTTACAGTCCTCAACATTTTCATATTCTGGAAAATCAAACTTTATTTGTGTAGCAGCTTTACAATCCACATTTAGGTTGAAATCTTAACCGGATATTTGCTTCTTTGTTTCAGGGATTTTTCTATATTTGCTGCTTTTATCTTGTTCTTTTTATATCTGGATGTCTCTGCTTCTGATTGGACATTTATCTCCAATCAAACAGACAAATCACATCTTTGTCTGCTCTCATAATAATAATAATAATAATAATAATCAGTCTAATGTCTGAAGGATGAAAAGCTCTTTGACAGAAAGCTTAAATGTCTTTGACCAAATAGCTCAGGCTGGTAGAAGAAGGTGGAGAAGTTTAATGATGTGGGCTCCATCCTCAGTTTTAAAGTCCAGTTTACAGAAAAGATCAAGAATCTCTAAGAAAGAAGTTCTAAACGTCTCTGACTGAAGAACTCAAACTGGTAAGAAACTGGTTGAACTGGTCAGAGGTTGAGAGTTTGATCCTTATGAGTCTCAGTGAATGTTGAAGTCCAACACTCAAAGTGAGAAAAGCATCGGGGTTTCTGAGAGCTTGGAGCTCAAATGGCAGCAAAGATGTGACATCATGGAGAAGTTGCTGGTTCAGCTCAGGCTGGTAGAAAACCCTCTTCAAGTGTGGAGTTTGTGGGTTGGGGCGTGTCCTCCCCCGATGTTTCAGAGAGGTGGAAGCAGGGGATTATGGGACGGGAAACCATGAGCAGCTGAGATTTTACTCCAGGTGAGACAAATGTTTTTAAAAATGTTGGAAGAGTTTTGCCAACTAACTTTAAGACATAATAATGACAGTGAGTATCTGCCGGACTGTAGAGACACTCGACTGCTTTCATTATATAATCTTTAGTTTGTCTTTTTGTTCTAATGAGTTTTTCTTTTTTTAACCACACTTCTACTTCATACGTCAGCTTAGAAACGTGTCACATGTTTTATGTGTGTCACATGCTGGATGTGGACGCTGTTAGTTAGTTGATTGATTGATTATGATCCAGTTGTCAGATTTGAATAGTTTTAATTGGTACAGTGACTCAGAGCAGCCTGCAGGGGGCAGTATAACTTTTCTCCTCAGTGGGGAATCTAACTTTGGTTCCTTTGACTCACTAAGTGCAAGAGCTCATCATCCTGAGCTCTATCTACCTACAAACAGCTGTGTGCTGCTTCTCCTAGTTCTGCTTTTATGTGAAAGAAGATGAACAGTAAAGATTGAGAGCAGCGTCTGAACAAGGATTGGAACCAACATTCAGTCTGTTGTGACTCCAGCATGTAAGCAGCTCATCCTGTTGAGTTGTTCCTCCTGACAAGAGTTGCAGCTTGTTCAAGCTGAGATTTCTCATCTCTGCTGTTGTCATAAGAAAGTAGAAAGTGAAAACAGAACAAGCCGTGTGTGTTATTATTGAAGTGACGATCTGCTGCGAGTTTGATTGGAGACGAGATAGAAAGAATAAGAACGGGGACGGAAGCAACAAGTGTGTGATGAAGAGTCAGACAGCTGATGCTGATGCTGATCTGAAACACATCTTGTGTCTGAATGTTTCACTTTCCATTGAATAAAAACAGTATTTATTGTAAACGTTGATGTTGAGGAAGGAACAGCTGCTTACTGTCACTTGCTTGATTGTCAGGATTGAAGCAGTGATCTACTGGACAGCAGTCCTCCTCTCTAACCACTAGACCAGTCCAGCACTCAGCTGGTGAGCCCGTCCTCCAGAACCTCCACTGGCTCCATAAGCAGGCCCCCTCTACCTCAGCGAGCTGCTCCAGCAGCCGGGACCGAGCCCCAGACCTGAAACCCTGATCCAAACTCACCTTTCAGACCTGCTGTTGATGTCATGTGTTACCTTGTGTTAGTGTCTTGTTCTCTGTGATGAACTTCAGTAGAGCGTCTTTGAGGAGCCTGAAAGGTGGAAGAAAATGTATTATTGTTAATTGTTGTTGTGAAGTAAATGTATTTGTGTAGAGCTGCTGTCAGAGTGAAAGGTCTCCTCCTCTTCCTCCTCCTCTTCCTCCTCTCAGCTCAGTCAGGACTGTTTGTAACAACATGAAGCTCCTGATTTATGTTGAGACAGTTTAACAGCTGTTTAAAGTGGACAGAACTGACCTGAGAGCAGTTTTCCACATGGTTTCCATGGCTGCAGCTTTGACTGCTGCTCTTTGAATGAAATCATCAGCTTGTGTCCTTCTTCTTCTTCTTCTGCAGCGCTTTAACGGCAGCAGCTTCTTTCTAACTGACTTCACATCGTTTGAGCTTCGACTGCTTTAACAGCTCAAAGTGCTTCAGCAGAATTTATCTGTACAACACGATTCATACAGCTGAAGCCTGCAGGTGTGGCTGAGCTGCAAACTGTCTCTGAAACACAGAGTCACTCAAACAATCAGGTCTGACCAGCTACTGAAGGTCAAAGGTCAAAAGCTGCAGATCTATATAATCAATCATCTTTTTCATTGAACAGTTTTGGTCATCCTGATTGACCAAAAACAGGAAAAGTTTAATCTGACCTCATGTTTTTGTCTTTTTGTCAACACAAACATGTTTTGGAGAATAAATATCTCTCATTTAGATTGATGAAGAGTTTTTGAAGAGTTTGATGAAACAATAAATGTGTCAAATATAGTGGAGACAAATAAAAAGATGAAGTAGTGATTTAAAAAGCTGCAACAGTTTCAAATGTGTCTCAGCTCTGCTTGTAGTTCCTGCTCATGTCCACCAGGTGGCGCCATTTGAGCGGAAACAGCAGCTGACAGATGAAAGTCACTCAGTGGACTTTGTTACTGTTTGAAGCTTCTTCTGTGTTTTATTTCACATCATTTCATTTCAATAAACTAACATGTCTAGTTGTTGTGATATAAATCATGTGAGGAACTACAGGACACAAACACACACACTGTTGTTTCTTTGCTTTTCTTCAACATTTAATCATCCATCCAGCTGTTTGATGATGTGGCTCCTCTTGTTTGGCTCTTTGTTCTCTTCCTTTATCAAACATTTCAATAAAGTGGTGAGAAAAAACAACAGCCAGTGACGTCATCACGTTTGTGACGGGACGGATCACAACGTGTCAGTAAGTTGTGACGGATGGATGGATGGGCTTCAGCGACTCCTGGATGAGTTCTGACCTCAGATCAGATGTGTTTCATGTTCCTGCAGATCAGGAAATGTTGACAATCAATCTAGAAAACACACATTAGTGCTAAAATAATGCAGTAAATGTGTCAGAATGTCAGTGTGAATATCTTCTATATACTTCTACTAATCTGTGTTCATTAAACTGACAGCATGCAGTTTATCTTTTCACCAGCAGAGGGCGCCAAAGCTTCATCAATGAAGAGTAATGCTCCACCTTTAATGCACATATTAGACACATTCTGAGTGTACTGATCAATAATCAATCACTCTTCCTCCAGTTATGATATGAAAGACAAAGCAGCTGTAAGTGAGTCACATGTGATCATAATAAAGATAAAGATGTGTTGAGGCTCCTCAATCATCCTGTTAAAAGTCACTTTGATCACAGTCTGATTCTTCTGAGCTGACTGACTGCAAGGACTACAACTACCCATCATGCCCTGCTCACTCAGTCAGCCAATAGCAGGCCTCCAAAGGTAAGGTGTCAGCGCTGAGGTCATCAGTGCGCCGACTCTGTTTGACAACAACACTGCTGCTGTTTCCTGTTAAACATCAGACTGGAATTATTACATGAAAAATATCAACTGGTCAAAAGTCTGAACTGTAAATAAATGAGAAACAGCTTCAGCTTCTTTTCAACTTTCATCCTGTCAAATTCTTCCTTGTTGTTTTCTGCTCATTTCAACCTGAAACTAGTTAATAACATGAAGCCAAACTTCAGCCCTTCCTTTAAACAGACCATTGAAGAAAATCCATTCATCTTTCATCACTTTATTCATTATCAGCATATTAAACACATTATTGATTATTACATAGACATCCTTATACTGTGTGTTTATATAGAAAGATTTCATGTGTAAATATGTGTTGACAGTTGTAAATGACATCTGATCTTTATAATGATGTCATAATAGTAATAATGAATAATAACACATTACAGTTATACTATGGAGATTATTCCCTATCTTATTCAAGAGCGTAGTATATAAATTTGAGAGCAAACTTTATTGATTTTACGTTCAAATGTTGTAATTTGTCCCTCAAAACCCTCCCCTCGCACTCAAACAGCCTCTGCTTGCGCTCAGATTTGCTCCGCTTGTGCTCAAACTGTGTGCTCGCACTCGGATACAATGTTGCTCGCGCTCAAACTTCAACTCTTCTCCTCGCACTCAGGTTTCTTCTGCGCGCTCGCTAAGTTTCTGCTCACGGATTTCTCCACTGCGCTCGGATTTTTTTGTGTAGCAACAAGCATAGCAACCACCCTGTCAGAATCATCCAATCAATAGAAGGCCTGGTTTTGGGTTGACCAATGAAATGGAGCCTGTCTCCTTGCGTTAGTCAAAGTCAAGGGTCTCAAGTTAGTTTTTTTTATTTCTCCATTTCATTGGTCAACCCAAAACCGGGTCAACCCAAAAACTTAGCGAGTTTTTGGGTTGACCCATCTATCATTAAACACTGGCTACAGGCTCTCTGATATCAGATCCTGATCCAGAAACTGGACTTTGATACTCAAGTTGTTCTCTGAAGGATCATAATTCATGTTTATTGAGGCATCTGTAGATCAGTGATCATTTCTATCAGTTATTTTATAACACAATGAACTCAATGACCTGTCAGTTAAATGTCTTAAATCTGATGAATCTAAATGTAACGTTCAGCTTCTCTTCACATCAACGTCATGATGACTTATTTTTTCCAACAGCTCACAGTTAAACACTGAGAAACCATCAATACAACAATAAATCTACAAAGACATGAAGAATAAATGAGTGACAAACATCCATAAAGTGTCATCATGTTGTGAGTCTAACTGTCTGACAGCAGTTAAATAAATTTATTATTGTTGGTGAAAATTCCTTTTTAAAGAAGAACCAAAGTGTCAGTAACAGTTTAGTTAATAAGAACGTTCTGTAATCAATCCAAACATTCATCTCTGACATTAGTGGGAGAAATATTTACTATTTAATGTCATCTGTCCTTTCCATGAGTGGATCAATACATATGTGTCATTAAGACATGAACATTATTTATAAGATTAATCAGCCACAGCTTGTCCAAAAGAACCGTTTGTGACTGTCAGGCATCATTTTATTATGAAAATCCTGTCAGCAGCATCCTGAACAGCACAGACAGGTGAGCTCTGATGTCACACACACACAGACAGGTGAGCTCTGATGTCACACACACAGACAGGTGAGCTCTGATGTCACACACACACAGACAGGTGAGCTCTGATGTCACACACACAGACAGGTGAGCTCTGATGTCACACACACAGACAGGTGAGCTCTGATGTCACACACACACAGACAGGTGAGCTCTGATGTCACACACACAGACAGGTGAGCTCTGATGTCACACACACACACATCAAGCCATCAAGTTCAGGAGCTGAATGAACTGAAAACTGGACTTAAATACAGGCAGACCTAACGAGGGAACAGGTGAGCAGGAAGCTATGAAGGTATGATGGTGGTAAGAAGAAGAAGAAGGATTTTAAATTCTATTCTGGATTTTACTGGAAGCCAATGCAGTGAAGCTAAGATGGGGGAAATATGATCTCTTTTCTTAGTTTTAGTCAGAACAGGAGCAGCTGCATTCTGGACCAGCTGCAGAGTCTTTATAGACCTGTTAGGGCAGCCTGATAATAATGAGTTACAGTAATCAGCCTAGAAGTAACAAATGTGTGGATTATTGTTTCTGCATCTTGTTGACACATGAAATGTTCCAGTCTCTGTAACAGGATGTGATGATTCATGGTGTCAGATGCAGCACTAAGATCTAAGCAGACAAGTACAGAGAAGCTTATTAAACTAGATTATTTATTATTATTTATTCATTAGTAACTTTTGTCTCTGAGCTATGATGAGCTCTAAATCCTGACTGAAACATGCAGTTAGTTCAACACAATGCTTTTATGATCTTCTACAGTAATTCTGTCTGGAAATGATGGAAACAGGAGATATTATGAGATAAATGGACGAGAAGCAAAATAAAACATTGTAGGAATTTGTGCACTCAAATATCTTTATGGTATTATGGGGAATTATGAATTATTATTGTGCACAACTCCAACATGAAATTATTTGTCCAGTGACATAACACATATTAGAGTATGTGTAATAATAGGGAAATAGCCCTCCTTGCTGGGTACACAAGAGAGGTCTATTAGAATTATGATTGTTATTAATCGCAATTATGATTTTGCAAGGGTATAAAGGTCTTTTAAGGTTAAGTGACTGAGATGCAAGCACAATAAGACACAAACAAGTTCACCTTAGTTAAACACACATTTATTACTAATACTATAGCTACAAGTACTAAACATTACAACATTCTACAAACAAGACACAAAAGGAAAAGGGGAACTGATACATAAGGCTATGGCTGGTGAAAGTTCAGACTGCATGATGCTGAGTTATCTATTGTGTAGTTGGAATGGGAAACCTGATCAACAGATGAGATGACTGTTACCTGAGAAGCAGCAAGTCAAATCAACGGTACCACAGCTTAGTTCCAAATTGTTAGTTGAAATTACCAATCATGAAAGCACCAGGGTTTAAGCAAGTTGACGGAGGTTTTGTACGTATACTTGCTTGTTCCCTGGGGTAGCTTCTTGTTGAGAATGGAGTCCGTTGCTGGGGTGAGGAGCTGGAGTCTGGATCTGGTGGTGATGAGTGAGTCGGCCGGTCCGTGCTTGAAAAGTTCCCGTTGGGAGAGAGCTCCTGGTTCCTGCTCTCATGCTCTCCTATGCTGGACGCTCAACTCATGACTCCAGATTCAAGAGATGCTCTGAGTCACATCTTCAGACCAGCAAGCTGCAAGCTTCCCACTGGCATGGTGGAAAGCAAGAAGAACCAGCAAGCAGCATCAAACAGAACACACACACCGAACGCACACAACACAGCACAGAAAGCCGCGGCACAGAACACAGCGGCACAGAACGGAGCCTAGAATCTCAGATGAGATCCTGTTTTAAAGTTTCAGTCTGCCCGCCCAGAAGGTGCTTCCTGGCCAATCCCAGGGGTTGCAGAGTTCTGGGGGAGCAAAGTCAGTCCATGGGTTTCACAGTCCTTTGTTCTCCAAAATCTGACTGTGAATGGCAGGGGTTCATGCCAGTTCGTCTCTGTGTGTGACGGGTTCTCAGGTGGGGGTAATTTGTCCAGACGGTGCTTTCAACTCACAATGGGGTGTGAATTGGTCTTACTATCTTTCTGGCTCTTGTAGCTTGAAAGATCAAAGATGGTTTGGGTCAGAAGTCTGGTCTGGATGGGGGTTCCTTATCTGACCCTTTTGTTTGCAGGAGGTTGTTAAAGATGGTCTGGTTTTGTTGTTTGAGACATGTGCTGTCTGCCTTCAAAACATGCAGGAACATTATCCTACAACATTATTCAATCTTTTCATACAAAGAGTTCAGTCATGTTAAGTTTTATCTGTTTCCTGTGGAAAACACTAAATGACGTCACACACCTCTCTTCCCTTCCGCATTTACTTTCACTTTCTCTGACTTGGTGGCGCAGTTTGTTTTCTCCGTCTGAAGGTAATGTAACCGACAGTTTCAGTGTTTGACTCTTTAATGTTTCTTTGTTCATGTTGTTAGTGCTAACTGCTGTTAGCTTAGCTCCTCTACAAACAGCAGAAATTCGCCGTTTGATCCTTTAAAGTGTCGTTTGAACTAAAAGTGAACTCAACTAACGGCTGCAACGTTTTCCGCCATTTTGTAGTTGAGTCTGTGTGTGTGGAGTAACAGCTGGAGAGAGTTGATGGTCAGTAGTTGAACACAGTGTTGTTATTATTGTGTCCAACACTTACTGATGACTGACGGCAGGTTTTACTGTCTGAATCAGTCTGTGGAGGAGGCGGAGATGCTGCTCTGCTCTCCCCGCTGTCTGAGACACTAAACGCGGCTCCGCTCGGCCGGACAGCCGCTGGAGAACAGCTTTGACTTTCTGTGTCTGCAGGTGAATATAGAGCTGTTTCTATTTCTACTGCAGGACTGATGTGGAGACAGCAGGGGGGTGAGGGGCTTCACTTCTTTCATTCAGTAAATACTGTAGGATTCAGAAAGACTCATCTTATTGGCACTCCTCCAACAGGAACTAGTGTCGCTTCTTTATGGAAATGTGCCATCAAATGTTTGGAAGCTCTTTATTGAGACTCACTCATTTAGTTTGGAGCTCTTCACTAGTTTTCCTGAAGGATCCATCTGCTTTTATACTTTCATTCACTCCAGTACTGAACTTCAGTATAATCCTGGAGTTCCTGTTCTTCCTGCTGCTTTTTACTCCACTACATGTTTTACAGCTATGATCCAGATTTTAAATTCAAAACAAATGTCTAGAAAATATGAGACATCAGTGTCTTCAGTAAAACATCACAACAACAATAAAAACAGATTCATTCATCAAGAGTAACACTGACTGTTATTGATTAAACTACACTGATCACTTTATTAGGAACACCTGTACAGTTTAATACAATCCAATACAACAGCTCTGCCATCAGTTCTACTTCTACAAAGCTTCAGTAATTCTACTTTATGTTTATCATTGAGGTCATAGCTGCTGCTGCTGTACATACACTGTTTAATATAACATGTCAGAGGACATTTACTGTGATTTATCAGATATTTCTGATAATGAATGAATTCATGAAACTTCCTCTCAGATGGAGTCAGTGTGAGTCAGTGAATGTAAATCCTCCTCCAGGCATCATGTGTGCTGCTCTTCACTTCACTGCAGCTTCATGTCTCCATCTAGTGGACTGATAGTAGAAGTACAGCAGCTGATGGCAGCTTTCTCTCACTCACACTGATATATAACAGAAAATAACAGCCAATCACAGGAGGAGCAGCTGATATTTAGGATTTGACAGGAGAAATGATGTAAAGGATGATTTGTGTTTCCTCTCCAGATGAAGGTAGAAAGTGTGTGTGACTGATGTGGATGTGACTTCAGCAGCATGGATCAGTGTGAGGACAGAGAGGAGGGAGTCCCTCCCTCTAAAAGCTCTCTGTGTGGGGAACATGACAGCCAGACCAAAGCTCAGAGGTGAGATGAGGATCTCTAACTGTCCATCACTGTTCTCCACCATCATTATTCACACTCAAAGCTCTGTGTGTGTTGTGTTAAAGAACAAGGAGGCAGCACAGACCAGACTCTGCTGGACCTGAACCTGAACCTGGACCTGGACCTGGACCTGGACCTGGACCTGAACCTGGACCTGGACCTGGACCTGAACCTGGACCTGAACCTGGACCTGGACCTGGACCTGGACCTGAACCCAGCTGTGTGTCCTTCAAGAGCGACTGGTCAAAGGATGATTTTATTTATTTTAAACAACAACATTCATCTGATGAAAAGTAAGTTGTTTTCAGTATTAAAATCAGGACAATATGAGCTAAAATCTAAATCGGGATTAACAGTTGTCAGTTGGATCATTTGAGATTGAAGGTTTTGCTCTGCGACACTGCAGTAAGAAATAAAATATTTAAAATAGTATAACAATTAGTATAAAACATGTGTTGCTGTTTCTATTAAAACTATTCAAATTTGATACATTTTAAAGATGAATTTACTGAATACGTGAGTTTTAATAAAATTATAAGTGGTGTTTTTCTACCAGGATCCATCAGAGACCAGATTCTGCTGGACCTGGACCTGGACCTGGACCTGGACCTGAACCCAGCTGTGTGTCCTTAAAGAGCGACCAGTCAAAGGATGATTTTATTTTTTTTAAACAACAACATTCATCTGATGAAAAGTAAGTTGTTTTCAGTATTAAAATCAGAACAATATGAGCTAAAATCTAAATCGGGATTAACAGTTGTCAGTTGGATCATTTGAGATTGAAGGTTTTGCTCTGCGACACTGCAGTAAGAAATAAAATATTTAAAATAGTATAACAATTAGTATAAAACATGTGTTGCTGTTTCTATTAAAACTATTCAAATTTGATACATTTTAAAGATGAATTTACTGAATACGTGAGTTTTAATAAAATTATAAGTGGTGTTTTTCTACCAGGATCCATCAGAGACCAGATTCTGCTGGACCTGGACCTGGACCTGGACCTGGACCTGAACCCAGCTGTGTGTCCTTAAAGAGCGACCAGTCAAAGGATGATTTTATTTTTTTTAAACAACAACATTCATCTGATGAAAAGTAAGTTGTTTTCAGTATTAAAATCAGGACAATATGAGCTAAAATCTAAATCAGGACTAACAGTTGTCAGTTGGATCTTTTATTGATATTTCTGATGTGAGTAAGACGCAGAACTCAGAACTCTGATGTGATCTTTGTTATTGAAGTTCTCCAAAGAAACGTTTCGGCACTCTTCCCTCAGAGAGTCTTTGGACGTTTCACTTCCAGCAGTGAACTGAATTTACTTTCAGGTGACTTTTGTTCTCATGTTGTTGTGAGAGGGCGTAGAGGACGGCTCGTTCCCAGCGTCAACACTGCAGCTGCAGTTTGAAGCTACTTAAAGGACAAGTATTATGCTTTTCCTTATTTTCAGACATATATATAATGTCACAATGTGGGAGGTTCGTGTTAAAAGCGTCCGATGTGCCAAATAACGATGTAAACGTATGTAGCAGTAATCCTCAGGCTGCTCTGAACAGTTTTTTCTACTTTGGGTCCGAGCTGACGTCAGCTCATGACAGATTTCTTTATTTGATAATCTGCTACGTGCACAGCGCACGAGTTCACTGCTCCACTCTGGGAGTGGTTACGCTAAGCCATGACGCCGTTACACAGCACAGCAGAGTAAAATAAGTAGTTTACCTGTTGGAGGTGTGCTGGTTGTCTGCAGCTCTTCATCATCATCATCATCATCACTGTGGCAGCTTGTTCTCTTCCTCCCTGCGTTATTTCTAACTCATTTGTTGAACAAGCGGCTCCAAATGTTGTTTCGACCGGTTTTTAGCGCCGCTAATGCTAGCTCTGCTAATTCAGTGAGGAACATGTTTTTACTTCCTGTAAATTCTCCACAATAAAAGTCTCCCATTAGTTAGACATTTAAAGGCTTTTAATTTGAAGTCAACTTGCAGGTACGCATTTTGACATCAAGTACGCTAGCATGAATTGTGACTTTAAGGTAACCTACTTTACCCACAGCAGTGATTCACATCTGATGCTGGTAGGTTGCTGAAGTCAAAGTCTGGGGTTGGCAGGTGTGATGTTGTTAGTGGGTGCAGAGGACTGCTTGTTCCCTGCTGCAGTTTGAAGCTTTCATTATGTGCCACCAATTAATCACTCAAGGAAGTTACTTAAAGTTTGTGTCCCTACAACCGTCTGCTACAACCACACACACTCTAACTGCCTTGCTCCAGGGCACTTCAGCAGTGTACAGTGAGGGAGGGACAGCTGTGCTCTGTTCACATCCAAATATCACTTGATGGACCTTTAGCTTGTGTTTGTCTCTGTGTGGACAGACATAATGTGAGCTCATTCTTCATGATTCCTCCACAGAGTGGACCAGGAGAGCTCAGAGGTTCCCAGTGGTCAGTCTGCCCAGCAGCATCAAACACACCTGGACTCCATATTTATGGTCTGTACATGTACAACAACTACTTTTACATCTATTCTGTTCACAATCATCTCCATGCTGCACTTTGTAGACCAGTGGATTGTCAGTCTGTCCAACATGGATCTGATGTTTGCTTCATGATTTCAGTTTGATTGTGTCATTCATATAGTATTCTGTTCCAGCTGCTGGAGGAGAACATCTTCACTTTTGTGAAGAACGAGTTGAAGAAGATGCAGAAGGTTCTGAGTCCAGATTACCCAGAATGCTTAGAGAGTCACAGGGAGGATGAGGAGGTGTTGGATGGTGAGGAGGAAGAGCAGAGGAGGAGCAGCAGAGACGCATTTCTGAAGATCACACTGCACTTCCTGAGGAGAATGAAGCAGGAGGAGCTGGCTGACCGTCTGCAGAACAGTAAGAGGATTTCTATAAAGATTTAACATGATGGATAAATGAGACATTTACTGATGTCTCAACAGATGGAGGAACAGATGTTCATGTGAGGATTCTATTAATCTGTCATATTTTCTTTATTAATTACTACATTATCTTATTTCCTGTGTTTTCATTCAGGTACTCCTGCTGGCAGTCAACATGAACTGAAGTCTAACCTGAAGAAGAAGTTCCAGTGTGTGTTTGAGGGGATTGCTAAAGCAGGAAACCCAACCCTTCTGAATCAGATCTACACAGAGCTCTACATCACAGAGGGAGGGACTGCAGAGGTCAATGATGAACATGAGGTTAGACAGATTGAAACAGCATCCAGGAAACCAGACAGACCAGAAACAACCATCAGACAAGAAGACATCTTTAAAGCCTCACCTGGAAGAGATAAACCAATCAGAACAGTGATGACAAAGGGAGTGGCTGGCATTGGGAAAACAGTCTTAACACAGAAGTTCACTCTGGACTGGGCTGAAGACAAAGCCAACCAGGACATACACTTCACATTTCCATTCACTTTCAGAGAGCTGAATGTGCTGAAAGAGAAAAAGTACAGCTTGGTGGAACTTGTTCATCACTTCTTTACTGAAACCAAAGAAGCAGGAATCTGCAGGTTTGAAGAGTTCCAGGTTGTGTTCATCTTTGACGGTCTGGATGAGTGTCGACTTCCTCTGGACTTCCACAACAATGAGATCCTGACTGATGTTACAGAGTCCACCTCACTGGATGTGCTGCTGACAAACCTCATCAAGGGGAAACTGCTTCCCTCTGCTCGCCTCTGGATAACCACACGACCTGCAGCAGCCAATCAGATCCCTCCTGAGTGTGTTGGCATGGTGACAGAGGTCAGAGGGTTCACTGACCCACAGAAGGAGGAGTACTTCAGGAACAGATTCAGAGATGAGCAGCAGGCCAGCACCATCATCTCCCACATCAAGACATCACGAAGCCTCCACATCATGTGCCACATGCCAGTCTTCTGCTGGATCACTGCTACAGTTCTGGAGGATCTGTTGAAAAGTAGAGAGAGAGGAGAGCTGCCCAAGACCCTGACTGAGATGTACATCCACTTCCTGGTGGTTCAGGCCAAAGTGAAGAAGGTCAAGTATGATGGAGAATGTGAGACAGATCCACACTGGAGTCCAGAGACCAGGAAGATGATTAAGTCTCTGGGAAAACTGGCTTTTGAGCAGCTGCAGAAAGGAAACCTGATCTTCTATGAATCAGACCTGACAGAGTGTGGCATCGATATCACAGCAGCCTCAGTGTACTCAGGAGTGTTCACACAGGTCTTTAAAGAGGAGAGAGGGCTGTACCAGGACAAGGTGTTCTGCTTCGTCCATCTGAGTGTTCATGAGTTTCTGGCTGCTCTTCATGTCCATCTGACATTCATCAACTCTGGAGTCAATCTGCTGGAAGAAGAACAAACAACATCCTGGTGGTCTAAAGTCTTTAAAGACAAACCTGCAGAGACACGTTTCTACCAGAGAGCTGTGGACGAGGCCTTAAAGAGTCCAAATGGACACCTGGACTTGTTCCTCCGCTTCCTCCTGGGTCTTTCACTGCAGACCAATCAGACTCTCCTACGAGGTCTGCTGACACAGACAGGAAGTAGCTCACAGACCAATCAGGAAACAGTCAAGTACATCAAGAAGAAGATCAATGAGAATCTGTCTGCAGAGAGAAACATCAATCTGTTCCACTGTCTGAATGAACTGAATGATCGTTCTCTAGTGGAGGAGATCCAACAGTCTCTGAGATCAGGAAGTCTCTCCACAGATGAACTGTCTCCTGCTCAGTGGTCAGCTCTGGTCTTCATCTTACTGTCATCAGAAAAAGATCTGGATGTGTTTGACCTGAAGAAATACTCTGCTTCAGAGGAGGCTCTTCTGAGGCTGCTGCCAGTGGTCAAAGCCTCCAACAAAGCTCTGTAAGAACACAGATACTATGATATTATTCATCATTATTTAAATACTTTGCTATCCTTACTAAAATAAATTCTTACTTGTTTTTGTCCTTTTAATTTCCTCTCCAGGCTGAGTGGCTGTAAACTCTCAGAGAGAAGCTGTGCAGCTCTGTCCTCAGTTCTCAGCTCCCAGTCCTCTAGTCTGAGAGAGCTGGACCTGAGTAACAACAACCTGCAGGATTCAGGAGTGAAGCAGCTGTCTGATGAACTGGAGAGTCCACACTGCACACTGGAAACTCTCAGGTCAGATCAAGTCACAGTTTGTCTTTGAGATATTTTTCTGAAGGAAAGGCAAAGCAAATTTATTTGTACAGCACATTTTAGCTAGAAGGCAACTCAAAGTGCTTTACATAGATCATAGAAGGCATCAAAAGCAAGACAAATAAATAGACATGTGAAACAATTAAAAAGTGTTACATTTGGATATAAGATTAATAAAGCTGAAAAGGAAATAATACAGATAAAAGAAGAGAATAAAAGTAACAGTGCAGCATAAAATATTAACTCTTAATGTGGTTTCATGAAAAGCAGCAAACAGAAAAGTCTTCAGCTGTGATTTAAAAGAACTGAGAGTCGCTGCAGACCTGCAGTTTTCTGGGAGTTTTTTCCAGATATGTGGAGCTTAAAAACTGAAAGCTGCTTCTCCATGTTTAGTTCTGACTCTGGGGACAGAAAGCAGACCTGATTCAGACCTGATCCAGATGACATGAGAGGTCTAGATGATTCATAAAGTAACAGCAGATCAGAGATGTATTTTGGCCCTAAACCATTCAGTGCTTTATAAACCAACAGCAGCATCTTAAAGTCAATTCTTTGACAGACAGGAAGTCAGTGTAAAGATCTGAGAACTGGAGTGATATGATCCATTTTCTTGGTCTCAGTGAGGACTCGAGCAGCAGCGTTCTGAATCAGCTGCAGCTGTCTGATGGATGTTTTAGGGAGACCTGTGAAGACAGCGTTACAGTAGTCGAGTCTACTGAAGATAAATGCAGGACAAGTTTTTCCTGCTGAGACATTAGTCCTTTAATTCTTGATCTGTTCTTCAGGTGATAGTAGGCTGACTTAGTAACTGTCTTAATGTGGCTGTAGAAATTCAGGTCTGAGTCCATGACTACACCAAGATTTCTGGCTGGTTTGTAGTTTTTAACATTACTGACTGAAGCTGAGTGCTGACTTTAAAACGTTCTTCTTTGGCTCCAAAAACAATGACTTCAGTTTTGTCTTTGTTTAACTGAAGAAAATTCTGTCTCATCCAATCATTGATTTCTTCAATGCACTTACTCAGTGTTTGTATTGGACCGTAGTCCCCTGGTGATACAGTTATGTAAATCTGTGTGTCATCTGCATAACTGTGGTAGCATATTTTACTGTTTTCCATAATCTGAGCCAGTGGGAGCATGTAGATGTTGAACAGAAGAGGATCCAGAATGGAGCCTTGGGGAACTCCGCATGTCATTTCCATTCACTCAGATGTGTAAATACCTACAGACACAAAGTAGTCTCTGTCCTTTAAGTAGGATTCAAACCAGTTTAGCGCTGTGCCAGAAAGTCCCAACCAGTTTTCCAGTCTGTCTAGTAATATGTTGTGGTTGACCGTGTCAAATGCAGCACTGAGATCTAGTAATACTAATACTGTAATTCTGCCACTGTCAGTGTTTAAATGTATGTCATTGAAGACTTTAACAAGAGCAGTCTCAGTGCTGTGGTGTGGTCGAAATCCTGATTGGAAGACATCAAAACAGTTGTTTAGTGCCACAAAGGTGTTCATTTGATGAAAAACAGCTTTTTCAATGATCTTCCTTAGAAATGGGAGGTTTGATATGGGCCTATAGTTGCTCATTAGTGATGCGTCTAGATTGTTCTTTGTTAAGAGGCTTAATGACGGCAGTTTTCAGGGCTTGTGGGAAGAAACCTGACAGAAGAGATGTGTTAACAATCTGTAGAAGATCTGAGGCCATGCAGTCTGAGACAGTTTAGAAAAACCCTGCAGGCAGAATATCAGGACAGCAAGAGGAGGATTTCAGATGTTTATAATGTCCTCCAGGTTTTTATGGTTGATCAGATGGAATTGTGTCAAACTACTAAAAGTGATTTTAAATGGATTCAGGGACAACACATATCCTGCACCTGATAAGGAGGAACTGACTGTTTGCCTGATTTTGTGAAGTGAAGAATGAAGCAAATTCATTACAAGCTTTGGTGGATTGAAGTTCAGAGGCTTCTAACACAGGAGGGTTTGTTTGCCTGTCGACAGCAAATAAGGCGCTTGTATTATTATTATTATTTATTTATTTATTTATTTTTTTTATTTTATTGGCAGTGATGTCAGAGAAGAAGGACTGCCTTGTATTTTTCAGTTCCAAATTATAAATGTGTAGTCTCTCTTTATAGATGTCATAATGAACCTGGAGATTTGTTTTTCACCTCCTGCGTTCAGCTTTTCGACTCTCTCTTTTTTCCATTCTGACCAGCGTGGCGTTTCTCCATGGAGATCTTTCCTTACCAGAGAAAACCTTCACCTTGGTAGGTGCAATGGCATCAATAACATTTGTAATTTTAGAACTGAAATTATCTTGAAGCTCATTGACCGAGACCCAGGAGAGGGCTGGTATGACAGAGAAGGCCTGAATAAATATTTCTTTGGCGTTTTCAGTGATTGTGATGACCTCTCTTTGAACATTTGTGTGCATGGAGATAGCACTCTCAAAGAAAACACAGGAATGATCGGAGAGAGCCAGTTACATCATGAATCTCAGGGTGCTGGGCTCTGCCTGTTACTCATCCTCCCATTTTCCCAGGAAATGATTTACTCTTCAGCTTTGCTCCAAGAGAGTTCCAAGGAGGACTACCACTTGTAGATTTATTATCTGGTTCACAGCCCTCCTGTTTCTTGGTAGTCTCGGTGGTGCTAATTAGCTGTGTGTTAGCATGCTCTTGTCCACTGCTTTGAGTCCATGGTAAGGTGGTGTCATTCTCATATAGTCCATTTACTTCAATGTTCACTTCTATCCAGTGAATTTTGTTTTCAGCACTGCAATCTTCTGCAGAAGTTTGTGGTAGTCGTCCGTGGAGAAGAGAAGCATCTTGCTGCTAATTAGCTTTGGCTAAGTGCTACTGCAGTAGCTACAGGCTTGTGCTGCTGGTAGGCCTCACTCACGTCGTACTGAGGAGGTTATAAAAATGTTGAAATATAGCAAATAGCTAGGAGGTTCAGCCTTTTTGATGTCAGGATTTCTAATTGGCAACAGTTTTCCACCAGGATTTTATTTTCCACGACACAACATCTTTGAATGTTCCTGTTTATCACTAACTCTGTCATATTTAACTGTAACATTTACAACATGATTAGAATAGAACAACAAAGATTTTATCCAGTGCTGAGAATAGAATTTATATCCAGCATCACCAAGAGTCAAAAATCAGCATTTTAACAAAGATTATTTATCTTCATGTTCATTATTTCCTCTCCAGGCTGAGTGGTTGTAAACTCTCAGAGAGAAGCTGTGCAGCTCTGTCCTCAGTTCTCAGCTCCCAGTCCTCTAGTCTGAGAGAGCTGGACCTGAGTAACAACAACCTGCAGGATTCAGGAGTGAAGCAGCTGTCTGTTGGACTGGAGAGTCCACACTGCACACTGGAAACTCTCAGGTCAGATCAAGTCACAGTTTGTTTTTGAGGTATTCTTTCTAAACTACAAGGTTCAAACTCTGAAAAGTCAGGATTTCTGATAGTCAAGTTTCTAGTTTATCTTTGTTGATTCAGCTTTATATATTTCACAGCACAAATATATGAACTCTGACTGAGATAGAGAAACTGATCTTTGCTTTGATATCAAGTGATTTAGATCATTATACGTCTGTTCATCATAGATTCTGTCATATTTAACGCTCATGTCTCCAACATGTTTAGAAGACAACAACAAAAATTTTATCCAGCGCTGAGAAGATAATTTATATTCAGCATCAGCAAGAGTTAAGAATCAACATTTTAATAAATATTATTTATCTTCATGTTCATTATTTCCTCTCCAGACTGAGCGGTTGTAACCTCTCAGAGAGAAGCTGTGCAGCTCTGTCCTCAGTTCTCAGCTCCCAGTCCTCTAGTCTGAGAGAGCTGGACCTGAGTAACAACAACCTGCAGGATTCAGGAGTGAAGCAGCTGTCTGTTGGACTGGAGAGTCCACACTGCACACTGGAAACTCTCAGGTCAGAACGAATTACAGATTGTCTTTGAGATATTTTTATAAACTATGAGGTTCAGCTTCCGTAGTGTTAGGATTCCTGATTTGCAGACTTATTCCTCCAGGATTTAGTTTTTACAGGGAAAAAAATATTTGAATTTTCCAGTTTAATTTTCTTTGATTCAGCTTTATACGCTTTACAGCACGCATATGTGAACTCTGACTGAGATAGAGACACTGATCTTTGCTTTGATATCAAGTGATTTAGATCATTATACGTCTGTTCATCATAGATTCTGTCATATTTAACGCTCATGTCTCCAACATGTTTAGAAGACAACAACAAAAATTTTATCCAGCGCTGAGAAGATAATTTATATTCAGCATCAGCAAGAGTTAAGAATCAACATTTTAATAAAGATGATTTATCTTCATGCTCATTTTTGTCTTTCTAGACTGAGTGGCTGTAACCTCTCAGAGAGAAGCTGTGCAGCTCTGTCCTCAGTTCTCAGCTCCCAGTCCTCTAGTCTGAGAGAGCTGGACCTGAGTAACAACAACCTGCAGGATTCAGGAGTGAAGCAGCTGTCTGCTGGACTGGAGAGTCCACACTGCACACTGGAAACTCTCAGGTCAGATCAAGTCACAGTTTGTTTTTTAGATATTTTTCTAAAGTATAAGGTTCAGCTTCTCTAATGTCAGGATATATGTTTCACAGGGAAAGGAGTTTGGATTTCCCAGTTTAATTTTCTTTGATTCCGCTTCATATAATTCACAGCACATATATGAACAATGGCTACAACAGACAAAATGATTTGCTTTAATATGTCATCATATGTATCATTAAATGTCTATCACTCATTCTGTTCTATTTAACTTTCATGTCTCCGTGTTTAGAATAGAACATCAAAGATTTGAACCAGTGCTGACAAGAGAAATTTTATCAAGCATCATTAAACAATCAGTATTTTAACAAAGATTATTTATCGTCATGCTCATTATTTCCTCTCCAGACTGAGTGGTTGTAACCTCTCAGAGAGAAGCTGTGCAGCTCTGTCCTCAGTTCTCAGCTCCCAGTCCTCTAGTCTGAGAGAGCTGGACCTGAGTAACAACAACCTGCAGGATTCAGGAGTGAAGCAGCTGTCTGCTGGACTGGAGAGTCCACACTGCACACTGGAAACTCTCAGGTCAGGTCAAATTACAGATTGTCTTTGAGATATTTTTCTGAAGGAAAGGCAAAGCAAATTTATTTGTATCGCACATTTTAGCAAGAAGGCAACTCAAAGTGCTTTACATAGATCATAGAAGGCATCAAAAGCAAGACAAATAAATAGACATGTGAAACAATTAAAAAGTGTTACATTTGGATATAAGATTAATAAAGCTGAAAAGGAAATAATACAGATAAAAGAAGAGTCCACACTGCACACTGGAACCTCTCAGGTCAGGATTCATCAACCTGTTCCACATTCAAAATCTGAATGATAATAGACGATAAACATTATATCTATTAAATTACACATATAAAACTTGTATCTGCTGACACGATTTGTCAAACCAGTTTTTACTAAACTTCTTTTACTAAAGTTTTTTATTCTTTTGATTTTATATTTTTTTAATTATCTAATACCACAGATGATTTTATAGATTTGGTAAACTTTCATTTTACAGGTCCACAAATTTCATGGTAATTATTTGCTAATTAGCAAACTAACAGTACCTTTGAAATTATCCTCAAATACTAATTACATATGTAACCTTGTGAAAAGATCACGTAGCAATGGTCCTTAAATAATGATGAACAGTCAGTCGTCTATGTATAAAAATAGTACTTTATTACAATTCTTCAGACTTATAAAACAATGGGTTAACATAACCCAGTAATAGAGAAATTCACCAATAAATATATTAACACATCAAAAGAGGAGACAAGCTGAATATTCCATATCTAAGGCATCTAAAGTGCAATAGTGCTTCAAGGTCAACAGGACCACAGAGTTTAGTAATTCAGTCACATTCTCAAACAACTATTCTAGTTGTTCTGCCTGTAGTGGACTGGAGCAGACTTGCTACACAATTATTCTGTAAACAAAACACAAATGCATCTTGTAGAAAGGCATATTCAGATATTGCATCCTGATTCAATATTAAAAAGAAAAATGAAGTACATAGACACATTACATTAGTGAACGCTCACCTCTGCATGGTGTACTAACTAACATTTAACAGAAGGACCCTGACACCCTGCTTAGTCACCGGCCTCACACTGTCCAATAAAAATTAAATCACAACATTAAACTCAACACAAATGCTACACAAAAGAAAATCAGAACATAAATGACCGGAAAATACCTGCTCCCCCTCCGGCTCGCGTATACCGCACGTGTGTTGTATATGAGACACTGTCTGTAGATGCACAAAGTGTTGCCTATGCTTGACTTGATAATGAATGGAGCCATCTTGCAACAGTCTTTGATTTGTTCTCCAACAATCTGTGATAAAAATAATAAAAACAAACTACTGAAAACTAAACTGAAGCTAAACTAAACTGGACATCAGTTGTAGTCAGTTTTTAGTCTTTCTTGGGCCCAAGAAGAAAAAAAAATCTGAGATGTCAGGAAAAAATTGAATAAGATAGAATTCTCCATAGTTACGTTGATTTGGTTCCTGCCCCCTTGGATCAGCACAACATCCACATCTGACATGTTGGCATTGACAAGATGAAGGTGTCCACGAGCAGCAACAATTTACAGACTTTAACAAAATGCCTCACATGCAGGCTAGCGATATATGTTACAATTTACTGATGTTCCATAAACACTTCACATGCAGCCTAGCAGTAGATGCTTCAATTTACAGATGTACCTTAAACACCTCACAGGCAGGCTGTTGGTGGATTCTACAATTTACAGATGTTCCCTAAATGCCTCACATGTAGGATAGTGGGAGATGCCAGCGGTAGATACGAGCTAGAACTTTTGATCCATGCAGGTTTTATGTTTGTAAAACTTTCCTCGAGCTGAGAAGTGCGATTTAAAGATCTGTGACGTCATCACAACTTTTAGTCCGGTATCCAGCTCTGATATTACATCCATGCTGCTCACAGAGAAGTTTCTAGTCTCCCTTCAGTAACTGCAGTGAAGCTACTCAGGTGTGCGGCTAAAATGAGTTAGTTTGTAAAGAGTAAAATGAGGCGTTTTAATGTCAGATGTAAATAAGTTGAAACCGAGTGGAGCTGCCAGAGAGAGAAAACTGTTAAACTGCAGAGCAGCTGTGCAAAAAAGAATCTTCGGGTCTCCGGCGGGCGTTTCCCTCCAAATTAACGGCTTATCCTGGTGAGTTAGCCACTCGAGGTTAGCTAGTTAGCATTAAGGTTTGTTCCAAAATCATTTAAAGGTGTGTTAGTTTACCTTGAAAGGTATGGTGAAGCAAAAAGCCAGTCAGGATATAATGTTTGTGTGATGTGATGAGAATATAGCTGATGCTGCTAAGCTTGTTAGCCGCTAACCACTGTAGGCTTAAATGCAGCCTAGAAGCTAGGCTAAGTGCTACATGCTAAGCTGCTGTTGTAGCGCTGGGAAAGCACGTGAGGCAGTTTGTGCTTACTTGAAATGGGCTTCAAAGCTAATGTGTATGTACTATAACATGTAAAAGGCCTGATATGTGCATTCATTTGAAATGTACAAAAAAAGGAAAAGAGACAATTTAGTTGAGAAATGTTTATGGAAACACTTTCTATGAAGCCCATGTCTATAATGCATTATAAACATCCTTATAATGTGTTATAATCTGCTTATAACACTGTATAATTATAGTTATAAACACTCATAAATATCCATAATGCTTTATAACAATAATCATAACACATTATAAAACATTTATAATGACTTATTAGGTCAAGAATCTTAATACTTCATAACTGCTGGTCACTGACATGTTTTACAAGGATCATAGTGTATTATAATTCTGATAGTTGTAATACATTATAATCATTTTATAATGCATCAATAATCACTGTTATAATGCATTAAAATGTGGTTATAAGTGAGTCTGACTGGCCATTGGCTGCTTTAAGTGAAGTAATGTAATTCCTGAGGAATAGGCAGATATAATACATTTTATTATGACTTATAAGGTCATGAATCATATTAATCATATGGACAGCCTCACATATGCCTTCAGCAGTGGGAGGGTAGGGCTATTCTATAAACTCTTGTAGTAATAATGTAATCTCCTCACTATTGCTGGCCTCTTGGTGTTGCTCAGTGCTGTCTGGGGAACATCTGTATGTCCTGGGGATGTTGAACAGCTTGCTGGGTTTTGTGTGTGTGTGATATTGTTGTGTTTGAGGAAGAGGGTGATTTGGTTGTGGTCTGATAAAGGGGTTTGGGGCTTGACTGTGAATACAGGGAAAGATAAGGGGTCCATGTCTGTGATCATATAATCTACAGTGTTGTTGCCACCAGTTGAACAATAAGTGAACCTTCCCAAAGAGTCCCCTCTTACCCGACCGGTGACCAGATACAGACTGAGGCTTCTGCACAGTTGTAACAGCTCCCTCCCATTACTGTTCATCACAGTGTCAAAGTTGTTTCTAGGAGGCAGATGGAGGTGAATAGTAGGAGCTTGCTGGCTGATCAAACTGTCTCCTTGACTACTGGTGACTTCAGGTTGTGCACCAGTCCGGGCGTTAAAATCACCACAGATTATTATATTTGCTGCCCCTGGTAATGACATATCTGTGACTCAAGGCAGGGAAACATGTCATCAGAGAAGTAAGGGGACTCACAGCACACAGATATATATCCTTCTGTGTAGGAAGAAGATCTCTTTATTTTCTGATGTTGAGAATTTGTAGTGAATTGTGTAAATGTGACTTGTAGCATATAATGAGTCCTCCTGAGTCTCTGCTGGACTAACAGTAGATCATTTGTGGGAAGGGGCAATAATCTCTCTGTGGCTGGGAGGGCAGTGTGTGGGTACATCACCTCTACACCATGTTTCTGATAGGATTATGATGTCATTATTGATAGATGATTACATTAACAAGAGTGGTTTAATATCAATTGTTAGCATTGGTGCCTAATCTGAAGACTCTAAACAGAGAAATAGAGAACAGGAATATTTGTGCTGCTGACTCTCCTGAGTTTTGTTTCAGCACAACCTGAGAAACTCTGAGTTTTGTGTGATGAACTTTATTGTTTAGTGGATTAATGAACTTTAATCCACTTTTGGACGTGGCTCTGCTCTCTTGGCTGTGTGCAGTGAACTGATGTCCCTCTTACATTACTTCTGTAGCAGTCAGATTAATTCTAGTGTGAGTTTTTCTCTTTGTCCTCCTGCTAACATCGACTGGATCCACAATTTAAAGCTGATATTTAAAACATTTTCTTCCTGGGGGGTCATGACCCCTGACCTTAGTTCAGAGATAGAGAGTTTGTTGTTGTATCTGACTGCACACAGCAGGACTCTCAGACTGTCTGACATGTGTGTTGTTTTGTGTGTTTGCAGCCTGTCAGGATGTCTGATCACAGAGGAAGGCTGTGCTTCACTGGCCTCAGCTCTGAGCTCCAACCCCTCCCATCTGAGAGAGCTGGACCTGAGCTACAATCATCCAGGAGACTCAGGAGAGAAGCTTCTGTCTGCTGGACTGAAGGATCCACACTGGAGACTGGACACTCTCAGGTACACTCAGAAATATTTAGGCCTAATATGTAAGACTTATGTATTTCAACTGCATATAAATTTACATCCATTTTAATTGCAGAGTTTTGACATTTACAAACTAATAAAATGAACATGAAGGATTTTTATAATTCAAACATAAATTAAACAAACAGGAATGAAAGCTTATATATTCTTATTAATAGATCCAATGTGTATAAAGTAAATAATAACCAGGTTTATGCAATATCCCCAATTTACTTAAAATACATCAAATTAATGCTCTTTAAATGAATTAAGTGTATTTAAATGTATCATTTTGAAAACTATGAACAGTGTTTCCTGTATAACAGTATGAGCCGCCAGACCAAAACTTTTCTTTAAATGCCAAAAATATCACCAAAATCCGTTCATTTGGAAATCAATAATGTTTGGGAGCCTCTGAGCTGTTTAGAGTCAACATCTGTGTGGTTGCCATGGAAACTGCAGGTTGTGTAGCTCCTTTTAAAGAAAAGGGCAGTATGTGAGCGAGTGTTTAAGTGAGAGAGCGATCGTCAGTAAAGTGATGGTGAATGTGAGCAGAGCAGAGGAAAAGGTTAACAGGAAGGTCGTATTCAGACCCAATCAGACGCTGCGGCGTTCAGCTGCAGGGTGGCGTGGAGGTGTGGGCGTGTCTATTTGTCCTCCAGAACATAACCGCTGGCTTAGTGTGAAAGTTGTGGACAGATAGATTATCACATTACAAATCAACTATAATAACTAAAGCTTACATGACATTAACATGTCAAGGAATCCTCAGTCTGCAGTTTCTGAAATGTTCTGCCTACCAAAAGGCTCAGTGGTTGAGAGGCTCTGCATCACCACACTTTCCATGGATGTGTCATACTGCATCTAGCAGAGGAGTATTCACTATCAAACACTATCAAGAACACTAGTTGAAGATTTCACAAAGACAAAACTCACTCCAACAAGTGCTGAAATTGTACTGATTGAACCACATGAACATGTTTCTCCAGGGGTAAATAGTGCATCAGGACAGTTGCTCACAGTCACTGGAGCATTTTAATTTCCAGTGTTTGTACTTTTGATGAAAGTTTGTTGGTGTCCAGTTCCATCAGGACTTTCTGAAAAACTTCACATGTACTCTTGAGGTCTTTGGGCTCAAGTTCAGAGCATAAATCAGTCTGTAAAGCATCACACTTGCAGAGGTGATACTTTGTAGGTTTTGCAGAAGTTCCACACCTTCAAGTACAACACCAACATCTGCATACATCTCATCTTCAGGACCGGCACCCTCCACTGGAATCACATAGATGTCCATTGTTGTCTGTGCAGTCCCTGACTCTGCCTCTGCACGTTCACTATCCTGCTGGATAAAAATGAACAGTGAGCTGCGTCCCAGTGCTGCTCAAACTGTCATGTTCAAAGTTTATAAAGATGCACTTTTACAAACTGAAATTTGAGCAACAACTGAATTGTTTCAATTCTTTGTTTGCTGCACATTTTGTTCAGAAGCATCATTTAAACCAGTGCTTCTCTATTATTTTCTGTTAAGCCCCTCCCAGGAAGAAGAAAACACTTTTCGCCCCCTGCTCTCCGCCGTGACTATAAATAGTATCATTTATCTATAAAATTGTGAAGCATTAACCAAACATTTTCTGTCATTGACTGCATTATTCTAACAATGACGGGAAAATCTGAAGGCCCTCCGTCATTTTGACAGATTACGGTCCCACGGACGTCAGATACAGGCTGTTAGCTGAGCTGCTGCTAACACTTGTTCAGTTTATTTCTCTTGTAACTTTACATTCAGACGTTCTCCCGGTTTCTCCCGGGAGCCGAATTATCCGCAGAAGTCTCTTCTTCTCCAAAATCAAACACATAAATAGTTACAAATACAACTTAAAGCTGTTTCACCTAAAAAAATCAATATTTCTGCAGCTGCTTGTTTGCTGTTAGCGGAGCTGCTGCTAATGTTTGTTCCTCAGAAACGGTCCGTTACTTTTATTAAATGACAGATTTCTCTGGGTTTGAACTCAACAACATATAGAACATAGGTCTAGTTGTTTTTAGACATTTTAATGTTGAATAATTACATATTATACCTTTTAATGAAAGTGATAGTTGGGGTTCTAATCTATGATAAGAGTTCACACTTAGCATAGATAGAAGTCCAGTTCACTCTTACATCACTGTGTCACTACGCTACAAGTTCAACTACAAGTTGTCAGAACAAACAGTGACGAGGGCTCTGTTGTGTAGAGCTCCAGAAACTAAGCAGTTAGCAGTTAGCAAGCAAGAGGGTTGAAAGATCCTGGACAATGAATCCCAAAAAATGTGAACTTTTCTCAGCTGTGTCCACACTTGAAATAGTAACACTCTTTTTTAAGACAGGGAAGCAGCTGATGGGTCAAACTTGAGACTCTATTAAACTAGTAAGTAGCAGCTAATGTCGCTATACAGGTAAGAACCTGAACTATCACTTTGAACATGCAACAAGCAGAGACAGAAGATGAGCTGCTGTGGACAGGGTCAGCAACACAACATATTTTACACTTAAAAAACAGCTCCATCTAAAACAAACAATATTAGATTAAGTGTACGTTATAATATTTTCACTGCTTTACTTTACCGTCAGACTTTACTGAAAGGAAACTGCCTTTGCATCATAAAATATTGCCCTGTCCAAGCAAACCAGACTCCATAGCCTCCATAGCTCCATAGTGACTTCAGTGTTTTAAAAAGGACACTTAGATTCACCAAAGTCAAACAATAACTCAAACTGTACTGAAAGGAAAGCAGATGTGCTGCAGTTACTACAATTACTGATTTAGCCTTTGAGGTTTGGTTGTGGTGATTGTTTTTGATTTTTATGAGAGTTAAAGGTGCTATATATATTTGTCTGAACAGTACATCCTTCAAACATACAGGTTATGGTTTCATGTTGCTAAGATGTTGATCTACGTGACTAAAATAGTCCTTCTCTGTTGAAAGTTCCTGGCATCCACACGCCTGACAAGAAAATGTAGTGAACTGAACATATGGTGTTTCTAGATTCCTGTGTGTTTGATATATGTGACTCAAAAGGTTCTTCCACCTTGTCAACGTACACGGACAATCTACATATACACACAGATACCGGTAATTACTGCCATGGAGGAAATGTTTGGTCCTAAAATGTTTTAGCAGCTCATACCTAGTAGATAATGACATTATTATAATTGAATGGGGGCGCTGGCCCAGAAAAGATCACTGTTCTAAGCTCACCTCTCTTTTTTGTGGACTTTCTCTGGTCTTGGTCATATGATGTGGAGGTACATTCCTGCAGGGATGTCACACTGACCTCACCTTCTGACCCCTGTGCTTCTGGCATACTGGCATCTGGGTGCAGAAAAAAAGTGGATTGCTGGGTCAGCAACACAACATATTTTACACCTCATTAGTTTGTGTGAAGTGAAGCCTCATGGTTTTATTGAACAGAAGAACAGAGCTGCCTCTGGGGCTCTATATGTACAGATATCACCATATTTCAATAAATAGAAATGTATTAAAATGATCTACCAGCTACCATCATAAATCCACCTCCACTGGAGCTTTAAGGACATATTTCATCCGCTAAAATGATTCACACTAAATATAAAAAACAACATTTGGTTCAAAATATATCTCAGTATTATTTATAAAGTATTTTTTCTCGCTTCTTTGGAAAAAATCATTATTGAAATTCTGTTTAAACAATGACACTTAAATTTAAATTTAAAAAAACATCATTTCTCATCATCATCATTTATAACTGAGAAAAAATAATAAAAACTTTATTTAATACAAATAAATGAATAAAAATACATAAAATTCATATTATTTTTATGTTGTAATTCATAAAATTAACAACATTTTCATGAATTGAAAACTCAAACCAGTAAAAACTGACTCTGACCCCTTTAATTATTATAATATTTGAGTTTAGTGTTTTACTCTCTCACACTGACGTTTATATATTTATATATTTACATTCAAACCATGTTCAGACGTTTTAATTGATGACATTTAATTATTTTTAGAGTTACAATATTTATGCAGATTTTCTGAGATGTGAATCAATAATTTTAAAGTAAAATGTCAGAAATCCAAAGTCTTAATAATAAATGATGCATGAATGATGTTTGAGTGTCTGGAGAGACGATGTCTGATAGAGGAGGAAGAGCTGGAAACATTTTCTCTGTCAGAGCTGATCACACATCTCAACTGAATCTTTGACTTTTTGTTATTTCTAACTGAAGTTTCCTGTAAATGTTGAAAGTTCAACCTGATTAGATTCAATCATTTGATCAGAATAATCAAACAGTAGACTAGAGCGATGTAACGTCCATGTTTGCATGCTGAAAGAGAACGTGCTGCTCTGACCCCCCTCCTCCTTTCAGCCTGCATCCTGCTGGAGTTCACTGCTTGACAACAAGTCCGAGGAAGTGTAAGTGTGTTTTTCATTTCATTCATCAAAACAAAGCAAACTTCAAACTGTGACATCACTCATTCACATCCTACTGAGGATGAAGATGATGTCATCATCAATCAATGATAGATCAATAACTGCAGCTGTATTGTGTCTCGTTCTCTCCATCAGATTTCTGTCAACTCACACTGGATCCAAACACAGTAAACACAAAACTCAAACTGTCTGACAACAACAGGAAGGTGACACATGTGTGGGAGGATCAGTCATATCCTGATCATCCAGACAGATTTGATTTCTGGCCTCAGCTGCTGTGTGGAAATGATCTGACTGGTCGCTGTTACTGGGAGGTCGAGTGGAGAGGAGTGGTTTATATATCAGTGAGTTACAGAGGAATCAGCAGGAAAGGAGACAGTAGTGACTGCAGGTTTGGAGGGAATGATCAGTCCTGGAGTCTGGACTGCTCTGATGATGGTTACTCTGCCTGGCACAATAAGATAAAAACATCCATCTCCTCCTCCTCCTCCTCCTCCTCCTCCTCCTCCTCTGTCTCTAACAGAGTAGGAGTGTATGTGGACTGTCCTGCTGGCACTCTGTCCTTCTACAGAGTCTCCTCTGACACACTGATCCACCTCCACACCTTCAACACCACATTCACTCAGCCTCTGTATGCTGGGTTTATGGTCAGGTCTGGTTCAGTGTCTCTGTGCTCTCTGTAGGAGGGAGAGTCTCCTCCTGTTAGAGAAACTTTCTCATGTTATTTAGTACCAACCTGATCTCTCACTGCTTGTAAATGCAGTTTCTAAACCAACATGGTTTCCACGTGACTGACAGTTTGTTTGTCAGTCACATATAAAGACATTTAAAAAGGTGTAAAAAAGAAGCTGATGTTCTCAGAGCAGATAGCTCAGTCTGTTAGAGGACTGTTTGGAGGTTCAGAGGTCCTGGCTTTGATCCTTATGAGTCTCAGTGAACCTCAGAAGCTCTCAGAGAGAAAACCACCAGCGGCTGAAAGTTTACTGAAACGTCAAGTTGTGACCAAGGTTTTTAAAAATGTTGGAAGAGTTTTGCCAACTAACTATAAGACACATAATGACAGTAAGTATCCGCTGGCCTATAGAGGCACTTTGTTGTTTTTACTCTTATTTCTTGTTTTTTAATCATATAGTCGATTCAGAACCCGACATGTTTTTATGTGTCTCTACTGGATGTGCATGTAGAGCTGTAAATAAACATTATGATTCATAGATTCATCACTTCATGCTTTTGTCTAGAAAATGTCAGGAAATTGTGTAAATAGTGTAAAATGCTGGTTGTAATTTCACAGAGTCAAAGGCGACGTCTTTAAATGTCTCATTTTGTCTGAACTAAAGTCCAGAACAGTCAAATATTCAGTTTATTATCATGGAAGACAAAGAAAAGCATGAAATCTTCACAGCTGAGAAGCTAAAAGCAGAAAATGTTTGCTTCCAAATGACTCAAATGATGATGAAGTGTTGATTTAGTGTTGATGGATAATCAATGAATGGACTAATTGTTGCAGCTCTGGCTGTATGTGAACAGAATATTAGAGGACAAACAGCTGACAGTTTAGCGCCTTACTAAATATCCACAATAAAAAGCTCATTTACAGGATCATCAATCTGTTTACAATCTGTTTGAAATGTTTCTTATTTCCTGTTTTTGTGTTGTACCAAGTAAAGTTGATCATTTGTATGTTTCTGTTACTCAGGCAGAAATAAATGGAACTGCAGTATCACCTGTTATGTCCAATAAAAAAGCATCATAAATAATAATAGAAGCTTTCATTTGATCTTTATTGTCAGATTCAGAAAAATGGCACTCTGATAATAAGCTGAAGATTATTAATAGTTCTGTTGTTTATTCACACACAGTTTAGCGCAGGGTCAGTTTCTCATTTCTACAACCTTCACACAACTCAACTTTGAATGAAAAGTCACATTTTGATAGAAATCATCAACATTAATAGTTCTATTGGGAAAATGTGCTTTGGACAAAAAGCAAGTGTTTTCTCCTCCAGGAAGAAAACAGTGAAACACGTGTCGCTGAACTTTCTGCACACAAAGTGAATACAGACGTCCGTTTGTCTTCTTCTGCTGTGACAATCAGCAGGTCAGAGGTCAGAGGTCAGATCAGGTATGTGACCAGGAGCTGAGAGAGGAAACAAAGAAGAAAGTCAAAAGCTCACAGCTCAACATCCAAACACAGACTGCACACAGAGCTGCAAGCATGGAGGAGAAAGCATCACATCTACAGATCCAGGAACAGTTCTCCACTTTACTTCATCACAGAAAAACTCTCATTGTTCTCTTTTTCACTTCATTTGAAAGATGAAGAAAACATCTGGACTCCTGCTGTCAAACTTCATCCAAACTAACAGCTGATCTCTATTTCCATCATGCTGAACATGCAGCTTTGGAAAAACTCAATCTTTCTCCAAATGTCACCAAACAAGACTTTTACAGTCCGTTAAGAAACTCTTATTATCAGAAATAAACGTGTCTGATTTTACAGTCCTCAACATTTTCACATTCTGGAAAATCAAACTTTATTTGTGTAGCAGCTTTACAATCCACATTTATGTTGAAATCTTAACCGGATATTTGCTTCTTTGTTTCAGGGATTTTTCTATATTTGCTGCTTTTATCTTGTTCTTTTTATATCTGGATGTCTCTGCTTCTGATTGGACATTTATCTCCAATCAAACAGACAAATCACATCTTTGTCTGCTCTCATAATAATAATAATAACAACAACAATCATAAGTGAATTTTGAAGTCTAATGTCTGAAGGACAGCAGAAATAAACATGTTTACAGTCTGGTACAAACAATGATTTTGGTCTCAGTAAGTAAATAAGTAATTAAGTACGCCCTTTGTTATCCCACAGTGGGAAAATTCATGTGTTGCAGCACTAACATACATACAACTTGTGTAAAAGTAGATGACATACATACAGACACAAGACCAAGAAGTTAAAAAAATATAAGGGAGATATAAATAGAGATATTTCTGTCTAAATAAATACATGAGTAAAAGGGCTTAAAAACACAGAGGTAGTGTAGTGTTAGCATCATAAAAAGAAGAAAGAAGAAAAAGACTAGAATAATAATAAATTAAAAAGAGGGAGTCACAGCAGCATAGCATTGTCATCATCATCATCACCACCATCATCATCATCACCATGGTTACCGCAGGGACTTGTTGTACAGTCTAACTGCAGAGGGGAGGAAGGACCTGCGGTACCTCTTTGTCTTACACTTTGGGTGGAGGAGTCTGCTGCTCAGTGGGCTCAGCAGGGCTGCCACTGTTCATGCAGGAGGTGGATGTTGCCCAGGATTGATGACAGTTTTGTCATCATCCTCCTGTCCCCACCACTTTGCGCCAGCGGAAGTCCACAAGTTCTTTGGTTTTACCAGCATTAATCTGGAGGTGGTTCTGTTGACACCATGACACAAAGTTCTTGTTCAGTTCTCTGTACTCCCTCTCAGCTCTGTTGTTAATGAGACCCACAATGGCTGAGTCATCAGCAAATCAGCAGTGTAGATGGTGAAGAGAAGAGGAGCACTGAGGAGAGGAGAACTGTCCCCTGCGGCGTCCCCGTGCCACAGACCACAGTGTCAGACATACAGCCACTTGTCCTCACATACTGTGGCCTGTTGCTCAGGAAGTCCAGGAGCCATGCTGACAGGTGGTGGTGCACTCCCGCGTGATCCAGCTTGTCTCAGGAGATCTGGTTTGATGGTGTTAAAAGCGCTGGAGAAATCATAGAACATGATTCTCACAGTGTTCCCAGGCCCATCTAGGTGAGACAGGGCCCTCTGGGTGAGGAAGATAACAGCATCCTCAACCCCGATGCCAGGTTGGAAAGCAAACTGCAGTGGGTCTGCAGGCAGGAGTAAAGCTAATTTACTCGTTTGTGACGGGACGGATCACAACGTGTCAGTAAGTTGTGACGGATGGATGGATGGGCTTCAGCGACTCCTGGATGAGTTCTGACCTCAGATCAGATGTGTTTCATGTTCCTGCAGATCAGGAAATGTTGACAATCAATCTAGAAAACACACATTAGTGCTAAAATAATGCAGTAAATGTGTCAGAATGTCAGTGTGAATATCTTCTATATACTTCTACTAATCTGTGTTCATTAAACTGACAGCATGCAGTTTATCTTTTCACCAGCAGAGGGCGCCAAAGCTTCATCAATGAAGAGCAATGCTCCACCTTTAATGCACATATTAGACACATTCTGAGTGTACTGATCAATAATCAATCACTCTTCCTCCAGTTATGATATGAAAGACAAAGCAGCTGTAAGTGAGTCACATGTGATCATAATAAAGATAAAGATGTGTTGAGGCTCCTCAATCATCCTGTTAAAAGTCACTTTGATCACAGTCTGATTCTTCTGAGCTGACTGACTGCAAGGACTACAACTACCCATCATGCCCTGCTCACTCAGTCAGCCAATAGCAGGCCTCCAAAGGTAAGGTGTCAGCGCTGAGGTCATCAGTGCGCCGACTCTGTTTGACAACAACACTGCTGCTGTTTCCTGTTAAACATCAGACTGGAATTATTACATGAAAAATATCAACTGGTCAAAAGTCTGAACTGTAAATAAATGAGAAACAGCTTCAGCTTCTTTTCAACTTTCATCCTGTCAAATTCTTCCTTGTTGTTTTCTGCTCATTTCAACCTGAAACTAGTTAATAACATGAAGCCAAACTTCAGCCCTTCCTTTAAACAGACCATTGAAGAAAATCCATTCATCTTTCATCACTTTATTCATTATCAGCATATTAAACACATTATTGATTATTACATAGACATCCTTATACTGTGTGTTTATATAGAAAGATTTCATGTGTAAATAGTGACTATAAATGAATGAAGGAAACATTGATGAATGTTTAATGAGCACAGATGAGTTGTATTAATGCTCAACAGGCTTTCAGTGATTCCTGCAGTGTAACTGTGTTTACATTCACATGTGAAACGCAGCAAACAACAAAACAACTCAGGATGTCTGATGTAAACAATGAAGCTGGAAGGAAAACTGGTTTCAACTGCATCAGAGCGTGTTCTTTAAAAACCCATCCTGTCTGCAGACTTAGGATGTGTCTTCTTCTCTGTTGATGCCCACAAACCTGAAACCACTTCCTGTTACTGCTGGCCAATCACAGCCCTGCACGTTAGTAACAGGAAGTGATCACTGAACCGTCCGCGTCAGGTGAGCTGAGGGGTTTCACTAACCACCTCTTTTGAAAATGCATCACCATTTTTGAATAATCCGGCGGACCTCAGAGAATTTTTTATTGTTCCAGGTTTTCTTCGGAGGGAGAGAGTGTTTAGAGACCTGTGTGGATGATTCACCTAGCATAGCGTGTTCTTGCTAAAGCTGACTTTAAACAGACGGACATAGGACCACTAGAACATATAAAACACTTACTCTCTGCATTCTTGAAGGTGTTGAGGTGGAGGCCACAGGCTGAGGGGAATCTTTCATATTTTCCTCTTCCTGTAAAATAAACCAGCAAATGAAGCTATTTAATTATTTTAAGTTTTGAGGTCACCTGAAGCTGTTAAACCTGTGTGCAGACTATCACATGCATGTCACTGATACATTATTTATAACTGGGTTCACAGATTCAACTCATGATTAAAGGGTCTACCCTCACAGCCATCCCTGAGTGTGCAGACAGGGTCTCCTCATCATGGATCTCCTCCTGAAATCATTTCAGAGAACTGCATAAAGTGGATTCAACACATCAGCAAATATTGATAAGAGAACACGACGCCTTGCTTTAACATTTACGTCTGTGTGGGGACCAATGAGAAACCATAGTATTTCCATCAACTGTAATTTAGATAAAGACTTTTCACACTTGATGGCCTAGATAGATATGCATTTAGTATTTTCCCATGAAAGCACTTATACACACCCAGGACAAACAAATGTTGGTGGGAGCGGCCAGCACCAGGGTCCATTATCAGCTGACCTTCACTGTTAGAGAGGGCCAGCTCCTCTGAAACTGGGAAGTCCTCCAGTCTTCCTCCTCTCACTTGTTCCTGTTTGCTTCAGGAAATATTAACATGTTTTTACATTTTACACAGCTTATCATCCAAACACTGACAGAATGATGAAGGCACAGCGATTACACTCTGGATGATGTTTTAGTGCTTGGTCCTGATTGGCTGTCAGGTCCTTTTAACCGTGCTGGTACCTCAGCGATTACAACACCAGTTAGTCTCATTATATTCACCGTTGTTTTCATATGTCATATTGTAGAGGTCGTTTTAGGGCTGGTTGTGGGATTTTGATGAAATATATTCAACTGTATTTTAAGTTGTAAAAAGAAACTGATAAAAAAAAAACTAACCACTAATGAAGACAATACTTTGAACAATACTTTGAAAGTCTGTTGGTGTTTATCACAGATAATATTCAATCTAAAAAACTAAAGTGTTTCCACTTCTCCTTTATCATGGGACAGAGTCAGACTCAGAACTTGAGTATCTTTAAATCTGATGCATCGAGTTTAAAGTTTAAGAGCTCTGAATGTGAGAATCATTGAGAGTGCATTGAGTGGTAAAATAAATATATAAAGGATCTGCAGCTTTCTGCCAGCACTCCTCTCTCGCCTTATTTGCAGCAGCTGTGTTTCTTTTTGCTGCCATAATAGTTTCAGACTGTTCATCGCCTTCAGTTATGGCCGTTTGTTCAGCTTGATTAAAGTAAGCAGCACGTGATCTATCCATTTCCAAAGAGTCAGATGACGCATTAAACGCACCTTTTTATGGGGACGTGCACAGAGCCGGAAACAGAAAGAGTTAACAAAGAAAGTTCATCACCACCGTCGTGATACTAATTATCTCTGATTGTGAGTTTAGGGTTTGTTGAGCAGCTCACACAAAGAAAGCCTGGATATGTTGAACCGGCTTGGTAGTAAAAGCCTCTGCTGAAGGGACGCAGATGAAGAAGAGCTATAAGATAACTCTGCTACATCAATGATTACATGTTTAACACTCTACATGTTCACAATAAATACAAACATACAGAAATAAAGTCACAGCTTCATCGGAACTTTTATTTCATATCAAACATCAACAAATGTAAAAGTCAGAGTTTGCAGACGGAGTTAAAGAGGAAGCAGTGAAAGACTTCCTGATTCAGACAGAGGGGGCGCTGCTGCTTCCTCATGTTGTCTCTACTTACTGGGAGAAAGAGACACTGTGGATGTGCTGTTGTCAGACTCTTTAATGCTCAGAGCGGCTCACTCACACTGATACAGACATACGAGCTGCTGTAGAGGAGTGACCCCGAACAGTGGAGCCAACACTTCTTCATGTGTTTCTCACCAACCTGCAAACACACATGGCAGCAGCTGTTTCACAATAAACACAAGTTCACACAGGAACCTTTCACAACTTTACACAACCACCAGAGATGCTGAGGAGATGCCCTGCAGGCCTGTGATTGGCCAGCAGTAACAGGAAGTGACCACTTAAACCTGCAGACGTGCTGCTCTGCAGGTTTGAGTGGTCAGGAAGTTTGGCCAGCAGGAACAGGAAGTGACCACTTAAACCTGCAGACGTGCTGCTCTGCAGGTTTCAGTGGTCACTTCAGGAAGTTTGGCCAGCAGGAACAGGAAGTGGTCATTCAAACGCCTCAGAGGAAAGCACGTCTCATGTCTCTTAAAACAAATGTCCTTGTTTCCTTGCTTGGGTGGGACTCAGATGCCAGTGAAGTAAACAGGAAACACGTACGCAGTTTAAGAGATTCAGGATGCAGCCACAGAGTTCAGACAGACGGATTCAGAGAAGCAGTTACAGACAAACGTTCACTTCTTCTTCTATCATCTTTTTATTGGTTTTACTCTGGCAGAGGAAGTTCAGGAGGACAACATCAATCAATCAATAAATACATAGATATCATCTGAGCTGTTTTTCAACTAAAATGAGGAGCGAAGAGAAGAAGACGTTGTAGAATAATAAAAGTTCAGCAGTAAGAGGAAGGTCACTGAACCCTGCAGAGCAGCACGTCTGCAGGCTTGTGGGCGTCGACAGAGAAGATGGTGACGATCACCTCCAACCAATCAGGAGCATCTGTATGAGGTCATGTGAGCGTTTAGTTTCAGGGTGATGATTGATCCTTTCATCAGCTGTGATCGTGGACAGATCGTCGCTCTCAACCTGCAGCAGAGTCTCTACTTCCTGTGTGAGTGTTTTTCTTCCAGTCGACTGTGTTCAGTTCAGTTTATTTGATTGATTTATTGGAAGTGCAACATACAATTCTGCACAGGCAGCAGTTCACTGGATTTAGTGTTTGTAGAGAAACAATCATTGGCAGCAGCTGTCCACAGGAGGCTTTTTACAAAGTGCCAAAGACAGAAAGTCAAACTCCAGGTGTGTCTCTACAGGGCTGTTAGCTGTGAGAGCAGTGTTGTTTCTCTTTCACACATCATTTAACACCTCTGCTCAAAACATTGACATAGTTTTGCTCCTTTAACAGAAAACACTGATTGTCCAGATGAGGTTTTGTGAAATGTGACAGTTAGTGTTTGTTGAGGCTCGTGTGCTGACTCTGCTGGAGTGCTGCTGTCTTCTAACAAACTGTGTGAGGAAGTAGCTGCTAACCGACCAATCAGAGCTCAAGCAGCAGTCAAACTAGATTCATACTAAACTTATATTGATATACATGTTTATATGTGGGGATTTCACAGAGTTACAACTGAGAGAATCAAAGTAAATCCAGTTGTCATTTCAGTTTGAGCCTCTTTACTTTGTTGTTTTGAGGCGTTTCTATGTGTTAACATTGGTCTGTGCATCCATCTCACACTGAAGGGTTACTCACAGATCCACACAGTCACAACAATAGTTTGACTTTACTCGTCTCTCCAAGCGCACATGAATAATCCTCCTTTTACACAGCAAGAATGCATCTTACAAAGGAAAATCCTTCAGTCCAGCAAACTAATATATCATCCAAACAACTGTTGTTGTTGTTGTTGAAACATCAGCATCAGACTTCTCGGTCTGCACTGTTTCCTGTTAGATAATCAATAACAGCTCCAGATACGGTGTCATGGCTGTCAGCTTCCTGTTCGTGCATTCAGTTCCTCTTTCCAAACGTCCTTTCTTTAGATGATTCTGAGGCGACTTTACAGACAAATAATCTGGTTTCAAACATCTTTAACTTGAATTTCTGACAGTTTGTTTCTAATATGAAGACAAACAGGCTTAAATCTGATTTAAAACTAGTTTGAAGGTCAGATCATGTTTGATAGTGGAGAGATTTTTATCAGCAGATATTCTTGTTGAAATGATCAAATTTCACCAGTTCAAAGAATATTTAGTCGTGTTTCCAGTAGTGGAGTTTTTGCAGTGTATATTCTAACACTGGCAGGCGACTTCACCAGTAACGACCCAGTAACACCCACAGAATACTGGAAACATCAGCAACTAACAGCAAACTATTCACATTTAGTCCACAATGATCTGAATATTAACCATCAGCACAGGTCAGAAGATGTGAGCTGGGAACTTTCAGAAAGTGTCCGCTGATTCATGAAGTCCAGCTTTCAAACCTTCAAACAGCAGCTGATTGTTTGTTTGTTCATATGAGGCCTGGACACAATGATTGTGTTGTTTTTCCTGACTGAATGCCTGCTGGTGATGTATCAGACTCATATGTACGTCGCTTTGGATAAAAGCGTCTGCTGAATGAAAAATGTAAATGTTTCATCCTCGCTGTTCAGTCTGACTCATAATAAAAGTCTAAAAGTAGAATCCTGATATCAGATCCTGATGCAGAAACTGGACTTTGATACTCAAGTTGTTCTCTGAAGGATCATAATTCATGTTTATTGAGGCGTCTGAAGATCAGTGATCATTTCTATCAGTTATTTTATAACACAATGAACTCAATGACCTGTCAGTTAAATGTCTTAAATCTGATGAATCTAAATGTAACGTTCAGCTTCTCTTCACATCAACGTCATGATGACTTATTTTTTCCAACAGCTCACAGTTAAACACTGAGAAACCATCAATACAACAATAAATCTACAAAGACATGAAGAATAAATGAGTGACAAACATCCATAAAGTGTCATCATGTTGTGAGTCTTCCTACCTGTCCCTCCTCCTCTACAGGTGGAGCTCTGACTGCTTCCAGGAATCAGCTCACCTGTGGCAAACACTTTTCTGACAGACGTGGAGCGGAGAGTCTTTGTCTTCAGCAGTTTGGACGTTAACTGTAAGTTTGCTTTGTTTCACAGTTGAACTTTCTCTTTAGTAACTTCAGGGTTTGTTTCTTGCTGTGTGATGTCTTTATTTCATCAGAAAGTTTGGAGAACTCTCATGTTGGAAGATAAATCTACATGTTGTTAAATGATTGATTTACTGGAATCAATCAATATTAATGAACAGCTGATGATTATTTCCTTTCTTCAGCTCTCACAAATCAAACTAAATCTACTTTTTGAAGGTTGTTTCCAGCGGCATAAAGTCAGACACTACAGTATCGGCCTGCTACTGTTTCCTGTCAAAGCTTTAAATCAAATGTATTGTATTGACTGATGTGAAGGGACAGTCAGAGGACGTCATCAGGTTCAATGTTGCTACAATAACAATGTGTGACAGCAGTTAAGATCTAACATCTGCTGCTGTTTAACACCTTTGTATTTCCTGTAAAAGAAGTCCTATCAAAGTAAAAGTGCCCTGATTCTAATCATTGAATACATGTGTGTTTGTGCGTCATGTGCACTACTAATGTGACAACAACATCAAAGAGAACTAATAGACAACTGAAACTATTGACATGTTGTTTATTGCTGTTGAATTGACTGAATATGAATGAAATAGAGTCAGTGTGAGTCAGTGAATGTTAATCCTCCTCCAGGCATCATGTGTGCTGCTCTTCACTTCACTGCAGCTTCATGACGCCATCTAGTGGACTGATAGTAGAAGTACAGCAGCTGATGGCAGCTTTCTCTCACTCACACTATTATTACATCATCCATAAGTTAGGGCTGGAAGATATGGACAAAATAATACATCTCAGTGTCCTTCAAGCTCGGCCTCAATCATGACTCTGATGGATTTGAAACATCTTATATTTAGAAGACAGTGAAGCATAATAGAAGAGCTGCAGCAGCTGCAGGCTGTCATCATGATGCATAAAATACAGCTGCTGACTATTAGTATCAGATGCTTCATGTTCATCCAGTTTGAGTTTAATAATCAGTTTGAGCACAGAAAGGGCAGAAAAGTGTCTCACTGATGTATCTGCTGTTTGTGTTTGTGATATCTGCTGACTCCCAGCACTTCAACTCTCTGTAACCAGAGATGATACCTGGTCAACTAACACAAACCCACAACACACATCAGCCTGCAGAGTCACTGTCAATCATTGATCCAGACACTAATGATCTGATCAATGTTCTTACAGACACTGTGTGAGATTTGAAGCTTTGTTGACTTTGGCTCCATCTGGTGGGAGGATGAAGAATGACAGTGAGCTAACAGCCTCCATGTGTTGGAAATATTGTTGAAATAGCTTCACTCTGCTTCTCTGTCCCTCTTTGTGTTTGGATTCATGTCACTAAAGTCATTAGTACAATTCTAATAACAAGATTTAAGTCTTTTCATGTCGTCTTTTTAGTCGGCAGACAACAGACAGGTTTCACTTTGCAGTTTGAACAACTCGCCTCATTAACATTTATTGGAAACAGCTGATAAAATCTGCTGGATGTTTGTCATTTCAGCAGATGTTCAGCAGTAAAACTAAGAAACAAGCAGCATGTTGAAGTGCTGACTGAACACAGATTGACCCTGAGAGAAATAACTCTGTCAGTCATTATGAGATTCAAGTGAAGAGAAGATGAAGAATGTTACATTTAGAGCAGAGGATTTAAAGTCTGAGCATTAGTAATGTCAACATCAACAAAAGCTCAGATTCATGGATTTCATCACTATTATTATTATTATTATTATTATTATTATTATTATTATTATTATTATTATTCTTTGTTCCTTGTCTTAGTTTGATTTGGGGAATAATTGAGCTCTCAGTTATGGAACTACGGTTCCCATAATGCTTTGGGGGACGTAACAGGAAGTGCAGCGTTATGGAATCAAATAATGGTCATAAATGTTTAGAGCTTGTGAAATAGTTTGTGGATGTGGAATCAAGTTTAGCAGCTGTATAAATATTTTGTGTGTAATTAAAATTTGAGCAGGAATTTTTTCAACAGTGAAGTTTTAAAAAGTCTGAGAGACAAACACACAAATTTCCTACGTTTGTGTGCGACAGTGAAGTTAAAACTGCAAACTGCAAGTTCAGAGAACAAATGTTGACTGTGGTTTTACGCCTGAATCTGATTGGTCGAACATTCATCCCCCTGCAGGTGGTGAAAGATGGCCGACGGTGCGAGCTCTCCTGAGACTCAGGTGGGTTTAATTGTACTATGCTGTAGATATTAATGGTAAACATTTAATGTGTTGTGTATTTATATTGTATGGAGATTATTAAATATTATATTATATTAAATTATTATATTATAATCTCCATATTTATCTTGCAGTTAGTTTGCTGTTATTGAAAGTCAACACAGTTGTCCAAATGTTGTCCAAGTTCTGTATTGTGAGTTACTGAATGTAAAATGTCCACTAGATTACTGTGATATAGCAGTATGCTGTTGTATAATTACACTATATATTGTAAAAGTAATGCAACTCAGTAGCCAGTAATTTACTGGAAATTTATATTAACTGCAAAATTTGACCTGCTTCATTTTTTTAATCAACTCACAACAACAAACCTAAAACATAAAAATGTTTCAAATAAAGACAAATAAAATCAGTTTAAGACATTTTGCAGTTTTGTATAAATGTTACAGTTCAGTGCTGCTACTGCAGGACAATGCAGTTATTTTAGTAGGTTTTTACCAACATAATGTAAAATAACTGCAGTTAAGATGGAGTTCACAACCATATATGAAAGGAAAACTATTCTCACATGAACATCTATACATTTATACATTTATACAGCACATCTATATTTATACAGCACATCTATATTTATACAGCACATCTATATTTATACAGTACATCTATATTTATATAGCACATCTATATTTATACAGTACAAGGGGAAAATATTCTTAAAGTGCATTGAAGTATTGCAAAGTATGTTTTATGTAAATTTATATAAGTACTTATTAATTGCTGTCAAATACGAGAACATTATCTTACATATATTAACATATTTTCAGTAAGTGTATTAAGACACTATGAGCATAACAGTGTAGTTAAAACACACTTATATAATGTTCATGTTATTATATTGGACACATTTTATAATCAAGTGTGTTTAAACAGCACATTTTACTGATGTACATGAACTTAGTTCTGCAAACAATTAGTAAAGTTCTGCATTTAAAGAGGTTTGAGCTTCACTGTCATGAAACTCTTGAGTCTTGTCGCCCAAATCCACAAACTGAAAGAAGGACAGAATCTCAGGTTTGAAAACCTACAGCAGTGAGTTACAGAGCAGCACATTACCTGCAGGGTTCTACACATTTATTGTGACAGTCTATGATATGTTCATTTTAAATGTTAGTTTGGGTCTCAGATTTATAGTGAAGCAGTCTATCAATAAAATAAAATATAAAGATCAGAGGAAACATCTTGATACAGTCCAGTTTCAGGTAAGCCAGTAAATGCATATTGAGTAAAGTAAACATTTAGCAGAGTCAGGCTCTTTATGTGTGTGAACATGTTTCTATGAAAGAGAAAAGAGTGATAGAGAGCAAGTACACACACATCATTATTTACACCGTCCAACATAAAATGTCCCTACCAGAGTTAAACGAAACCTGCGCCCTCGCTTTAACTACTGTTATAAATGATCATGTGATGTTTCCAACTAGTTTGATGGTGTAGAACTTCTTACCTTTCTGACCACATATGGTTTTAATCATTGACTTTAGATTTGTCTTTACCAGAGTCAGATAAAAGACGCCATCAGCGGTCTTTTAGCAGCTCTCTCTTCACGCTGTAAACACTACGTGCTGCTGATTTTACAGGACTTTCAGGTTGTTCCTGAGTCTACAAAGTCTACATCAATCATGACAAAACATCCGTCCTTCACAATAACATAACACGCTTCAACAACTCCAAATAATGCAGTCCAGGCTCCTTAATTTCCATTTTCCTGCGTTACTGCCACCTGCTGGATGTTTGTTAAACTCTCTGCTAAGTTCCAACACTTACAAAATACCATCTGATGCATTAAATTATACACAAACATGCTGTATGTAGATATAACTGACAAGCAATTCACACAAAGCAGAGTATTTATAGCACAACTATAAACAGAAGTGTTTATTATAAATAAAACAAGAAAAAAAAACTCATCAAGACACCAATGAGCATTAAATAATCATGGTTCAGACCTACTGGAGTATTAGCATGCTGGAAATCAGCTGGCTGAGGTGCATGCTGGGATACATGAGTGTTAATAAAGTCCTCTGCCCACCCAGGTAGTAGTTTCCTCTACCAAGACTTTGAAGACGCTGCTGGTGTGCCAATGATAAGGCTGCCTCTCTGTCCTCACTACTGGAGGATGATTTCCAGTCATTACAAAGACACAAAGGTTAAAGGTTACCTCACATAGTTCCTGAGAAAACATCTGCTGGGTCCATTATTGTTGGAATGGTTCTGTCATGATGGAGCGTAGGCAGGTGGACCCAAGTACAAGAGACGGCAGGCAGACAGGATCTAAAGCACAGAGATTTATTGAAACTTAACAACAACTGTAGCTCAGGAACAGACAGAATGAACAGACTATTCAACAGAGACTGAACTGAAAACTGGACTTAAATACAGACAGAACCAACGAGGGAACAGGTGACTAGGCAGGAGAACAGGAAGGGAGCCGATTGGCTGGGAGAACAAATGGAAGAGGGCTGACGAGGCTGATGCAGGGCAGGTGTGGAGGGAAAAGCAGGCTGGGGAGGAGTACAGGAACACAGGAGGGACACACAGAGCAAACACACAACCAAAACCCAGAAAACACAGTGAGACCAGACAGGACTGTGACAGGACAATGACAATATGTGTCAGTGGTTTCACCACACACTCAATAATATTTAACCACAGTCAGTCAGTTCCATTCAGTCTGTAGACTTCTTACTCTGAAATGTTTAACAATGTCCATCACTTCTGTTTCATCTGTTCTCCTTATTAACATGGATTGTTTATTTACATCAACAGTTTTAGTTTCCACATCATCTTTACTGCCAGACTTAATAATCTCCTGAAGCTGAATTAGATCCAATATTAACAATAAATCATTAAATTCATCTGCAGCTGAATCAATTTCATTACTAGTTGTATTGTGTTTGTCAGGAAATATGTTGGTTAACCTGCTTTTCCAGTTACATTTTTAATAATATCAATCAATACTTCAGTGTTGGTGATCCAGAAAATTAACTGTTTAATTGTTAATTAAACACAGATTTTTGTCATAACTTTCAGATCTTAGCAGGAGAAAAGATGGCGACACCTAGAAAAGTCCTCTTGGAGTGTTTGGAGGATCTGGGAGAAGATGACTTTAAAAAATTCAAGTGGTTCCTGTGTCATCGTGGGGAGCTTGGAAACTTCAAGCCAATCCCAAAGAGTCAGCTGGAGAATAAAGACAGAATGGACACAGTGGATCTGATGTTAGAGAAATACTGTATTAACACTATTAAAGTGACAAAAATCATTTTGGAGAAGATCAATAGGAATGATCTATTGGAACGTTTGCCTCAAACCATCTCAGAACCTTCAGGTAAGTCATGTAAAGATTATAAATGTGATGTTACAAAGATATTTAGAAGAGCTCAGTCAACAGTCGGTGGACTTGTTTTAGATTCTTCAAGGTGTTTCTCCTCTCATCCAAAAGTCTTCTTTAGTTCTGACTGACTGGTGGGAAGTCACAGGTGTTTAACCTCTGCAGGGCTGTTTACACCTTAAAGCTGTGTTCACACACGACACAAAGACAATTTTCACCTTGTGTTACTCTCACAAGTTTTACTGCTGGATCATTTGTGTTTATTTGACCCAACAGCCAAAATACCAGCTGTACATTAGCTGTTAGCCAGCTAGCAACAGACACACCAAGCGTGTCTTTGGGAGTGTGCCTCTGTGTGTTTGTGTTTAGTTCAGCCTCTGACTGAACTCAGAACTCAGCAGGAACTCTGGTTCTTTCTATTATTTCCCTCCAGTTTCTCCTTTTTCTCTCTCCTCTCTGTACGTTCATGAAGTACATTCATAAAGTCCAGCGATACGCGCTGCATGAAAAATACACTCTGTGTTCTGTCTGAACTCACCATTATTAAGCCACATGTGGGTCATTATTCCATCTGCCTGTCAGTCCTTAGAGTCCCATGAGTCCAGGTGTGAATGGTTCTTAAGGCTTCAGTGTGCTCCAACTGAAGCACTTGTTGGATAGTCAGACCTCCTCTAGAGGGCGAAGTCCAACAGTTTGTGTTGAACTGCTCCAAAACCAACAATCACACCCACTTTACTCCCTGATTGGTCAACTGTGTGGAGGTGTGACAGCAGGCAGAGTTTACTGTATACTGAAACTAACTTCCCTGCCATGTTTGTCTGAACTCATGTCCTGCATTATTAATTACTGTGTTAAACCAGCTGTTGCATTCCTTCCTCTGAGAGAACCTGAACTTGGATTCAGTATCATTTAGGTTCAGGAACTGGTCCTCAAAGTGAGGGGAGAACAGTGGAAACACCAGCAGAACCAGTAACAATGGATACATGTTAAGTTCCTGTAATGGAAACAGCATCTGTTCCCTTTGGACACCAACCAGGCTAGCTGCTTCCCCTTGTTTCCAGTCTTTGTGTTGCAGGCCGTCATAGAGCGAGGCAGAGACATGATAACTGTTTAAATATGTTGATTAAAGTGAACATTCTCAGAAAGTCTCTCCTGGAGGGGATTTATGGTTTGCACTCACATGAAAAGTGTCAGAAGTAGCTGTGCAATGAATTTAAAAAAGAAGCTTGAGACAGAAGTTTCTCTCCTCCACAAAGCTGAACAATCACTGGTTAAAGTGGAGTGAATGTTGGATCATCAGGTTCAGAACAAGCAAAGGTTCCAATATTATAATAATATTATTAAATGGAATACTTATTTGAAAATGTTTTATGATTCATGTTTTCTATAACATCTTCTCATTTCTGTCAATTGTTGTTTATTCTCTCAGAGATTCCTGTTGAGGATCAGCGCAAACGCAAACCTACCCTGAAGAAGAGGCTCTACTTTACGTTTGTGCCTTTTGGTAAAGTAGGAATCAGGAATATGTTCAAATATGCATTCTTTAGGGGAATTATTTCTTCATTAATTACAAAATGATCCTATTGCTTGTGTATTCATTCAGGAATTCGTGCTGGAAGGTGTCAACGTGAACTGAAGTCTAACCTGCAGAAGAAGTTCCAGTGTGTGTTTGAGGGGATCGCTAAATCAGGGAACCCAACCCTTCTGAATCAGATCTACACAGAGCTCTACATCACAGAGGGAGGGACTGCAGAGGTCAATAATCAACATGAGGTCAGACAGATTGAAACAGCATCCAGGAAACCAGACAGATCAGAAACAACAATCAGACATGAAGACATCTTTAAATTCTCACCTGGAAGAGATGAACCAATCAGAACAGTGATGACAAAGGGAGTGGCTGGCATTGGGAAAACAGTCTTAACACAGAAGTTCACTCTGGACTGGGCTGAAGACAAAGCCAACCAGGACATACACTTCACATTTCCATTCACTTTCAGAGAGCTGAATGTGCTGAAAGAGAAAAAGTACAGCTTGGTGGAACTTGTTCATCACTTCTTTACTGAAACCAAAGAAGCAGGAATCTGCAGGTTTGAAGAGTTCCAGGTTGTGTTCATCTTTGACGGTCTGGATGAGTGTCGACTTCCTCTGGACTTCCACAATGAGATCCTGACTGATGTTACAGAGTCCACCTCACTGGATGTGCTGCTGACAAACCTCATCAGGGGGAAACTGCTTCCCTCTGCTCGCCTCTGGATAACCACACGACCTGCAGCAGCCAATCAGATCCCTCCTGAGTGTGTCGGCATGGTGACAGAGGTCAGAGGGTTCACTGACCCACAGAAGGAGGAGTACTTCAGGAAGAGATTCAGAGATGAGAAGCAGGCCAGCACCATCATCTCCCACATCAAGACATCACGAAGCCTCCACATCATGTGCCACATGCCAGTCTTCTGCTGGATCACTGCTACAGTTCTGGAGCATCTGTTGAAAAGCAGAGAGGGAGGAGAGCTGCCCAAGACCCTGACTGAGATGTACATCCACTTCCTGGTGGTTCAGGCCAAAGTGAAGAAGGTCAAGTATGATGGAGGAGCTGAGACAGATCCACACTGGAGTCCAGACACCAGGAAGATGATTGAGTCTCTGGGAAAACTGGCTTTTGAGCAGCTGCAGAAAGGAAACCTGATCTTCTATGAATCAGACCTGACAGAGTGTGGCATCGATATCAGAGCAGCCTCAGTGTACTCAGGAGTGTTCACACAGGTCTTTAAAGAGGTGAGAGGGCTGTACCAGGACAAGGTGTTCTGCTTCGTCCATCTGAGTGTTCATGAGTTTCTGGCTGCTCTTCATGTCCATCTGACATTCATCAACTCTGGAGTCAATCTGCTGGCAGAACAACAAACAACATCCCAGAAGTCTGAAACTGAACAAGAATCTGCAGAAACACATCTCTACCAGAGAGCTGTGGACGAGGCCTTAAAGAGTCCAAATGGACACCTGGACTTGTTCCTCCGCTTCCTCCTGGGTCTTTCACTGCAGACCAATCAGAAATTCCTCCCAGGCCTGTTGACACAGACAGGAAGTAGCTCACTGACCAATCAGGAAACAGTCAAGTACATCAAGAAGAAGATCAGTGAGAATCTGTCTGCAGAGAGAAGCATCAATCTGTTCCACTGTCTGAATGAACTGAATGATCGTTCTCTAGTGGAGGAGATCCAACAGTACCTGAGATCAGGAAGTCTCTCCACAGATAAACTGTCTCCTGCTCAGTGGTCAGCTCTGGGCTTCATCTTACTGTCATCAGACAAAGATCTGGATGTGTTTGACCTGAAGAAATACTCTGCTTCAGAGGAGGCTCTTCTGAGGCTGCTGCCAGTGGTCAAAGCTTCCAACAAAGCTCTGTAAGTACACAGATAGTTGGATTTATTCATCATTATTTAAATACTCAGATATCCTTACAAAATAAATTCTCACTTGTTTTTCACCTTTATTGTCTCTTCAGACTGAGTGACTGTAACCTCTCAGAGAGAAGTTGTGCAGCTCTGTCCTCAGTTCTCAGCTCCCAGTCCTCTAGTCTGAGAGAGCTGGACCTGAGTAACAACAATCTGCAGGATTCAGGAGTGAAGCTTCTGTCTGCTGGACTGGAGAGTCCACACTGCACACTGGAAACTCTCAGGTCAGGATTCATTAACCTGCTCAACAGATGAATATTTAAGAACTGATTACTATGAGTACTATTAGAGGAGATTTTTTCTTTTGATTTTGTTGAATTAATTAAGAACACAGACGATTTTACAGATTTTGATGACATTTCATTTTACTGGTACAATTGAAATCGCTTACAGTGATCATTTCTGTTGGGTAAGCGGATGATTATAACTGAGTTTTTTTTCCTATTTCTTAATTTCTCATGCAGAATATCATCTAATTGACATTTTAATATTTATTAAATGAATATAAAGTAATGAAATGGGCAGCTTTGCTATTTACTGAATTTCATGGTCTGTTTCAAGATATAGTACAGCTGTGTAAGTGTGTAAACACCTCATATGTAGGCTAGTGGTAGATGCTAGCAGTAGATGCTAGCTAGGCGGCTAACTAGGAGTGCAACTATTCAGGTGTATGGCTAAAATGAGTTAGTTTGTAAAGAGTAAAATGAGGCGTTTTAATGTCAGATGTAAATAAGTTGAAACCGAGTGGAGCTGCCAGAGAGAGAAAACTGTTAAACTGCAGAGCAGCTGTGCAAAAAGAATCTTCGGGTCTCCGGCGGGCGTTTCCCTCCAAATTAACGGCTTATCCTGGTGAGTTAGCCACCCGAGGTTAGCTAGTTAGCATTAAGGTTTGTTCCAAAATCATTTAAAGGTGTGTTAGTTTACCTTGAAAGGTATGGTGAAGCAAAAAGCCAGTCAGGATATAATGTTTGTGTGATGTGATGAGAATATAGCTGATGCTGCTAAGCTTGTTAGCCGCTAACCACTGTAGGCTTAAATGCAGCCTAGAAGCTAGGCTAAGTGCTACATGCTAAGCTGCTGTTGTAGCGCTGGGAAAGCACGTGAGGCAGTTTGTGCTTATTTGAAATGGGCTTCAAAGCTAATGTGTATGTACTATAACATGTAAAAGGCCTGATATGTGCATTCATTTGAAATGTACAAAAAAAAGGAAAAGAGACAATTTAGTTGAGAAATGTTTATGGAAACACTTTCTATGAAGCCCATGTATATAATGCATTATAAACATCCTTATAATGTGTTATAATCTGCTTATAACACTGTATAATTATAGTTATAAACACTCATAAATATCCATAATGCTTTATAACAATAATCATAACACATTATAAAACATTTATAATGACTTATTAGGTCAAGAATCTTAATACTTCATAACTGCTGGTCACTGACATGTTTTACAAGGATCATAGTGTATTATAATTCTCATAGTTGTAATACATTATAATCATTTTATAATGCATCAATAATCACTGTTATAATGCATTAAAATGTGGTTATAAGTGAGTCTGACTGGTCATTGGCTGCTTTAAGTGAAGTAATGTAATTCCTGAGGAATAGGCAGATATAATACATTACAAGCTGCTTATAAGTCACTAATAGTGTTTGTTTGCTTTAAGAAAAGTGAAAAATATCATTAAAATCTTTGCAAGAACAACACAAAACGTAAAGTTAATTAATTAGTTTAATAAGTCATAACAGACAATGAATTGAGTTTCCAGTCTGACAAAGAACAACTGAATGATGAACATTTATATTTCACTAATGTGTATCCCCAAAAACTCACTAAACACTCAACTGACTCAAATTATAGATAAAACCTGAAACTATTTATATTTATATTCTACTTTTATATAAATGTTTGAAAAAGTGACTCATTAAAAAACTTGGTGAGTGATAAGTGATTATAATGATTTATAAAATGATTGATATGATACTTGACCTTAAGTCTTTATAAAATGCTTTATAATGTGTTCTGATTATTGTTATAAAACATTATGAACATTTATCAGGCATGCTGTGTAAAAGGCAAAGACCAACTATTTATTCATTGAATTAAAATGTGCTCTGTCAGGATATAAGCCCTGCTCTACTATATAGTCACATTTACTGTACAGTGTTTGCAATGGCAGAACTATGTAAAGTTGCAATGTTAAATTAAGGAAATACAACAATAGCATTCACAATATTAGATAATGATTAAATAACCATATGTAGGGCCGAGCAATATGACCTAAATCTCACATCCTGATACAGCACATCCCCTCATATGTCCATCCTTTGTATGGATGAAATTAAACTACTCTTCTTTGCTTTTTACTTCTGTTTTTATTATACTTACAGAAACGTAAGAAGTGTAGTTTTCAGCTTCAGAGTTCTTCAGCTGCACACATGGAGGGTTCAGCAGTGAACCACAGAGAGCAGAGGAGAGTAACACAACCATAAATGACAGCAAACCTCAGCAGAGACTCTCAGACTGAGCTGAAATTAAACAAGTGCAGATACATCTGGTAAATCACATAAATAAAGACAGTCTCTGCTGCGTTTTGCTGTCATTTATAGTCGCCGTCTCGCTGCTTCTCTGCTCTTTCTCAGCGTGGGCGGGGCTTAGTCCTCCATGTGTAAAGCACAGAGGAGGAGAGACAGACAGCGATGGAGAGTTAATGACAACTACACTCGTTACATTACTGTAAATGCAATAAAAGCTTTGCAAGTAAAAAGCCAAGAAGAGTAATTTATCAATATAATCTATAAGAAAGATGGACAGACTCCAAATGATGAAAAATAATATTGCTGTAAAGAGTCTGATTATTGTCACAACAAAAGATAGAGCAAAATATGAAATGATTCTCTCATCACACGATGTATATCATGTCACACAGTCCTGAACCATAAATGTAAAATAGACTGTCAGGATGATTGTTTGTCACGTTCAGTGATGTTTCCTCAGTTTGCTGCTGTTGCTTCTTACTGTCGTCTAACTTTGTAAAAGTTTGGAATTAACATATAAATTTATTAAAGTTTTCCGCTCTGACGTTATTATATTTGTCACATTTTAAGAGGAAGTGCATCTCTGTCTCTATGGCTGACTGATTATTGATCAGTGCTGGTCTGAGGTTGAGCAGTATTGGATGTTATTGATCAGTGTTGGTCTGAGGTTGAGCAGTATTGGATGTTATTGATCAGTGCTGGTCTGAGGTTGAGCAGTATTGGATGTTATTGAGGAAGTTGTCAGTGTGTCAGTAAATAAATGCTGCAGCTTGTCAAGACCAAGAAAAGTCACATCTGTTGTTTCTCCAACAAAGCTCCATTTCTATATTTCCTAAGGTGAATGTATTTTTCTGAATGTTGTATCTCGTATATTTTGTTGTTTTTCTTTTGTTTGTACGTAGTTTGAATTGATCTATATTTGCTGTTGTGTTGAAGATGTCATTTATATTGTGGACAGCCTCACATATGCCTTCAGCAGTGGGAGGGTAGGGCTTTTCTATAAACTCTTGTAGTAATAATAATAATAATAATAATAATAATCTTTATTTATATAGCACCTTTTAAAAACAAAGTTTACAAAGTGCTTTGACAGCAACAGCAGAAAAGCAAAACGAAGACATAAAACAAAAAACAATCAAAAGGTCAATCAAGAAATTATAAAAGTTTAAATTACAGATGGCAAGTCATAAAAGGTTTAAAACACAGATGATTAAAAGATGATTAAAAGACAACATCACATAAAAGCCAGTCTGTAGAAATGAGTTTTAAGAAGTGATTTAAAAGAAGTTAATGAATCTGCAAGCCTTATCTCCTCAGGCAGGTCGTTCCAAAGTCGAGGGGCTCTGATCGAAAAAGCTCGGTCACCTTTAGATTTGAGCCTCAACTTTGGAACGACCAGAAGGAAACAACCACCTGAGGATCTAAGGCTGCGGGCTGGCTGGTACGGGGTCAACATGTCTGTTATATAGCTTGGAGCTTCAGACCTAGATGTGCTTTAAAAGTGATCAGTAAAATCTTAAAATCAATTCTTAAACGAACAGGGAGCCAATGGAGAGAAGCTAAAATCGGAGTGATGTGCTGCTGTCTGTCAAAACCAGTAAGAAGCCTAGCTGCTGCGTTCTGGACTAGTTGGAGGCGAGACAGGGATCTTTGTGTAATGCCGGAAAGGAGGGAGTTGCAGTAATCAAGTCTGGAGAAGATGAAAGCGTGGATGATTTTTTTTCAAGGTCGGAATGATAAAGCATTGGCTTGATTCTGGATATGGCTCTGATGTGGAGGAAGCAGGACTGGACAACTTTGTTGATGTGAGGTTTAAAACTTAAATCAGGGTCAAACAGTACTCCCAGATTTCTGGCGGTGGGCTTCATGTAGGTGGAGAGGGGCCCGAGACTGATGGGGTTGTTTGGGTTAGGGGGACTGAACAGGATGACTTCTGTTTTTGAATTGTTGAGTTGAAGGAAATTTTGTGCCATCCAACAGTTGACATCGCTGAGACAATCTACAGCAGCAGCTAGGCTTCTTGGGTCACCAGGTCTCAGGGGAAGGTATATCTGTGTGTCGTTTGCATAGCAATGAAAAGAAACATTGTGTTGCTGAATGATTTGACCAAGTGGCAGCATATAGATAGAAAATAAAATTGGACCTAAAATAGAACCTTGTGGTACACCACTGGTAATGTTGGCTGAGGAGGAAGTAAAATTACCAATGGTGACCGAGAAGGTTCTTTCTAAAAGGTAAGAATAAAACCAATCAGGTGCAGTGTCCTTGATGCCCACCCAGGTTTTAAGACGGTCAATTAAAATAGTGTGGTCAACTGTATCAAAAGCAGCACTTAAATATAAAAGAATTAAAATTGCGCTCTCTCCTCTGTCGGCTGCTAAAAGGAGGTCATTAGTTACCTTGAGGAGGGCAGTTTCTGTGCTATGTAAAGCTCTAAAACCAGACTGAAATGTCTCAAAGATATTGTTTTGACACATAAAAGCTAAGAGTTGGGTTGAAACAACCTTTTCTAAAACTTTACTTAAAAAGGGAAGTTTAGAAATTGGTCTAAAATTATTAAAAAGAGAAGGATCAAGGTTGTGTTTCTTTAAAAGGGGTTGCACAACAGCATGTTTAAAAATAGAGGGATAAAATCCATTTATGAGGGAGCTGTTAATTGATAAAATACTGGGGCCAACTGTGTCAATAACCTCTTTGAGAAATTTTGTTGGGATAGCATCAAGACTGCACGTGGTGGGCTTCATATGGGCTACGATATCAAATAAAAATGACAGTGAAATAGGATTAAAATGACTAAAATGACAATTGACGTCCCTACTAATATGTAAAACATGGGCTGGAGGTGGGATTTGTTGTCTTATCTCCATGACCTTTTCACTAAAAAACTTTAAAAAACTTTTCACAAGTTTCTTGTGATGCATCAGTAAAATGACAAGTGGAGGGTGTGAGGACTGAATCTATTGTTGAAAATAAAATCCTGGGGTTGGAACGATTTGTTAAAATTAAATTAGAAAAAAATGATCTTTTTGCTTTTTTAACTGCGTTTTGGTAGCTGGTCATCTTTCCAGATCTGATAAAATACCTGTAAGCCTGTTTTTTTCCACTTGCGTTCTTTTTTCCTGCAGTCTCTTTTTAATTTGTTAGTGGATTCATTTAGCCAGGGTTGTGGTTCTGTTTTTGATTTTTTATCCTTGTAAGGGGCGACAGAGTCTAGAACAGACTTACAGGTGTGATTAAAAAGCAAGACCAGCTCATCTGTGTTAAAATGAGGTTTAAAAGCAGTTAAAGAAGCAGTAGTGAAAAGGTCAGAGAACTTGCTGGCAGACAGAGAATTAAAAACACGACGGCGGATGACAGTACTGCAGTTAAAAGGAACTTGGGTTAAAACCACATTGAATAAAACCGCTTTGTGATCAGACACACAGATATCCTTAATGATGACATTGTCAGGACTGAGACCACTGTATAAAACTAAATCAAGAATGTGACCCTTAGAGTGTGTTGGCTCGTGTATTGCCTGTGTGAGGTTAAAAGATTCTAAAGTGTCCATAAAATCAGTTACAAACAACTGAGAAGGGCAGCATATGTGGATGTTAAAATCACCTAAAATGAGAATTTTGTGATAAGATGAGATAGTATCTCAGCAAACTCTTGGATAAAAACATTGTTTGGTTTAGGCGGTCTGTAGATTATTAAGACGACTACAGGCTCTTTAGAGTGTACTATAAAACCAAGGTGTTCAAAAGAAGTGAAATTATTAAATAAAATACGAGTGCATTTAAAATCATTTCTGTAAATGACAGCAACCCCCCCTCCCCTGCCTGACAGTCGGGGTTGATGTAAGTGAGTAAAATCAGGGGGGGTTGCTTCAATAAGAGCACTGCAGTCTCCCACAGACAGCCAAGTCTCTGTGATTATAAAAAAGTCCAAATTATTAAAAGTAATAAAATCCTGACATAAAAACGACTTGTTATTAAGAGATCTGATATTTAAAAGGCCAAATTTTACAGTTTTTGGGTTAAAAGCAGTAGTTGAAAGAGTTTGCCGAGGTACCTGGATTAAGTTGTTATGATTGACAGCAGCGGTGTGTGATGGTGAGCCAGTTGCAGAGCGTCTATGGTGGGAAATGAAGGTCTGTATGGGGAAGGTAGCCGGTGGAGGTGGTAATGACAGATGAAGCCTGTGGGGGGAGCTGGTGGGGGGAAAGGTACTATGAGCTGGTCTTGTAGGTGGAGAGGAAGGCACCGGGCAGGGTGTGTGTGATGAAGATAGTCACTCAGGTGTGACAGACTGGACAGCGTGCTGTATGTTAGCCGCTAGCATTCGGCTACCCATCCAGTTGGGATGTATTCCATCAGTCCTGTACAGGGAGGAACGGTTCCAGAACAGATTAAAATTGTCAATAAAACCTAAGTGATGAGCTCTGCAGGTGGACTGAAGCCAGGTGTTGAGACTGAGGACTCTGCTAAAACGCCCTGCCCCATGGGCTAATGTAGGGAGGGGACCGCTGATAAAAACAGACTTGCCACAGTTATTTAAAAGGCTAAAAAGGTCATTAAAATCCTTTTTAGTCAGTTCTGACTGCTGACGAGCTGTGTCATTGGACCCCACATGGACTAATACCCGGTTTATGGAGGAGGGTAGTGATTTCAATAGACCGGGCAGCCTATCCAGGATAACCGGGACGGTGGCACCGGGGAAACAGTGAGTGGCAGCATTAAAGAAGCGGATGTTCCTTATTATAGAGTCTCCAACAATCAGGGTGGTTGGAGAGAAGAGGGGATGAGGAGATGAAGGCCGAGAATGTCCATGGGAGGCGAGTGTCCGGTCCGCACTGTGTGATCGGGAGGGCAGGTGCGGTGGTGAGACGGGGGCATCGGACCTGGGTGAGCGGTTCCCCGCTGGCTCAGGGCGAGGGAGAGTGCCCGAGCGGCGGAGCACGGCCTCCTTCAAGATCCTCCGCCGAGAATCAGAGGTCGAAGACCGGGTTGAGGGCCGTTTAATTGGCTTCGTGATGGAGTGACCAGTCACCGGAGCACTGTCAGCCAGTAGTGGAGGGAAAGCTCCGGTGTCGACAGGCGCTGTTGGTGGGTCCAGGGCCAGTGGTGCAGCAGGGGCATCCGCTGGGTGGACCGGAGAGTCGTCAGACAAGGCCGCGTAGCGGTTGGAGAGGGTCAGGCGGGGGGGAGTGGAAGCTCCGCTGGAGTCCCTCTTGCGACCGCGGGACACCACGTCTGCCCAAGACGAGTGGTTGTTGGGTGTTGAGCAGGAGGAAGGCCGTGGACAGGTGGCGGGATCCCATGCGACTGTGTCCTGGAGGGCTGCGCTGAGCGACGCCAGCTGTTTTGACTGCCCGTGTGCCACATCCATGAAGCTGGACAGCAGTGAGTCCTTCTTTAGCAGCTCATCGGATAGCCGTCGGATATCCTCCTTCAGGTCGGCAATCTTTTTGTTTGCTTTCGCCAGCAGTGTGTTGTCATCGCAGGATGTAGCTGCCATACTAGCGAGGCTAAAAACAATGCTAGCCGGGCTAAAAACAATGCTAGCAGTCAGGTTGTGTTGGTAAAAAATAAATAAAAAATCCAATCGTCCGATGACTAAAAACCGTAGACCAGGTTGAAACAAGAATATAAAAGGTCAGGTTTAACAGTGCGCTATAAAACTTAGGCTAAAAACTGAGTAAAATAGCGATTTAGACAGAGCTTCGGTCATCGATTTTCAACACAAACACACAGCGACGGCCATCTTGTCAGACTTTGGATGCATACACAATATAATGTATAATGTAATCTCCTCACTATTGCTGGCCTCTTGGTGTTGTTCAGTGCTGTCTGGGGAACATCTGTATGTCCTGGGGATGTTGAACAGCTTGCTGGGTTTTGTGTGTGTGTGATATTGTTGTGTTTGAGGAAGAGGGTGATTTGGTTGTGGTCTGATAAAGGGGTTTGGGGCTTGACTGTGAATACAGTGAAAGATAAGGGGTCCATGTCTGTGATCATATAATCTACAGTGCTGTTGCCACCAGTTGAACAATAAGTGAACCTTCCCAAAGAGTCCCCTCTTACCCGACCGGTGACCAGATACAGACTGAGGCTTCTGCACAGTTGTAACAGCTCCCTCCCATTACTGTTCATCACAGTGTCAAAGTTGTTTCTAGGAGGCAGATGGAGGTGAATAGTAGGAGCTTGCTGGCTGATCAAACTGTCTCCTTGACTACTGGTGACTTCAGGTTGTGCACCGGTCCGGGCGTTAAAATCACCACAGATTATTATATTTGCTGCCCCTGGTAATGACATATCTGTGACTCAAGGCAGGGAAACATGTCATCAGAGAAGTAAGGGGACTCACAGCACACAGATATATATCCTTCTGTGTAGGAAGAAGATCTCTTTATTTTCTGATGTTGAGAATTTGTAGTGAATTGTGTAAATGTGACTTGTAGCATATAATGAGTCCTCCTGAGTCTCTGCTGGACTAACAGTAGATCATTTGCGGGAAGGGGCAATAATCTCTCTGTAGCTGGGAGGGCAGTGTGTGGGTACATCACCTCTACACCATGTTTCTGATAGGATTATGATGTCATTATTGATAGATGATAACATTAACAAGAGTGGTTTAATATCAGTTGTTAGCATTGGTGCCTAATCTGAAGACTCTAAACAGAGAAATAGAGAACAGGAATATTTGTGCTGCTGACTCTCCTGAGTTTTGTTTCAGCACAACCTGAGAAACTCTGAGTTTTGTGTGCTGAACTTTATTGTTTAGTGGATTAATGAACTTTAATCCACTTTTGGACGTGGCTCTGCTCTCTTGGCTGTGTGCAGTGAACTGATGTCCCTCTTACATTACTTCTGTAGCAGTCAGATTAATTCTACTGTGAGTTTTTCTCTTTGTCCTCCTGCTAACATCGACTGGATCCACAATTTAAAGCTGATATTTAAAACATTTTCTTCCTGGGGGGTCATGACCCCTGACCTTAGTTCAGAGATAGAGAGTTTGTTGTTGTATCTGACTGCACACAGCAGGACTCTCAGACTGTCTGACATGTGTGTTGTTTTGTGTGTCTGCAGCCTGTCAGGATGTCTGATCACAGAGGAAGGCTGTGCTTCTCTGGCCTCAGCTCTGAGCTCCAACCCCTCCCATCTGAGAGAGCTGGACCTGAGTTACAATCATCCAGGAGACTCAGGAGAGAAGCTTCTGTCTGCTGGACTGAAGGATCCACACTGGAGACTGGACACTCTCAGGTACACTCAGAAATATTTAGGCCTAATATGTAAGACTTATGTATTTCAACTGCATATAAATTTACATCCATTTTAATTGCAGAGTTTTGACATTTACAAACTAATAAACTGAACATGAAGGATTTTTATAATTCAAACATTAATTAAACAAACAGGAATGAAAGCTTATATATTCTTATTAATAAATCCAATGTGTATAAAGTAAATAATAACCAGGTTTATGCAATATCCTCAATTTACTTAAAATGCATCAAATTAATGCACTTTAAATGAATTAAGTGTATTTAAATGTATCATTTTGAAAACTATGACCAGTGTTTCCTGTATAACAGTATGAGCCGCCAGACCAAAACTTTTCTTTAAATGCCAAAAATAACACCAAATATCCGTTCATTTGGAAATCAATAATGTTTGGGAGCCTCTGAGCTGTTTAGAGTCAACATCTGTGTTGTTGCCATGGAAACTGCAGGTTGTGTAGGTCCTTTTAAAGAAAAGGGCAGTATGTGAGCGAGTGTTTCAGTGAGAGAGCGATCGTCAGTAAAGTGATGGTGAATGTGAGCAGAGCAGAGGAAAAGGTTAACAGGAAGGTCGTATTCAGACCCAATCAGACGCTGCGGCGTTCAGCTGCAGGGTGGCGTGGAGGTGTGGGCGTGTCTATTTGTCCTCCAGAAAATAACTGCTGGCTTAGTGTGAAAGTTGTGGACAGATAGATTATCACATTACAGATCAACTATAATAACTAAAGCTTACATGACATTAACATGTCAAGGAATCCTCAGTCTGCCGTTTCTGAAATGTTCTGCCTACCAAAAGGCTCAGTGGTTGAGAGGCTCTGCATCACCACACTTTCCATGGATGTGTCATACTGCATCTAGTAGAGGAGTATTCACTATCAAACACTATCAAGAACACTAGTTGAAGATTTCACAAAGACAAAACTCACTCCAACAAGTGCTGAAATTGTACTGATTGAACCACATGAACATGTTTCTCCAGGGGTAAATAGTGCATCAGGACAGTTGCTCACAGTCACTGGAGCATTTTAATTTCCAGTGTTTGTACTTTTGATGAAAGTTTGTTGGTGTCCAGTTCCATCAGGACTTTCTGAAAAACTTCACATGTACTCTTGAGGTCTTTGGGCTCAAGTTCAGAGCATAAATCAGTCTGTAAAGCATCACACTTGCAGAGGTGATACTTTGTAGGTTTTGCAGAAGTTCCACACCTTCAAGTACAACACCAACATCTGCATACATCTCATCTTCAGGACCGGCACCCTCCACTGGAATCACATAGATGTCCATTGTTGTCTGTGCAGTCCCTGACTCTGCCTCTGCACGTTCACTATCCTGCTGGATAAAAATGAACAGTGAGCTGCGTCCCAGTGCTGCTCAAACTGTCATGTTCAAAGTTTATAAAGATGCACTTTTACAAACTGAAATTTGAGCAACAACTGAATTGTTTCAATTCTTTGTTTGCTGCACATTTTGTTCAGAAGCATCATTTAAACCAGTGCTTCTCTATTATTTTCTGTTAAGCCCCTCCCAGGAAGAAGAAAACACTTATCGCCCCTGCTCTCCGCCGTGACTATAAATAGTATCATTTATCTATAAAATTGTGAAGCATTAACCAAACATTTTCTGTCATTGACTGCATTATTCTAACAATGACGGGAAAATCTGAAGGCCCTCCGTCATTTTGACAGATTACGGTCCCACGGACGTCAGATACAGGCTGTTAGCTGAGCTGCTGCTAACACTTGTTCAGTTTATTTCTCTTGTAACTTTACATTCAGACGTTCTCCCGGTTTCATGCAGTGGTCATAAATGTTCATATCCAATGACACATCATTCATACCCAATTCAGAAACAATCATTGACACGTACCTTCCATGTCCTCTTGTGAACACTCCTCCATGTCAACAGTCTCTAAAATAGTAACTGACAGAATATGAATGAGTTGGAGAGCTGAAACTGTTGTGATCAATCTGACAATCAACAGTACACAAAAGTCCTACATGAAACAGTTGGACTGATAATATAAAGAACTGAAACTGTGTAGTTATCTTCAAATTATCACCACTACAAATCTGCATCAGTATTTTAATGAAGGTCAAATGGGTCAATGACGTGATGCTAATACTTTTGTGTCCATACGGTTCAGTTAAATTTAAAATGTGAAATAAAGTAGAAAATGACTTGCATACATTGTTTTTTGAGGAGCTCCTGTAAAGTTTCTGGTTGCTGTGTTTGTGTTTCCTTTGTGTTCTCAGCAGTGTTCCAGTGAAACACAGTAGTGATGGGCAAAGCTCTTCTTTTCAGTGTACTGAACCTTTACACAATCAATCATTCACACTGGCATTAATTCACATGAATCATTCACAGAGCTGAGAGCTAACAGCTGCTGAAGCTGAAACTGTCTGTGACTGTAACTGTGAAAATAAACCAAGTTAAACACAGACAGGTTGATTTCAAAACTCATTTTGGCTTGTTTGAATGTGGTTGCTGTTCTTCTTCCTCTCAGTCTGTGTTGGCTGTAGCTACAGAGGCTAGCCAGTTAGCTGGGTGTATTATAGCTGCAGACGGCTGCGGCTCTTTTTAAATGCGGGGAGGGCCGATAGTTTCACAGGGAGGGGCTCGTTTGAACGCACATGAACGCGCAGCAAGAGCAGCTATTAAAAGAGAGAAGAGAGAGGCTCAGATAACAACACACACAGAGGGAGTGTGAGCTCATTCTCTTCTCTGGTCTCCATTAAGGCCTTTACACACTGGGGGCGTTATGAAGAAACCACACCAACATGCAACACGCTCACAGCTGAATAGTTTGCATTAAAACTATTCACACCAGCAGAGACACAAATTTGGGAAAGTTGTGACGGCTCATTGGGCCGTCTGTACTGAACCAAAATAGTTTGCATGTGGGCTCCACGGGAAGAAATCCACAGTGTTTGTATTTATAAATACATGATGATGATGCATATGATACATGAATCAATATATTGATTGATTGGCTTTATTTCCCGCCTGCATGCAGTAACGCTCACAGACAGACTGGGAGCTGATCAATCAATGTAGATACAGTAAATCAGTTCCAAACACATACAGCAGGATATTCAACAGCCCATGTGGGCCTTCACCATAAACAGCTGTCCCTGCAGATTACACTTCCTGATTGGTTGATGCTTTTATTGGCTGTGTGAAAACTCTCAATTCTGCTTTTTCTCCTTGTAATATTCACCTTCTGTGTCAAAGTACTCATGACAAAAACAACAGTTTGAAAAAACCTTGCAGGAAAAAAAAGCCCCCAGTATGTAAAGGCCTTTACTCTCCTTTATCTTTACATGGCAAATAGTCGTTTGCTGTTTGCTTTCAAATCTAATGAGACTGAATAGCGTTGACATCACGTTGAATTTCCTCCAGACTTTTCCCTTTGTATTCTCCTAGCCGTCCCTGTTCCAATGCCAGGAGAACTTTGCTTATTGTAGCTAGCTGGAGGGAACCTCTGGAAGGCCGTAGTGCTTTCTGTGGACGCTCATGTTATGCCCAAGGAAATCTGCCAACTGCTCAAGTCCTGTGGTCTTGAGATTCAGAAGGTTGAGAGAGTAGCAATGTGTTTCCTGAGTTTCCTTGATGTTAGCGCTTTGGGATTTCTGATATGATCACATTGGATAAGTACGCAGACAAGAGCATTGTGGATAGCTCTCCTGCTCTCCTGCTTAAACAGGATTACTTGCACCAGGATCACTTTGCAAAGGTTTTTCCAGTTGAAGGGCGAAGGCTCTTCTTTCAGGGCATTCAAGTGTTGCTGCTGTTCCTCAGACAAATGGCCATGAAGGTTTTGGACATCCTGCGTGAATGGAAGGATTTGAGGAGGATCCATCTGGTCTGGTCAAGTTGAGTTAGCGCTTGGCTTCAATGTCAAATTTCCACCTTTCTTGGTATAGCTCTGTGAATTCCTCAGCATCTTGGGCAGTTTGTTTCTCTTTCATCTTCAATCCTTGGGACTTGATGAACACGGCCAAAGAATGCAAACTGTGTCCCGCTTTACCAGCAAGACATGGACGTTGATATTTGCCAGTTTGATCACTGAATCCAGCTCGGCATCTTGCAGCAGCGACAACATGAGCGGACTTTTCTGCTTTTATCAGTTCTTTGATGGTCTTCACAGGTGTCAGTGTTTCTGCTTCAGTACCAGTCTGCCAAGCTCTCTCAGTGTTTGTTGAATATATTGGTGTTGGCTGATTAGCTTCTCCTTCTTTTTGAACAGTCTGTAACCAAACTCTAGGATGCAGCGCTCTTCCTTAATAGCAACTGCAACCTTGTCTTGGTTCATAACACTGAAGAACTTCCAGTATGCGTCGCTAAATCCAGTTGGAGCAGGTTCAGCAAAAGCTCACAATGCTTGGACTCTTTTTTTACCTGCTTTAGATGTTTCACTCTGAGGCTTGAATTTGCAGAGCTGAAAATGTGGCCACATAACTCTTCTAGTGAGGAATCCATAGCAGCACACACAACGCATAAACTCATGTCCATCACTTTCTTCCTTCGGTTGCTTATGTAACAGGTGTGCATTGTCTTTAAGAGTTGATGTCAGTTCTGTGCACATCCGTTAACCCTTTAATTGTCCTGCGTTGTGTTCTGCTTGTGTTGGATAACAGAAGGACCCGGACCACCGTCAGCTACTGGTTGCTTCTTTTAATGAAGGCACGATGGTGGATTTGTCTGCACAAATCACCAGAAAAACACATAATGCTCAGTAAACATGCAGTCTCCTCCACACAGCACACAGGTCTCAAGCTCCTGTTAGCACACTAATATACAGAAACCCATGTAGACTAGCACTTGGAAACGTCTCCTTTAAAGCTGCAAAACGTCCGTTTACAAAGTCTGCATTCAATGAACACATTAACTAATGTTCACGGCCTAATAACTAACATTTATACAGCATTAAACAAGCTTTACAAACACCAAAATACATGTTCCAAAGTAACGAGCAAAGTAATACATTACCTCCTCTCAGTTAACCTGGCGCAGACTGAGAGAAGCACATAGATGAGCTCTTAAAGTGACGGTACAGACACTCTAGTTTGAATACAACATTCAGGCATAAATATAAGACATAAAACACGTCTTAAACACTTAGAAAACAGGATTTGTCAGGATTTGGTGACATTTCACACATAAAATAAAGATATTATTTCACCTGGTTACACTTCCATGGGATGAGTTTGCCTTTCTGGCTCTCCAAAACTTCAGTGTGATGTTCAAAGTTCCCTTATTTCAGATATAATCTATTTGCAGTCGCCGTGTTAATATCTGCTGGAAACTGATGGAATGACGAGCAAACAAATGATCTCTTGCTGACAGAACTGGAATTACAACTGAACTTCATACAGAAAGTAAACCGCTGTAAAAGTCACTGCAAGATGACGACCGGTTCCCTGAACGCCTCACGCAGGCTAGCTGTAGACGCTGTGATTTACTGATGTTCCCTAAACGCCTCACACACAGGCTAGCTGTAGACGCTGTGATTTACTGATGTTCCCTAAACGCCTCACGCAGGCTAGCTGTAGACGCTGTGATTTACTGATGTTCCCTGAACGCCTCACGCAGGCTAGCTGTAGACGCTATCATAGATGTTAGCGGTAGATCCTAGCAGTAGAAACTAGCAGTAGATGCTAGCTATAGATGCTAGCAGTGAAATAAAATGAAGCTAGCTGTTGACACATGTTCCAGCGCTGCTACACAGAAGAAGCACTCCGACTGTGTGTCCACGCATCAGGCCGGAGAATGTGAGAGGGCGGGAAACTACTTTGGCTAATCAGAGGCTGACAAACATGTCAATCAAAAATGAATGACAGCGATAGGCCTGAAGCAGCTGTCAATCATGGGCTGATAATTGTTGCAGGAGAAGTAGGAGGTTGGACAGGAAGCAGCACGTTAGTCTTGGACTGTGCAATGTGGTCGATTTAAAACACGCTAAAAGCTGTTAATATGTCACGTTATTCAGTTTTAATATGTTTTCAGGCCAGAAGAGAATCTGATGAACTGATCTGTGCAGCTCTTTGCTGATTTACTGCTGCTCTAATGTCACCGCACTATTTATATATGATATATGATCAATATCTGTATTATTTATATATTATATATAAACCTCATTAGTTTGTGTGAAGTGAAGCCTCATGGTTTTATTGAACAGAAGAACAGAGCTGCCTCTGGGGCTCTATATGTACAGATATCACCATATTTCAATAAATAGAAATGTATTAAAATGATCTACCAGCTACCATCATAAATCCACCTCCACTGGAGCTTTAAGGACATATTTCATCCGCTAAAATGATTCACACTAAATATAAAAAACAACATTTGGTTCTAAATATATCTCAGTATTATTTATAAAGTATTTTTTCTCTCTTCTTTGGAAAAAATCATTATTGAAATTCTGTTTAAACGACGACACTTAAATTTAATTTAAAAAAACATCATTTCTAATTAAGAAAAACTGTTTCATGTTATTTTAATTATAAAAACTTTAATACAAATAAATGAATAAAAATAAAATTCATATTATTTTATGTTGTAAGTCATAAAATTAATAACATTTTTATAACAAAAAGCATCAAAGTCACTTTTTTAACATTTTCATGAATTGAAAAACTCAAACCAGTAAAAACTGACTGACCCCTTTAATTATTATAATATTTGAGTTTAGTGTTTTACTCTCTCACACTGACGTTTATATATTTATATATTTACATTCAAACCATGTTCAGACGTTTTAATTGATGACATTTAATTATTTTTAGAGTTACAATATTTATGCAGATTTTCTGAGATGTGAATCAATAATTTTAAAGTAAAATGTCAGAAATCCAAAGTCTTAATAATAAATGATGCATGAATGATGTTTGAGTGTCTGGAGAGACGATGTCTGATAGAGGAGGAAGAGCTGGAAACATTTTCTCTGTCAGAGCTGATCACACATCTCAACTGAATCTTTGACTTTTTGTTATTTCTAACTGAAGTTTCCTGTAAATGTTGAAAGTTCAACCTGATTAGATTCAATCATTTGATCAGAATAATCAAACAGTAGACTAGAGCGATGTAACGTCCATGTTTGCATGCTGAAAGAGAACGTGCTGCTCTGACCCCCCTCCTCCTTTCAGCCTGCATCCTGCTGGAGTCCGATGGTTGACACCAGGTCTGAGGAAGTGTAAGTGTGTTTTTCATTTCATTCATCAAAACAAACCAAACTTCAAACTGTGACATCACTCATTCACATCCTACTGAGGATGAAGATGATGTCATCATCAATCAATGAAAGATCAATAACTGCAGCTGTATTGTGTCTCGTTCTCTCCATCAGATTTCTGTCAACTCACACTGGATCTAAACACAGCACACAGAAAACTCAAACTGTCTGACAACAACAGGAAGGTGACATATGTGTGGGAGGATCAGTCATATCCTCGTCATCCAGACAGATTTGATCACTGGCATCAGCTGCTGTGTGGAAATGATCTGACTGGTCGCTGTTACTGGGAGGTCGAGTGGAGCGGAAGCGTTCATATAGCAGTGAGTTACAGAGGAATCAGAAGGAAAAGAAACAGTGATGACTGTTGGTTTGGAGGGAATGATCAGTCCTGGAGTCTGTGGTGCTCTGATGATGATGGTGGTTACTCTGCCTGGCACAAAAACATAAAAACATCCATCTCCTCCTCCTCCTCCTCCTCCTCCTCCTCCTCCTCCTCTGTCTCTGACAGAGTAGCAGTGTATGTGGACTGTCCTGCTGGCACTCTGTCCTTCTACAGAGTCTCCTCTGACACACTGATCCACCTCCACACCTTCAACACCACATTCACTGAACCTCTGTATGCTGGGTTTATGGTCTGGTCTGGTTCAGTGTCTCTGTGTTCTCTGTAGGAGGGAGAGTCTCCTCCTGTTAGAGAAACTTTCTCATGTTATTTAGTACCAACCTGATCTCTCACTGCTTGTAAATGCAGTTTCTAAACCAACATGGTTTCCACATGACTGACAGTTGGTTTGTCAGTCACATATAAAGACATTTAAAAAGGTGTAAAAAAGAAGCTGATGTTCTCAGAGCAGATAGCTCAGTCTGTTAGAGGACTGTTTGGAGGTTCAGAGGTCCTGGCTTTGATCCTTATGAGTCTCAGTGAACCTCAGAAGCTCTCAGAGAGAAAACCACCAGCGGCTGAAAGTTTACTGAAACGTCAAGTTGTGACCAAGGTTTTTAAAAATGTTGGAAGAGTTTTGCCAACTAACTATAAGACACATAATGACAGTAAGTATCCGCTGGCCTATAGAGGCACTTTGTTGTTTTTACTCTTATTTCTTGTTTTTTAATCATATAGTCGATTCAGAAACCGACATGTTTTCACAACTGAGAAGCTAAAAGCAGAAAATGTTTGCTTCCAAATGACTCAAATGATGATGAAGTGTTGATTTAGTGTTGATGGATAATCAATGAATGGACTAATTGTTGCAGCTCTGGCTGTATGTGAACAGAATATTAGAGGACAAACAGCTGACAGTTTAGCGCCTTACTAAATATCCACAATAAAAAGCTCATTTACAGGATCATCAATCTGTTTACAATCTGTTTGAAATGTTTCTTATTTCCTGTTTTTGTGTTGTACCAAGTAAAGTTGATCATTTGTATGTTTCTGTTACTCAGGCAGAAATAAATGGAACTGCAGTATCACCTGTTATGTCCAATAAAAAAGCATCATAAATAATAATAGAAGCTTTCATTTGATCTTTATTGTCAGATTCAGAAAAATGGCACTCTGATAATAAGCTGAAGATTATTAATAGTTCTGTTGTTTATTCACACACAGTTTAGCGCAGGGTCAGTTTCTCATTTCTACAACCTTCACACAACTCAACTTTGAATGAAAAGTCACATTTTGATAGAAATCATCAACATTAATAGTTCTATTGGGAAAATGTGCTTTGGACAAAAAGCAAGTGTTTTCTCCTCCAGGAAGAAAACAGTGAAACACGTGTCGCTGAACTTTCTGCACACAAAGTGAATACAGACGTCCGTTTGTCTTCTTCTGCTGTGACAATCAGCAGGTCAGAGGTCAGAGGTCAGATCAGGTATGTGACCAGGAGCTGAGAGAGGAAACAAAGAAGAAAGTCAAAAGCTCACAGCTCAACATCCAAACACAGACTGCACACAGAGCTGCAAGCATGGAGGAGAAAGCATCACATCTACAGATCCAGGAACAGTTCTCCACTTTACTTCATCACAGAAAAACTCTCATTGTTCTCTTTTTCACTTCATTTGGAAGATGAAGAAAACATCTGGACTCCTGCTGTCAAACTTCATCCAAACTAACAGCTGATCTCTATTTCCATCATGCTGAACATGCAGCTTTGGAAAAACTCAATCTTTCTCCAAATGTCACCAAACAAGACTTTTACAGTCCGTTAAGAAACTCTTATTATCAGAAATAAACGTGTCTGATTTTACAGTCCTCAACATTTTCATATTCTGGAAAATCAAACTTTATTTGTGTAGCAGCTTTACAATCCACATTTAGGTTGAAATCTTAACTGGATATTTGCTTCTTTGTTTCAGGGATTTTTCTATATTTGCTGCTTTTATCTTGTTCTTTTTATATCTGGATGTCTCTGCTTCTGATTGGACATTTATCTCCAATCAAACAGACAAATCACATCTTTGTCTGCTCTCATAATAATAATAATAATAATAATAATCAGTCTAATGTCTGAAGGATGAAAAGCTCTTTGACAGAAAGCTTAAATGTCTTTGACCAAATAGCTCAGGCTGGTAGAAGAAGGTGGAGAAGTTTAATGATGTGGGCTCCATCCTCAGTTTTAAAGTCCAGTTTACAGAAAAGATCAAGAATCTCTAAGAAAGAAGTTCTAAACGTCTCTGACTGAAGAACTCAAACTGGTAAGAAACTGGTTGAACTGGTCAGAGGTTGAGAGTTTGATCCTTATGAGTCTCAGTGAATGTTGAAGTCCAACACTCAAAGTGAGAAAAGCATCGGGGTTTCTGAGAGCTTGGAGCTCAAATGGCAGCAAAGATGTGACATCATGGAGAAGTTGCTGGTTCAGCTCAGGCTGGTAGAAAACCCTCTTCAAGTGTGGAGTTTGTGGGTTGGGGCGTGTCCTCCCCCGATGTTTCAGAGAGGTGGAAGCAGGGGATTATGGGACGGGAAACCATGAGCAGCTGAGATTTTACTCCAGTTGAGACAAATGTTTTTAAAAATGTTGGAAGAGTTTTGCCAACTAACTTTAAGACATAATAATGACAGTAAGTATCTGCTGGACTGTAGAGACACTCGACTGCTTTCATTATATAATCTTTAGTTTGTCTTTTTGTTCTAATGAGTTTTTCTTTTTTTAACCACACTTCTACTTCATACGTCAGCTTAGAAACGTGTCACATGTTTTATGTGTGTCACATGCTGGATGTGGACGCTGTTAGTTAGTTGATTGATTGATTATGATCCAGTTGTCAGATTTGAATAGTTTTAATTGGTACAGTGACTCAGAGCAGCCTGCAGGGGGCAGTATAACTTTTCTCCTCAGTGGGGAATCTAACTTTGGTTCCTTTGACTCACTAAGTGCAAGAGCTCATCATCCTGAGCTCTATCTACCTACAAACAGCTGTGTGCTGCTTCTCCTAGTTCTGCTTTTATGTGAAAGAAGATGAACAGTAAAGATTGAGAGCAGCGTCTGAACAAGGATTGGAACCAACATTCAGTCTGTTGTGACTCCAGCATGTAAGCAGCTCATCCTGTTGAGCTGTTCCTCCTGACAAGAGTTGCAGCTTGTTCAAGCTGAGATTTCTCATCTCTGCTGTTGTCATAAGAAAGTAGAAAGTGAAAACAGAACAAGCCGTGTGTGTTATTATTGAAGTGACGATCTGCTGCGAGTTTGATTGGAGACGAGATAGAAAGAATAAGAACGGGGACGGAAGCAACAAGTGTGTGATGAAGAGTCAGACAGCTGATGCTGATGCTGATCTGAAACACATCTTGTGTCTGAATGTTTCACTTTCCATTGAATAAAAACGGTATTTATTGTAAACGTTGATGTTGAGGAAGGAACAGCTGCTTACTGTCACTTGCTTGATTGTCAGGATTGAAGCAGTGATCTACTGGACAGCAGTCCTCCTCTCTAACCACTAGACCAGTCCAGCACTCAGCTGGTGAGCCCGTCCTCCAGAACCTCCACTGGCTCCATAAGCAGGCCCCCTCTACCTCAGCGAGCTGCTCCAGCAGCCGGGACCGAGCCCCAGACCTGAAACCCTGATCCAAACTCACCTTTCAGACCTGCTGTTGATGTCATGTGTTACCTTGTGTTAGTGTCTTGTTCTCTGTGATGAACTTCAGTAGAGCGTCTTTGAGGAGCCTGAAAGGTGGAAGAAAATGTATTATTGTTAATTGTTGTTGTGAAGTAAATGTATTTGTGTAGAGCTGCTGTCAGAGTGAAAGGTCTCCTCCTCTTCCTCCTCCTCTTCCTCCTCTCAGCTCAGTCAGGACTGTTTGTAACAACATGAAGCTCCTGATTTATGTTGAGACAGTTTAACAGCTGTTTAAAGTGGACAGAACTGACCTGAGAGCAGTTTTCCACATGGTTTCCATGGCTGCAGCTTTGACTGCTGCTCTTTGAATGAAATCATCAGCTTGTGTCCTTCTTCTTCTTCTTCTGCAGCGCTTTAACGGCAGCAGCTTCTTTCTAACTGACTTCACATCGTTTGAGCTTCGACTGCTTTAACAGCTCAAAGTGCTTCAGCAGAATTTATCTGTACAACACGATTCATACAGCTGAAGCCTGCAGGTGTGGCTGAGCTGCAAACTGTCTCTGAAACACAGAGTCACTCAAACAATCAGGTCTGACCAGCTACTGAAGGTCAAAGGTCAAAAGCTGCAGATCTATATAATCAATCATCTTTTTCATTGAACAGTTTTGGTCATCCTGATTGACCAAAAACAGGAAAAGTTTAATCTGACCTCATGTTTTTGTCTTTTTGTCAACACAAACATGTTTTGGAGAATAAATATCTCTCATTTAGATTGATGAAGAGTTTTTGAAGAGTTTGATGAAACAATAAATGTGTCAAATATAGTGGAGACAAATAAAAAGATGAAGTAGTGATTTAAAAAGCTGCAACAGTTTCAAATGTGTCTCAGCTCTGCTTGTAGTTCCTGCTCATGTCCACCAGGTGGCGCCATTTGAGCGGAAACAGCAGCTGACAGATGAAAGTCACTCAGTGGACTTTGTTACTGTTTGAAGCTTCTTCTGTGTTTTATTTCACATCATTTCATTTCAATAAACTAACATGTCTAGTTGTTGTGATATAAATCATGTGAGGAACTACAGGACACAAACACACACACTGTTGTTTCTTTGCTTTTCTTCAACATTTAATCATCCATCCAGCTGTTTGATGATGTGGCTCCTCTTGTTTGGCTCTTTGTTCTCTTCCTTTATCAAACATTTCAATAAAGTGGTGAGAAAAAACAACAGCCAGTCACGTCATCACGTTTGTGACGGGACGGATCACAACGTGTCAGTAAGTTGTGACGGATGGATGGATGGGCTTCAGCGACTCCTGGATGAGTTCTGACCTCAGATCAGATGTGTTTCATGTTCCTGCAGATCAGGAAATGTTGACAATCAATCTAGAAAACACACATTAGTGCTAAAATAATGCAGTAAATGTGTCAGAATGTCAGTGTGAATATCTTCTATATACTTCTACTAATCTGTGTTCATTAAACTGACAGCATGCAGTTTATCTTTTCACCAGCAGAGGGCGCCAAAGCTTCATCAATGAAGAGTAATGCTCCACCTTTAATGCACATATTAGACACATTCTGAGTGTACTGATCAATAATCAATCACTCTTCCTCCAGTTATGATATGAAAGACAAAGCAGCTGTAAGTGAGTCACATGTGATCATAATAAAGATAAAGATGTGTTGAGGCTCCTCAATCATCCTGTTAAAAGTCACTTTGATCACAGTCTGATTCTTCTGAGCTGACTGACTGCAAGGACTACAACTACCCATCATGCCCTGCTCACTCAGTCAGCCAATAGCAGGCCTCCAAAGGTAAGGTGTCAGCGCTGAGGTCATCAGTGCGCCGACTCTGTTTGACAACAACACTGCTGCTGTTTCCTGTTAAACATCAGACTGGAATTATTACATGAAAAATATCAACTGGTCAAAAGTCTGAACTGTAAATAAATGAGAAACAGCTTCAGCTTCTTTTCAACTTTCATCCTGTCAAATTCTTCCTTGTTGTTTTCTGCTCATTTCAACCTGAAACTAGTTAATAACATGAAGCCAAACTTCAGCCCTTCCTTTAAACAGACCATTGAAGAAAATCCATTCATCTTTCATCACTTTATTCATTATCAGCATATTAAACACATTATTGATTATTACATAGACATCCTTATACTGTGTGTTTATATAGAAAGATTTCATGTGTAAATAGTGACTATAAATGAATGAAGGAAACATTGATGAATGTTTAATGAGCACAGATGAGTTGTATTAATGCTCAACAGGCTTTCAGTGATTCCTGCAGTGTAACTGTGTTTACATTCACATGTGAAACGCAGCAAACAACAAAACAACTCAGGATGTCTGATGTAAACAATGAAGCTGGAAGGAAAACTGGTTTCAACTGCATCAGAGCGTGTTCTTTAAAAACCCATCCTGTCTGCAGACTTAGGATGTGTCTTCTTCTCTGTTGATGCCCACAAACCTGAAACCACTTCCTGTTACTGCTGGCCAATCACAGCCCTGCACGTTAGTAACAGGAAGTGATCACTGAACCGTCCGCGTCAGGTGAGCTGAGGGGTTTCACTAACCACCTCTTTTGAAAATGCATCACCATTTTTGAATAATGCGGCGGACCTCAGAGAATTTTTTATTGTTCCAGGTTTTCTTCGGAGGGAGAGAGTGTTTAGAGACCTGTGTGGATGATTCACCTAGCATAGCGTGTTCTTGCTAAAGCTGACTTTAAACAGACGGACATAGGACCACTAGAACATATAAAACACTTACTCTCTGCATTCTTGAAGGTGTTGAGGTGGAGGCCACAGGCTGAGGGGAATCTTTCATATTTTCCTCTTCCTGTAAAATAAACCAGCAAATGAAGCTATTTAATTATTTTAAGTTTTGAGGTCACCTGAAGCTGTTAAACCTGTGTGCAGACTATCACATGCATGTCACTGATACATTATTTATAACTGGGTTCACAGATTCAACTCATGATTAAAGGGTCTACCCTCACAGCCATCCCTGAGTGTGCAGACAGGGTCTCCTCATCATGGATCTCCTCCTGAAATCATTTCAGAGAACTGCATAAAGTGGATTCAACACATCAGCAAATATTGATAAGAGAACACGACGCCTTGCTTTAACATTTACGTCTGTGTGGGGACCAATGAGAAACCATAGTATTTCCATCAACTGTAATTTAGATAAAGACTTTTCACACTTGATGGCCTAGATAGATATGCATTTAGTATTTTCCCATGAAAGCACTTATACACACCCAGGACAAACAAATGTTGGTGGGAGCGGCCAGCACCAGGGTCCATTATCAGCTGACCTTCACTGTTAGAGAGGGCCAGCTCCTCTGAAACTGGGAAGTCCTCCAGTCTTCCTCCTCTCACTTGTTCCTGTTTTGCTTCAGGTAATATTAACATGTTTTTACATTTTACACAGCTTATCATCCAAACACTGACAGAATGATGAAGGCACAGCGATTACACTCTGGATGATGTTTTAGTGCTTGGTCCTGATTGGCTGTCAGGTCCTTTTAACCGTGCTGGTACCTCAGCGATTACAACACCAGTTAGTCTCATTATATTCACCGTTGTTTTCATATGTCATATTGTAGAGGTCGTTTTAGGGCTGGTTGTGGGATTTTGATGAAATATATTCAACTGTATTTTAAGTTGTAAAAAGAAACTGATAAAAAAAAAAACTAACCACTAATGAAGACAATACTTTGAACAATACTTTGAAAGTCTGTTGGTGTTTATCACAGATAATATTCAATCTAAAAAACTAAAGTGTTTCCACTTCTCCTTTATCATGGGACAGAGTCAGACTCAGAACTTGAGTATCTTTAAATCTGATGCATCGAGTTTAAAGTTTAAGAGCTCTGAATGTGAGAATCATTGAGAGTGCATTGAGTGGTAAAATAAATATATAAAGGATCTGCAGCTTTCTGCCAGCACTCCTCTCTCGCCTTATTTGCAGCAGCTGTGTTTCTTTTGGCTGTCATAATAGTTTCAGACTGTTCATCGCCTTCAGTTATGGCCGTTTGTTCAGCTTGATTAAAGTAAGCAGCACGTGATCTATCCATTTCCAAAGAGTCAGATGACGCATTAAACGCACCTTTTTATGGGGACGTGCACACAGCCGGAAACAGAAAGAGTTAACAAAGAAAGTTCATCACCACCGTCGTGATACTAATTATCTCTGATTGTGAGTTTAGGGTTTGTTGAGCAGCTCACACAAAGAAAGCCTGGATATGTTGAACCGGCTTGGTAGTAAAAGCCTCTGCTGAAGGGACGCAGATGAAGAAGAGCTATAAGATAACTCTGCTACATCAATGATTACATGTTTAACACTCTACATGTTCACAATAAATACAAACATACAGAAATAAAGTCACAGCTTCATCGGAACTTTTATTTCATATCAAACATCAACAAATGTAAAAGTCAGAGTTTGCAGACGGAGTTAAAGAGGAAGCAGTGAAAGACTTCCTGATTCAGACAGAGGGGGCGCTGCTGCTTCCTCATGTTGTCTCTACTTACTGGGAGAAAGAGACACTGTGGATGTGCTGTTGTCAGACTCTTTAATGCTCAGAGCGGCTCACTCACACTGATACAGACATACGAGCTGCTGTAGAGGAGTGACCCCGAACAGTGGAGCCAACACTTCTTCATGTGTTTCTCACCAACCTGCAAACACACATGGCAGCAGCTGTTTCACAATAAACACAAGTTCACACAGGAACCTTTCACAACTTTACACAACCACCAGAGATGTTGAGGAGATGCCCTGCAGGCCTGTGATTGGCCAGCAGGAACAGGAAGTGACCACTTAAACCTGCAGACGTGCTGCTCTGCAGGTTTGAGTGGTCAGGAAGTTTGGCCAGCAGGAACAGGAAGTGACCACTTAAACCTGCAGACGTGCTGCTCTGCAGGTTTAAGTGGTCAGGAAGTTTGGCCAGCAGGAACAGGAAGTGGTCATTCAAACGCCTCAGAGGAAAGCACGTCTCATGTCTCTTAAAACAAATACCCTTGTTTCCTTGCTTGGGTGGGACTCAGATGCCAGTGAAGTAAACAGGAAACACGTACGCAGTTTAAGAGATTCAGGATGCAGCCACAGAGTTCAGACAGACGGATTCAGAGAAGCAGTTACAGACAAACGTTCACTTCTTCTTCTATCATCTTTTTATTGGTTTTACTCTGGCAGAGGAAGTTCAGGAGGACAACATCAATCAATCAATAAATACATAGATATCATCTGAGCTGTTTTTCAACTAAAATGAGGAGCGAAGAGAAGAAGACGTTGTAGAATAATAAAAGTTCAGCAGTAAGAGGAAGGTCACTGAACCCTGCAGAGCAGCACGTCTGCAGGCTTGTGGGCGTCGACAGAGAAGATGGTGACGATCACCTCCAACCAATCAGGAGCATCTGTATGAGGTCATGTGAGCGTTTAGTTTCAGGGTGATGATTGATCCTTTCATCAGTTGTGATCGTGGACAGATCGTCGCTCTCAACCTGCAGCAGAGTCTCTACTTCCTGTGTGAGTGTTTTTCTTCCAGTCGGCTGTGTTCAGTTCAGTTTATTTGATTGATTTATTGGAAGTGCAACATACAATTCTGCACAGGCAGCAGTTCACTGGATTTAGTGTTTGTAGAGAAACAATCATTGGCAGCAGCTGTCCACGGGAGGCTTTTTACAAAGTGCCAAAGACAGAAAGTCAAACTCCAGGTGTGTCTCTACAGGGCTGTTAGCTGTGAGAGCAGTGTTGTTTCTCTTTCACACATCATTTAACACCTCTGCTCAAAACATTGACATAGTTTTGCTCCTTTAACAGAAAACACTGATTGTCCAGATGAGGTTTTGTGAAATGTGACAGTTAGTGTTTGTTGAGGCTCGTGTGCTGACTCTGCTGGAGTGCTGCTGTCTTCTAACAAACTGTGTGAGGAAGTAGCTGCTAACCGACCAATCAGAGCTCAAGCAGCAGTCAAACTAGATTTATACTAAACTTATATTGATATACATGTTTATATGTGGGGATTTCACAGAGTTACAACTGAGAGAATCAAAGTAAATCCAGTTGTCATTTCAGTTTGAGCCTCTTTAGTTTGTTGTTTTGAGGCGTTTCTATGTGTTAACATTGGTCTGTGCATCCATCTCACACTGAAGGGTTACTCACAGATCCACACAGTCACAACAATAGTTTGACTTTACTCGTCTCTCCAAGCGCACATGAATAATCCTCCTTTTACACAGCAAGAATGCATCTTACAAAGGAAAATCCTTCAGTCCAGCAAACTAATATATCATCCAAACAACTGTTGTTGTTGTTGTTGAAACATCAGCATCAGACTTCTCTGTCTGCACTGTTTCCTGTTAGATAATCAATAACAGCTCCAGATACGGTGTCATGGCTGTCAGCTTCCTGTTCGTGCATTCAGTTCCTCTTTCCAAACGTCCTTTCTTTAGATGATTCTGAGGCGACTTTACAGACAAATAATCTGGTTTCAAACATCTTTAACTTGAATTTCTGACAGTTTGTTTCTAATATGAAGACAAACAGGCTTAAATCAGATTTAAAACTAGTTTGAAGGTCAGATCATGTTTGATAGTGGAGAGATTTTTATCAGCAGATATTCTAGCTTGAAATGATCAAATTTCACCAGTTCAAAGAATATTTAGTCGTGTTTCCAGTTTTTGCAGTGTATATTCTAACACTGGCAGGCGACTTCACCAGTAACACCCACAGAATACTGGAAACATCAGCAACTAACAGCAAACTATTCACATTTAGTCCACAATGATCTGAATATTAACCATCAGCACAGGTCAGAAGATGTGAGCTGGGAACTTTCAGAAAGTGTCCGCTGATTCATGAAGTCCAGCTTTCAAACCTTCAAACAGCAGCTGAGTGTTTGTTTGTTCATATGAGGCCTGGACACAATGATTGTGTTGTTGTTTCCTGACTGAATGCCTGCTGGTGATGTTTCAGACTCATATGTACGTCGCTTTGGATAAAAGCGTCTGCTGAATGAAAAATGTAAATGTTTCATCCTCGCTGTTCAGTCTGACTCATAATAAAAGTCTAAAAGTAGAATCCTGATATCAGATCCTGATGCAGAAACTGGACTTTGATACTCAAGTTGTTCTCTGAAGGATCATAATTCATGTTTATTGAGGCGTCTGAAGATCAGTGATCATTTCTATCAGTTATTTTATAACACAATGAACTCAACGACCTGTCAGTTAAATGTCTTAAATCTGATGAATCTAAATGTAACGTTCAGCTTCTCTTCACATCAACGTCATGATGACTTATTTTTTCCAACAGCTCACAGTTAAACACTGAGAAACCATCAATACAACAATAAATCTACAAAGACATGAAGAATAAATGAGTGACAAACATCCATAAAGTGTTATCATGTTGTGAGTCTTCCTACCTGTCCCTCCTCCTCTACAGGTGGAGCTCTGACTGCTTCCAGGAATCAGCTCACCTGTGGCAAACACTTTTCTGACAGACGTGGAGCGGAGAGTCTTTGTCTTCAGCAGTTTGGACGTTAACTGTAAGTTTGCTTTGTTTCACAGTTGAACTTTCTCTTTAGTAACTTCAGGGTTTGTTTCTTGCTGTGTGATGTTTTTATTTCATCAGAAAGTTTGGAGAACTCTCATGTTGGAAGATAAATCTACATGTTGTTAAATGATTGATTTACTGGAATCAATCAATATTAATGAACAGCTGATGATTATTTCCTTTCTTCAGCTCTCACAAATCAAACTAAATCTACTTTTTGAAGGTTGTTTCCAGCAGTGTAAAGTCAGACACTACAGTATCGGCCTGCTACTGTTTCCTGTCAAAGCTTTAAATCAAATGTATTGTATTGACTGATGTGGAGGGACAGTCAGAGGACGTCATCAGGTTCAATGTTGCTACAATAACAATGTGTGACAGCAGTTAAGATCTAACATCTGCTGCTGTTTAACACCTTTGTATTTCCTGTAAAAGAAGTCCTATCAAAGTAAAAGTGCCCTGATTCTAATCATTGAATACATGTGTGTTTGTGCGTCATGTGCACTACTAATGTGACAACAACATCAAAGAGAACTAATAGACAACTGAAACTATTGACATGTTGTTTATTGCTGTTGAATTGACTGAATATGAATGAAATGGAGTCAGTGTGAGTCAGTGAATGTAAATCCTCCTCCAGGCATCATGTGTGCTGCTCTTCACTTCACTGCAGCTTCATGACGCCATCTAGTGGACTGATAGTAGAAGTACAGCAGCTGATGGCAGCTTTCTCTCACTCACACTATTATTACATCATCCATAAGTTAGGGCTGGAAGATATGGACAAAATAATACATCTCAGTGTCCTTCAAGCTCGGCCTCAATCATGACTCTGATGGATTTGAAACATCTTATATTTAGAAGACAGTGAAGCATAATAGAAGAGCTGCAGCAGCTGCAGGCTGTCATCATGATGCATAAAATACAGCTGCTGACTATTAGTATCAGATGCTTCATGTTCATCCAGTTTGAGTTTAATAATCAGTTTGAGCACAGAAAGGGCAGAAAAGTGTCTCACTGATGTATCTGCTGTTTGTGTTTGTGATATCTGCTGACTCCCAGCACTTCAACTCTCTGTAACCAGAGATGATACCTGGTCAACTAACACAAACCCACAACACACATCAGCCTGCACAGTCACTGTCAATCATTGATCCAGACACTAATGATCTGATCAATGTTCTTACAGACACTGTGTGTGAGATTTGAAGCTTTGTTGACTTTGGCTCCATCTGGTGGGAGGATGAAGAATGACAGTGAGCTAACAGCCTCCATGTGTTGGAAATATTGTTGAAATAGCTTCACTCTGCTTCTCTGTCCCTCTTTGTGTTTGGATTCATGTCACTAAAGTCATTAGTACAATTCTAATAACAAGATTTAAGTCTTTTCATGTCGTCTTTTTAGTCGGCAGACAACAGACAGGTTTCACTTTGCAGTTTGAACAACTCGCCTCATTAACATTTATTGGAAACAGCTGATAAAATCTGCTGGATGTTTGTCATTTCAGCAGATGTTCAGCAGTAAAACTAAGAAACAAGCAGCATGTTGAAGTGCTGACTGAACACAGATTGACCCTGAGAGAAATAACTCTGTCAGTCATTATGAGATTCAAGTGAAGAGAAGATGAAGAATGTTACATTTAGAGCAGAGGATTTAAAGTCTGAGCATTAGTAATGTCAACATCAACAAAAGCTCATATTCATGGATTTCATCACTATTATTATTATTATTATTATTATTATTATTATTATTTGTTCCTTGTCTTAGTTTGATTTGGGGAATAATTGAGCTCTCAGTTATGGAACTACGGTTCCCATAATGCTTTGGGGGATGTAACAGGAAGTGCAGCGTTATGGAATCAAATAATGGTCATAAATGTTTAGAGCTTGTGAAATAGTTTGTGGATGTGGAATCAAGTTTTGCAGCTGTATGAATATTTTGTGTGTAATTAAAATTTTTTTCAACAGTGAAGTTTTAAAACGTCTGAGAGACAAACACACAAATTTCCTACGTTTGTTTGCGACAGTGAAGTTAAAACTGCAAACTGCAAGTTCAGAGAACAAATGTTGACTGTGGTTTTACGCCTGAATCTGATTGGTCGAACATTCATCCCCCTGCAGGTGGTGAAAGATGGCCGACGGTGCGAGCTCTCCTGAGACTCAGGTGGGTTTAATTGTACTATGCTGTAGATATTAATGGTAAACATTTAATGTGTTGTGTATTTATATTGTATGGAGATTATTAAATATATTAAATTATTATATTATAATCTCCATATTTATCTTGCAGTTAGTTTGCTGTTATTGAAAGTCAACACAGTTGTCCAAATGTTGTCCAAGTTCTGTATTGTGAGTTACTGAATGTAAAATGTCCACTAGATTACTGTGATATAGCAGTATGCTGTTGTATAATTACACTATATATTGTAAAAGTAATGCAACTCAGTAGCCAGTAATTTACTGGAAATTTATATTAACTGCAAAATTTGACCTGCTTCATTTTTTTAATCAACTCACAACAAACCTAAAACATAAAAATGTTTCAAATAAAGACAAATAAAATCAGTTTAAGACATTTTGCAGTTTTGTATAAATGTTACAGTTCAGTGCTGCTACTGCAGGACAATGCAGTTATTTTAGTAGGTTTTTACCAACATAATGTAAAATAACTGCAGTTAAGATGGAGTTCACAACCATATATGGAAGGAAAACTGTTCTCACATGAACATTTATACATTTATACAGCACATCTATATTTATACAGCACATCTATATTTATACAGCACATCTATATTTATACAGTACATCTATATTTATACAGCACATCTATATTTATACAGCACATCTATATACAGTACATCTATATTTATACAGTACAAGGGAAAAATATTCTTAAAGTGCATTGAAGTATTGCAAAGTATGTTTTATGTAAATTTATATAAGTACTTATTAATTGCTGTCAAATACGAGAACATTATCTTACATATATTAACATATTTTCAGTAAGTGTATTAAGACACTATGAGCATAACAGTGTAGTTAAAATACACTTATATAATGTTCATGTTATTATATTGGACACATTTTATAATCAAGTGTGTTTAAACAGCACATTTTACTGATGTACATGAACTTAGTTCTGCAAACAATTAGTAAAGTTCTGCATTTAAAGAGGTTTGAGCTTCACTGTCATGAAACTCTTGAGTCTTGTCGCCCAAATCCACAAACTGAAAGAAGGACAGAATCTCAGGTTTGAAAACCTACAGCAGTGAGTTACAGAGCAGCACATTACCTGCAGGGTTCTACACATTTATTGTGACAGTCTATGATATGTTCATTTTAAATGTTAGTTTGGGTCTCAGATTTATAGTGAAGCAGTCTATCAATAAAATAAAATATAAAGATCAGAGGAAACATCTTGATACAGTCCAGTTTCAGGTAAGCCAGTAAATGCATATTGAGTAAAGTAAACATTTAGCAGAGTCAGGCTCTTTATGTGTGTGAACATGTTTCTATGAAAGAGAAAAGAGTGATAGAGAGCAAGTACACACACACCATTATTTACACCGTCCAACATAAAATGTCCCTACCAGAGTTAAACCAAACCTGCGCCCTCGCTTTAACTACTGTTATAAATGATCATGTGATGTTTCCAACTAGTTTGATGGTGTAGAACTTCTTACCTTTCTGACCACATATGGTTTTAATCATTGACTTTAGATTTGTCTTTACCAGAGTCAGATAAAAGACGCCATCAGCGGTCTTTTAGCAGCTCTCTCTTCACGCTGTAAACACTACGTGCTGCTGATTTTACAGGACTTTCAGGTTGTTCCTGAGTCTACAAAGTCTACATCAATCATGACAAAACATCCGTCCTTCACAATAACATAACACGCTTGAACAACTCCAAATAATGCAGTTCAGGCTCCTTAATTTCCATTTTGCTGCGTTACTGCCACCTGCTGGATGTTTGTTAACTCTGCTAAGTTCCAACACTTACAAAATACCATCTGATGCATTAAATTATACACAAACATGCTGTATGTAGATATAACTGACAAGTAATTCACACAAAGCAGAGTATTTATAGCACAACTATAAACAGAAGTGTTCATTATTTAAAATTAAATATTTTAGATCAAAGACAAAAATTTCTAATTAAGTTAGATAGAGATAAGGTTAAAAACCAACAAAGTGTTCTTTAAAGACACCTTCAAGCAGGTAGCTCTGTTGTAATGGAGACACAAATCCCAGCAGCACTGGGCTGATTCTGGTAGCTAGCATGCAGGATGCTAACATGCTGGATGCTAACATGCTGGTAGCTAACACGCTGGTAGCTAGCATGCTGGAAATCAGCTGGCTGAGGTGCATGCTGGGATACATGAGTGTTAATAAAGTCCTCTGCCCACCCAGGTAGTAATTTCCTCTACCAAGACTTTGAAGGCGCTGCTGGTGTGCCAATGATAAGGCTGCCTCTCTGTCCTCACTACTGGAGGATGATTTCCAGTCATTACAAAGACACAAAGGTTAAAGGTTACCTCACATAGTTCCTGAGAAAACAATCCATCTGCTGGGTCCATTATTGTTGGAATGGTTCTGTCATGATGGAGCGTAGGCAGGTGGACCCAAGTACAAGAGACGGCAGGCAGACAGGATCTAAAGCACAGAGATTTATTGAAACTTAACAACAACTGTAGCTCAGGAACAGACAGAATGAACAGACTATTCAACAGAGACTGAACTGAAAACTGGACTTAAATACAGACAGAACCAACGAGGGAACAGGTGACTAGGCAGGAGAACAGGAAGGAAGCCGATTGGCTGGGAGAACAAATGGAAGAGGGCTGACGAGGCTGATGCAGGGCAGGTGTGGAGGGAAAAGCAGGCTGGGGAGGAGTACAGGAACACAGGAGGGACACACAGAGCAAACACACAACCAAAACCCAGAAAACACAGTGAGACCAGACAGGACTGTGACAGGACAATGACAATATGTGTCAGTGGTTTCACCACACACTCAATAATATTTAACCACAGTCAGTCAGTTCCATTCAGTCTGTAGACTTCTTACTCTGAAATGTTTAACAATGTCAATCATTTCTGTTTCATCTGTTCTCCTTATTAACATGGATTGTTTATTTACATCAACAGTTTTAGTTTCCACATCATCTTTACTGCCAGACTTAATAATCTCCTGAAGCTGAATTAGATCCAATATTAACAATAAATCATTAAATTCATCTGCAGCTGAATCCATTTCATTATTAGTTATATTGTGTTTGTCAGGAAATATGTTGGTTAACCTGCTTTTCCAGTTACATTTTAATAATATCAATCAATACTTCAGTGTTGGTGATCCAGAAAATTAACTGTGTAATTGTTAATCAAATACATATTTTTGTCATAACTTTCAGACGTTAGCAGAAGAAAAGATGGCGACACCTATAAAGGTCCTCTTGGAGTGTTTGGAGGATTTGGGAGGAAATGACTTTAAAAAATTCAAGTGGTATCTGTGTCATCGTGGGGAGCTTGGAAACTTCAAGCCAATCCCAAAGAGTCGACTGGAGAAAGCAAACAGAATGGACACAGTGGATGAGATGGTCAGAAGCTACTGTATTAACACTATTAAAGTGACAAAAATCATTTTGGAGAAGATCAATCAGAATGATCTATTGGAACGTTTGCCACAAACCATCTCAGAACCTTCAGGTAAGTCATGTAAAGATTATAAATGTGATGTTACAAAGCTGTTTAGAAGAGCTCAGTCAACAGTCGGTGGACTTGTTTTAGATTCTTCAAGGTGTTTCTCCTCTCATCCAAAAGTCTTCTTTAGTTCTGACTGACTGGTGGGAAGTCACAGGTGTTTAACCTCTGCAGGGCTGTTTACACCTTAAAGCTGTGTTCACACACGACACAAAGACCATTTTCACCTTGTGTTACTCTCACAAGTTTTACTGCTGGATCATTTGTGTGAGAAAGTGAACATTCTCAGAAAGTCTTTATGGTTTGCACTCACATGAAAAGTGACAGAAGTAGCTGTGCAATGAATTTAAAAAAGAAGCTTGAGACAGAAGTTTCTCTCCTCCACAAACCTGAACAATCACTGGTTAAAGTGGAGTGAATGTTGGATCATCAGGTTCAGAACAAGCAAACAAAAGTTCCAATGTTTGAACGATGTGTGGTGACGGAGTTTGAACACCTCTTCAACCATCCAACAAGCAGTTCTGATCTTCTATAGCAATTCTGTACTGGCGCCTCTGATTGTTAGCTTATTGGATAGTATTCAATGATCTTTCCATATTACAGTGAAACTCCAAATGGGCTGAATAGATACCACACTTATTTAAAAATATTTTCATGATTCATATTTTCTGTCATTCTTCTGATTTCTCTTAATTGTTGTTTATTCATTCAGAGATTCTTGCTGAGTGCCAGCGCAAACTGAAGTCTAACCTGAAGGAGAAGTTCCAGTGTGTGTTTGAGGGGATTGATGAAGCAGAAAACCAAACCCTTCTGAATGAGATCTACACAGAGCTCTACATCACAGAGGGAGGGACTGCAGAGGTCAATGATGAACATGAGGTCAGACAGATTGAAACAGCATCCAGGAAACCAGACAGACCAGAAACAACCATCAGACAAGAAGACATCTTTAAAGCCTCACCTGGAAGAGATGAACCAATCAGAACAGTGATGACAAAGGGAGTGGCTGGCATTGGGAAAACAGTCTTAACACAGAAGTTCACTCTGGACTGGGCTGAAGACAAAGCCAACCAGGACATACACTTCACATTTCCATTCACTTTCAGAGAGCTGAATGTGCTGAAAGGGAAAAAGTACAGCTTGGTGGAACTTGTTCATGACTTCTTTACTGAAACCAAAGAAGCAGGAATCTGCAGGTTTGAAGAGTTCCAGGTTGTGTTCATCTTTGACGGTCTGGATGAGTGTCGACTTCCTCTGGACTTCCACAACAATGAGATCCTGACCGATGTTACAGAGTCCACCTCACTGGATGTGCTGCTGACAAACCTCATCAGGGGGAAACTGCTTCCCTCTGCTCACCTCTGGATAACCACACGACCTGCAGCAGCCAATCAGATCCCTCCTGAGTGTGTTGGCATGGTGACAGAGGTCAGAGGGTTCACTGACCCACAGAAGGAGGAGTACTTCAGGAAGAGATTCAGAGATGAGAAGCAGGCCAGCACCATCATCTCCCACATCAAGACATCACGAAGCCTCCACATCATGTGCCACATGCCAGTCTTCTGCTGGATCACTGCTACAGTTCTGGAGGAGCTGTTGAAAAGCAGAGAGAGAGGAGAGCTGCCCAAGACCCTGACTGAGATGTACCTCCGCCTCGTGGTGCTTCAGGCCAAACTGAAGAAGGTCAAGTATGATGGAGGAGCTGAGACAGATCCACACTGGAGTCCAGAGAGCAGGAAGATGATTGAGTCTCTGGGAAAACTGGCTTTTGAGCAGCTGCAGAAAGGAAACCTGATCTTCTATGAATCAGACCTGACAGAGTGTGGCATCGATATCAGAGCAGCCTCAGTGTGCTCAGGAGTGTTCACACAGGTCTTTAGAAAGGAGAAACGTAGGATGTTTAAAGAAATGGTGTTCTGCTTCGTCCATCTGAGTGTTCAGGAGTTTCTGGCTGCTCTTCATGTCCATCTGACATTCATCAACTCTGGAGTCAATCTGCTGGCAGAAAAAACACCCTGGTGGTCTAAAATAAGAAAAGACAAATCAACACATCTCTACCAGAGTGCTGTGGACGAGGCCTTAAAGAGTCCAAATGGACACCTGGACTTGTTCCTCCGCTTCCTCCTGGGTCTTTCACTGCAGACCAATCAGACTCTCCTACGAGGTCTGCTGACACAGACAGGAAGTAGCTCACAGACCAATCAGGAAACAGTCGAGTACATCAAGAAGAAGATCAGAAAGAATCTGTCTGCAGAGAGAAGCATCAATCTGTTCCACTGTCTGAATGAACTGAATGATCGTTCTCTAGTGGAGGAGATCCAACAGTCCCTGAGATCAGGAAGTCTCTCCACAGATAAACTGTCTCCTGCTCAGTGGTCAGCTCTGGTCTTCATCTTACTGTCATCAGAAAAAGATCTGGATGTGTTTGACCTGAAGAAATACTCTGCTTCAGAGGAGGCTCTTCTGAGGCTGCTGCCAGTGGTCAAAGCCTCCAACAAAGCTCTGTAAGTACACAGATAGTTGGATTTATTCATCATTATTTAAATATTCCGCTATCCTTACAAAATAAAATCTTATGTGTTTTTTGTCCTTTTATTTCTTCTTCAGGCTGAGTGGCTGTAACCTCTCAGAGAGAAGCTGTGCAGCTCTGTCCTCAGTTCTCAGCTCCCAGTCCTCTAGTCTGAGAGAGCTGGACCTGAGTAACAACAACCTGAAGGATTCAGGAGTGAAGCAGCTGTCTGTTGGACTGAAGAGTCCACAGTGCACACTGGAAACTCTCAGGTCAGATCAAATTAGTTTTTTTTCCTCCGATATTTCCTAAACTATAAGGTTCAGCCTCTCTTATGTCAGGATTTGTGATTTACAAAAGTTTTCCACCAGAATTTTGTTTTTCACACGACAGAAAGTGTTTGAATTTTCCAGTTTCTTTTTCTTTGATTTAGCTTCATATATTTTAAAGCAAACATAATGAACTCTGACTTAGAGAAACTGATCATTGCTTTGATATCAAGTGATTTACATTATTACATGTCTGTTTAAGACTGATTCTGTCATATTTAACTGACACATCTCCAACATGTTTAGAATGTAGCAGCAAAGATTTTAACTAGAGCTGATGAGAAAATTTATATCCAAACTAAACATTTTCATACAAGGATTATTCATCTTCATGTTCATTTTTGTCTCTCCAGACTGAGTGGCTGTAAACTCTCAGAGAGAAGCTGTGCAGCTCTGCCCTCAGTTCTCAGCTCCCAGTCCTCTAGTCTGAGAGAGCTGGACCTGAGTAACAACAACCTGCAGGATTCAGGAGTGAAGCAGCTGTCTGCTGGACTGAAGAGTCCACACTGCAGACTGGAAACTCTCAGGTCAGGATTCATCAACCTGTTCAAAGAGTTGAACATTTAAGATCTGAATGATATTAGAGGACAAACATTAAACCTCTCTCGGATTATCTTCTGCTAATATCATTTGTCAAACCAGTTTTTACTAAACCTCTGCACTAAAGAATTAGTTTACATACAGATTTTTGTATGTTTTTGTTGTTGAATTATTTAATACCAGAGGTTATTTTACAGATTTCAGTAACACTTCAATTTACAGGTCTGCAAATTTCATGGTAATTAATAATAACTAGCAAGTAACCTCTTTGAATTTCTTCAAAATTAACCCAAGATTGAGGAAAAACTAAATTGTTGATGTAAATCTTCAACTCAATTATACAACAGAAATAAAATGAAACACAAATGAATGTACAACCAAAATTACAGTAAATGAGAAGTTAGGAAGTATTCAACTCTCAGTGCTTCATACACAAGTTAAATGTATCCTCTGTTGGACCAAAGTTCACTTATTATCAGTAATCGGTTCTTGATAGTCTTCACTTTGAATTTCCCCTTAAAGGTATAATATGTAATTATTCCACATTAAAATGTTTAAAAATAACTAGACCTATGTTCTATATGTTGTTGAGTTGTGTACTCACATTATCCCAAATGTTTCCAACAATTTTCAAACCCAGAGAAATTTATAATTTAATAAAAGTAAGGGACCGTTTCAGATAAACAAATGTTAACTACAGCTCGGCTAACAGCCCCTTCAGGAAACAAACTGCAGAAATATTGAATTTTTTTTTTAGGTGAAACAGCTTTTAGTAGTATTTTTAACTATTTTAATCTGTGTGTACATTTGATTTTGGAGAAGACGAGACTTCTGCGGATAAGTCAGCTCCCAGCAGAAACCGGACAAACATCTGGAACTTAGGTTATATGAGAAAAAGCCGTGTTAGCAGCAGCACGGCTAACAGCCGCCTGGTGGTCACCAAACATTGTTGGATAAACACTGGTTTTTAAGGTAAAACAGCTTTAATTAATATTTGAACGCTTTTATTCTGCGTGTACGTTTGTTTTTGGAGAAGAGGAGACTTCTGCGGATAATTCGGCTGCCAGGAGAAACCGGACGAACGTCTGAATGAAAAGTTATAAGAGATATAAACCGCTAAAGTGTTAGCAGCAGCTCAGCTAACAGCCTGTATCTGACGTCAGTGGGTCGCCGTACATCGTCGGAGAAACACAGATTTTTTTTTTTTGCTGAAGCTGCTTTATTCAGTGTTTTTACCTGTAATCAGCGGGTCCGTTTGTTCTGGAGAGGAGGAGACCTCTGCGGGTAAAAACATCCTGAACCATCAACACTGGAGTAATCCTATCCCACTGAAGCTGCTGGTTTAACAACCAAGACAACAACTCCCACCATCCCTTGCTGCTTCACACCGCCATCACACTCCGTCTTTTGTTATTGCTTTGATCGAGAGACCCCTAGCGGCTGAAATTACATATTGTGCGTTTAAGGTTATTAGTCTTATTTGGTCTTGAGTCCCTTCGCTTCACTCTGTAAATTTTACCAGGAGAATTCTATTTACAATTTACTGATGTTCACTAAATGACTCGTGATTTAGGCTATCAGAGATGCTGTAATGTACAGATGTTCCCCATATGACTCACATGCAGATGAGCGGTGCACCACAATATTTACAGATGGTCTTAAATGCCTCATGGCAGAATATGGATTGATGCTACATTTTACCAATGTTTCCTAAACGCCTCATGTGCAGGCTAGCCGTAGATGCTAGCTGTAGATGCTAGCAGTAGATGCTAGCTAGGAGTGAAGCTACTCAGGTGTGCGGCTAAAATGAGTTAGTTTGTAAAGAGTAAAATGAGGCGTTTTAATGTCAGATGTAAATAAGTTGAAACCGAGTGGAGCTGCCAGAGAGAGAAAACTGTTAAACTGCAGAGCAGCTGTGCAAAAAGAATCTTCGGGTCTCCGGCGGGCGTTTCCCTCCAAATTAACGGCTTATCCTGGTGAGTTAGCCACCCGAGGTTAGCTGGTTAGCATTAAGGTTTGTTCCAAAATCATTTAAAGGTGTGTTAGTTTACCTTGAAAGGTATGGTGAAGCAAAAAGCCAGTCAGGATATAATGTTTGTGTGATGTGATGAGAATATAGCTGATGCTGCTAAGCTTGTTAGCCGCTAACCACTGTAGGCTTAAATGCAGCCTAGAAGCTAGGCTAAGTGCTACATGCTAAGCTGCTGACTTATAAGGTCATGAATCATATTAATCATATGGACAGCCTCACATATGCCTTCAGCAGTGGGAGGGTAGGGCTATTCTATAAACTCTTGTAGTAATAATGTAATCTCCTCACTATTGCTGGCCTCTTGGTGTTGCTCAGTGCTGTCTGGGGAACATCTGTATGTCCTGGGGATGTTGAACAGCTTGCTGGGTTTTGTGTGTGTGTGATATTGTTGTGTTTGAGGAAGAGGGTGATTTGGTTGTGGTCTGATAAAGGGGTTTGGGGCTTGACTGTGAATGCAGTGAAAGATAAGGGGTCCATGTCTGTGATCATATAATCTACAGTGCTGTTGCCACCAGTTGAACAATAAGTGAACCTTCCCAAAGAGTCCCCTCTTACCCGACCGTTGACCAGATACAGACTGAGGCTTCTGCACAGTTGTAACAGCTCCCTCCCATTACTGTTCATCACAGTGTCAAAGTTGTTTCTAGGAGGCAGATGGAGGTGAATAGTAGGAGCTTGCTGGCTGATCAAACTGTCTCCTTGACTACTGGTGACTTCAGGTTGTGCACCAGTCCGGGCGTTAAAATCACCAGATTATTATATTTGCTGCCCCTGGTAATGACATATCTGTGACTCAAGGCAGGGAAACATGTCATCAGAGAAGTAAGGGGACTCACAGCACACAGATATATATCCTTCTGTGTAGGGAGAAGATCTCTTTCTTTTCTGATGTTGAGAATTTGTAGTGAATTGTGTAAATGTGACTTGTAGCATATAATGAGTCCTCCTGAGTCTCTGCTGGACTAACAGTAGATCATTTGTGGGAAGGGGCAATAATCTCTCTGTGGCTGGGAGGGCAGTGTGTGGGTACATCACCTCTACACCATGTTTCTGATAGGATTATGATGTCATTATTGATAGATGATTACATTAACAAGAGTGGTTTAATATCAATTGTTAGCATTGGTGCCTAATCTGAAGACTCTAAACAGAGAAATAGAGAACAGGAATATTTGTGCTGCTGACTCTCCTGAGTTTTGTTTCAGCACAACCTGAGAAACTCTGAGTTTTGTGTGATGAACTTTATTGTTTAGTGGATTAATGAACTTTAATCCACTTTTGGACGTGGCTCTGCTCTCTTGGCTGTGTGCAGTGAACTGATGTCCCTCTTACATTACTTCTGTAGCAGTCAGATTAATTCTAGTGTGAGTTTTTCTCTTTGTCCTCCTGCTAACATCGACTGGATCCACAATTTAAAGCTGATATTTAAAACATTTTCTTCCTGGGGGGTCATGACCCCTGACCTTAGTTCAGAGATAGAGAGTTTGTTGTTGTATCTGACTGCACACAGCAGGACTCTCAGACTGTCTGACATGTGTGTTGTTTTGTGTGTTTGCAGCCTGTCAGGATGTCTGATCACAGAGGAAGGCTGTGCTTCTCTGGCCTCAGCTCTGCGCTCCAACCCCTCCCATCTGAGAGAGCTGGACCTGAGCTGCAATCATCCAGGAGACTCAGGAGAGAAGCTTCTGTCTGCTGGACTGAAGGATCCACACTGGAGACTGGACACTCTCAGGTACACTCAGAAATATTTAGGCCTAATATGTAAGACTTATGTATTTCAACTGCATATAAATTTACATCCATTTTAATTGCAGAGTTTTGACATTTACAAACTAATAAAATGAACATGAAGGATTTTTATAATTCAAACATTAATTAAACAAACAGGAATGAAAGCTTATATATTCTTATTAATAGATCCAATGTGTATAAAGTAAATAATAACCAGGTTTATGCAATATCCCCAATTTACTTAAAATACATCAAATTAATGCTCTTTAAATGAATTAAGTGTATTTAAATTTATCATTTTGAAAACTATGAGCAGTGTTTCCTGTATAACAGTGTGAGCCGCCAGACCAAAACTTTTCTTTAAATGCCAAAAATAACACCAAATATCTGTTCATTTGGAAATCAATAATGTTTGGGAGCCTCTGAGCTGTTTAGAGTCAACATCTGTGTCGTTGCCATGGAAACTGCAGGTTGTGTAGCTCCTTTTAAAGAAAAGGGCAGTATGTGAGCGAGTGTTTAAGTGAGAGAGCGATCGTCAGTAAAGTGATGGTGAATGTGAGCAGAGCAGAGGAAAAGGTTAACAGGAAGGTCGTATTCAGACCCAATCAGACGCTGCGGCGTTCAGCTGCAGGGTGGCGTGGAGGTGTGGGCGTGTCTATTTGTCCTCCAGAACATAACCGCTGGCTTAGTGTGAAAGTTGTGGACAGATAGATTATCACATTACAGATCAACTATAATAACTAAAGCTTACATGACATTAACATGTCAAGGAATCCTCAGTCTGCAGTTTCTGAAATGTTCTGCCTACCAAAAGGCTCAGTGGTTGAGAGGCTCTGCATCACCACACTTTCCATGGATGTGTCATACTGCATCTAGCAGAGGAGTATTCACTATCAAACACTATCAAGAACACTAGTTGAAGATTTCACAAAGACAAAACTCACTCCAACAAGTGCTGAAATTGTACTGATTGAACCACATGAACATGTTTCTCCAGGGGTAAATAGTGCATCAGGACAGTTGCTCACAGTCACTGGAGCATTTTAATTTCCAGTGTTTGTACTTTTGATGAAAGTTTGTTGGTGTCCAGTTCCATCAGGACTTTCTGAAAAACTTCACATGTACTCTTGAGGTCTTTGGGCTCAAGTTCAGAGCATAAATCAGTCTGTAAAGCATCACACTTGCAGAGGTGATACTTTGTAGGTTTTGCAGAAGTTCCACACCTTCAAGTACAACACCAACATCTGCATACATCTCATCTTCAGGACCGGCACCCTCCACTGGAATCACATAGATGTCCATTGTTGTCTGTGCAGTCCCTGACTCTGCCTCTGCACGTTCACTATCCTGCTGGATAAAAATGAACAGTGAGCTGCGTCCCAGTGCTGCTCAAACTGTCATGTTCAAAGTTTATAAAGATGCACTTTTACAAACTGAAATTTGAGCAACAACTGAATTGTTTCAATTCTTTGTTTGCTGCACATTTTGTTCAGAAGTATCATTTAAACCAGTGCTTCTCTATTATTTTCTGTTAAGCCCCTCCCAGGAAGAAGAAAACACTTATCGCCCCCTGCTCTCCGCCGTGACTATAAATAGTATCATTTATCTATAAAATTGTGAAGCATTAACCAAACATTTTCTGTCATTGACTGCATTATTCTAACAATGACGGGAAAATCTGAAGGCCCTCCGTCATTTTGACAGATTACGGTCCCACGGACGTCAGATACAGGCTGTTAGCTGAGCTGCTGCTAACACTTGTTCAGTTTATTTCTCTTGTAACTTTACATTCAGACGTTCTCCCGGTTTCTCCCGGGAGCCGAATTATCCGCAGAAGTCTCCTCTTCTCCAAAATCAAACACATAAATAGTTAAAAATACAACTTAAAGCTGTTTCACCTAAAAAAATCAATATTTCTGCAGCTGCTTGTTTCCTGTTAGCGGAGCTGCTGCTAATGTTTGTTCCTCAGAAACGGTCCGTTACTTTTATTAAATGACAGATTTCTCTGGGTTTGAACTCAACAACATATAGAACATAGGTCTAGTTGTTTTTAGACATTTTAATGTTGAATAATTACATATTATACCTTTTAATGAAAGTGATAGTTGGGGTTCTAATCTATGGTAAGAGTTCACACTTAGCATAGATAGAAGTCCAGTTCACTCTTACATCACTGTGTCACTACGCTACAAGTTCAACTACAAGTTGTCAGAACAAACAGTGACGAGGGCTCTGTTGTGTAGAGCTCCAGAAACTAAGCAGTTAGCAGTTAGCAAGCAAGAGGGTTGAAAGATCCTGGACAATGGATCCCAAAAAATGTGAACTTTTCTCAGCTGTGTCCACACTTGAAATAGTAACACTCTTTTTTAAGACAGGGAAGCAGCTGATGGGTCAAACTTGAGACTCTATTAAACTAGTAAGTAGCAGCTAATGTCGCTATACAGGTAAGAACCTGAACTATCACTTTGAACATGCAACAAGCAGAAACAGAAGATGAGCTGCTGTGGACAGGGTCAGCAACACAACATATTTTACACTTAAAAAACAGCTCCATCTAAAACAAACAATATTAGATTAAGTGTACGTTATAATATTTTCACTGCTTTACTTTACCGTCAGACTTTACTGAAAGGAAACTGCCTTTACATCATAAAATATTGCCCTGTCCAAGCAAACCAGACTCCATAGCCTCCATAGCTCCATAGTGACTTCAGTGTTTTAAAAAGGACACTTTAGATTCACCAAAGTCAAACAATAACTCAAACTGTACTGAAAGGAAAGCAGATGTGCTGCAGTTACTACAATTACTGATTTAGCCTTTGAGGTTTGGTTGTGGTGATTGTTTTTGATTTTTATGAGAGTTATATATGCTATATATATTTGTCTGAACAGTACATCCTTCAAACATACAGGTTATGTTTTCATGTTGCTAAGATGTTGATCTACGTGACTACATCAAGAGTATAGATTTGATAAGATAATAAATATATCATTTAGTATATGGCATGTGTGTCTCTTAAAGATGAGCAACAACAGTTTAAAGTCATTTCATATTGTTTCCATAGTTTCTACAGTATAGTGGTAGACAGCGCAGGCTTTTCCTCCATTTTGCCAGTATGGTTTAATGCACTGTGCTGGAATGAAGTTTACACACAAGCACAGGGGCTTCCTCCATTTGGCCTTCACATATTTGGTTGCTTTAACAGAATCTTTTAGTACCAAATTATAGCTGCCATATTTAAAGACTTGCTGTATGTTGCCATGGAGAAGTGTGTGAGATTGTCTCCAGGTCATGTGCTACCATTGTGAGTGCTAGTCTGGTTCTGCATGAAGTGGTTGGATTTAAAGCTGCGCTGTCTGTCTACCCCTGTATTGTAGAATTATGCAAACAATATGTAAGGACTCATTTTCCCCTTTAATGTTGGAACAGTGGTTTGCTCGTTGGGGCAGGAGGATGGCTTAGTGGTCAATGTAATGTAGTCCTAATACACCTTTGAATCCTGCTGAAACAGTTCAAAGCTTCCAGTTAGAGCGTAACAAAGATAGAAGCACTGCCGTGGAGGTTCAAGTTTGTGGGGAGTTCACAGGTTCTTTTCTTTAAAGTGGAAAATGTGTGGATTGACATTCATTTCCACTGACAGGGAGTTCCTGACAGTTTTCCATGGTTGGAAACCTGATGAGGACACCTGAGTTAACAGAATTCTCATCTACACTGATTGACACTGAATACAAAATAGAAGCTGGCTTGAAAAATAGCAGAATTATCCTCTGAACCAGTTGTGTTCTCCTGAAACTGGTCAATAAGTAGGGAAACCTGCAGTGGCCCAAACAAAAAGCACATGCAGTGGTCATAAATGTTCATATCCAATGACACATCATTCATAACCAATTCAGAAACAATCATTGACACATACCTTCCATGTCCTCTTGTGAACACTCCTCCATGTCAACAGTCTCTAAAATAGTAACTGACAGAATATGAATGAGTTGGAAAGCTGAAACTGTTGTGATCAATCTGACAATCAACAGGAAACAAAAGTCCTACATGAAACAGTTGGACTGATAATATAAAGAACTGAAACTGTGTAGTTATCTTCAAATTATCACCACTACAAATCTGCATCAGTATTTTAATGAAGGTCAAATGGGTCAATGACGTGATGCTAATACTTTTGTGTCCATATGGTTCAGTTAAATTTAAAAGGCTTCAAATGTGAAATAAAGTAGAAAATGACTTGCATACATTGTTTTTTGAGGAGCTCCTGTAAAGTTTCTGGTTGCTGTGTTTGTGTTTCCTTTGTGTTCTCAGCAGTGTTCCAGTGAAACACAGTAGTGATGGGCAAAGCTCTTCTTTTCAGTGTACTGAACCTTTACACAATCAATCATTCACACTGGCATTAATTCACATGAATCATTCACAGAGCTGAGAGCTAACAGCTGCTGAAGCTGAAACTGTCTGTGACTGTAACTGTGAAAATAAACCAAGTTAAACACAGACAGGTTGATTTCAAAACTCATTTTGGCTTGTTTGAATGTGGTTGCTGTTCTTCTTCCTCTCAGTCTGTGTTGGCTGTAGCTACAGAAGCTAGCCAGTTAGCTGGGTGTATTATAGCTGCAGACGGCTGCGGCTCTTTTTAAATGCGGGGAGGGCCGATAGTTTCACAGGAAGGGACTCGTTTGAACGCACATGAACGCGCAGCAAGAGCAGCTATTAAAAGAGAGAAGAGAGAGGCTCAGATAACAACACACACAGAGGGAGTGTGAGCTCATTCTCTACTCTGGTCTCCATTAAGGCCTTTACACACTGGGGGCGTTATGAAGAAACCACACCAACATGCAACACGCTCACAGCTGAATAGTTTGCATTAAAACTATTCACACCAGCAGAGACACAAATTTGGGAAAGTTGTGACGGCTCATTGGGCCGTCTGTACTGAACCAAAATAGTTGGCATGTGGGCTCCACGGGAAGAAATCCACAGTGTTTGTATTTATAAATACATGATGATGATGCATATGATACATGAATCAATATATTGATTGATTGGCTTTATTTCCCGCCTGCATGCAGTAACGCTCACAGACAGACTGGGAGCTGATCAATCAATGTAGATACAGTAAATCAGTTCCAAACACATACAGCAGGATATTCAACAGCCCATGTGGGCCTTCACCATAAACAGCTGTCCCTGCAGATTACACTTCCTGATTGGTTGATGCTTTTATTGGCTGTGTGAAAACTCTCAATTCTGCTTTTTCTCCTTGTAATATTCACCTTCTGTGTCAAAGTACTCATGACAAAAACAACAGTTTGAAAAAACCTTGCAGGAAAAAAAGCCCCCAGTATGTAAAGGCCTTTACTCTCCTTTATCTTTACATGGCAAATAGTCGTTTGCTGTTTGCTTTCAAATCTAATGAGACTGAATAGCGTTGACATCACGTTGAATTTCCTCCAGACTTTTCCCTTTGTATTCTCCTAGCCGTCCCTGTTCCAATGCCAGGAGAACTTTGCTTATTGTAGCTAGCTGGAGGGAACCTCTGGAAGGCCGTAGTGCTTTCTGTGGACGCTCATGTTATGCCCAAGGAAATCTGCCAACTGCTCAAGTCCTGTGGTCTTGAGATTCAGAAGGTTGAGAGAGTAGCAATGTGTTTCCTGAGTTTCCTTGATGTTAGCGCTTTGGGATTTCTGATATGATCACATTGGATAAGTACGCAGACAAGAGCATTGTGGATAGCTCTCCTGCTCTCCTGCTTAAACAGGATTACTTGCACCAGGATCACTTTGCAAAGGTTTTTCCAGTTGAAGGGCGAAGGCTCTTCTTTCAGGGCATTCAAGTGTTGCTGCTGTTCCTCAGACAAATGGCCATGAAGGTTTTGGACATCCTGCGTGAATGGAAGGATTTGAGGAGGATCCATCTGGTCTGGTCAAGTTGAGTTAGCGCTTGGCTTCAATGTCAAATTTCCACCTTTCTTGGTATAGCTCTGTGAATTCCTCAGCATCTTGGGCAGTTTGTTTCTCTTTCATCTTCAATCCTTGGGACTTGATGAACACGGCCAAAGAATGCAAACTGTGTCCCGCTTTACCAGCAAGACATGGACGTTGATATTTGCCAGTTTGATCACTGAATCCAGCTCGGCATCTTGCAGCAGCGACAACATGAGCGGACTTTTCTGCTTTTATCAGTTCTTTGATGGTCTTCACAGGTGTCAGTGTTTCTGCTTCAGTACCAGTCTGCCAAGCTCTCTCAGTGTTTGTTGAATATATTGGTGTTGGCTGATTAGCTTCTCCTTCTTTTTGAACAGTCTGTAACCAAACTCTAGGATGCAGCGCTCTTCCTTAATAGCAACTGCAACCTTGTCTTGGTTCATAACACTGAAGAACTTCCAGTATGCGTCGCTAAATCCAGTTGGAGCAGGTTCAGCAAAAGCTCACAATGCTTGGACTCTTTTTTTACCTGCTTTAGATGTTTCACTCTGAGGCTTGAATTTGCAGAGCTGAAAATGTGGCCACATAACTCTTCTAGTGAGGAATCCATAGCAGCACACACAACGCATAAACTCATGTCCATCACTTTCTTCCTTCGGTTGCTTATGTAACAGGTGTGCATTGTCTTTAAGAGTTGATGTCAGTTCTGTGCACATCCGTTAACCCTTTAATTGTCCTGCGTTGTGTTCTGCTTGTGTTGGATAACAGAAGGACCCGGACCACCATCAGCTACTGGTTGCTTCTTTTAATGAAGGCACGATGGTGGATTTGTCTGCACAAATCACCAGAAAAACACATAATGCTCAGTAAACATGCAGTCTCCTCCACACAGCACACAGGTCTCAAGCTCCTGTTAGCACACTAATATACAGAAACCCATGTAGACTAGCACTTGGAAACGTCTCCTTTAAAGCTGCAAAACGTCCGTTTACAAAGTCTGCATTCAATGAACACATTAACTAATGTTCACTGATGTTCCCTGAACGCCTCACGCAGGCTAGCTGTAGACACTGTGATTTACTGATGTTCCCTGAACGCCTCACGCAGGCTAGCTGTAGACGCTGTGATTTACTGATGTTCCCTAAACGCCTCATACACAGGCTCGCTGTAGACACTACGATTTACTGATGTTCCCTAAACACCTCACACGCAGGCTAGCTGTAGACGCTATCATAGATGTTAGCGGTAGATGCTTGCAATAGATGCTAGCAGTAGAAACTAGCAGTAGATGTTAGCAGTAGATGTTAGCAGTAGATGTTAGCAGTAGATGTTAGCAGTAGATGCTAGCAGTAGAAACTAGCAGTAGATGTTAGCAGTAGATGTTAGCAGTAGATGCTAGCAGTAGATGCTAGCAGTAGATGTTAGCAGTAGATGCTAGCTATAGATGCTAGCAGTGAAATAAAATGAAGCTAGCTGTTGACACATGTTCCAGCGCTGCTACACAGAAGAAGCACTCCGACTGTGTGTCCACGCATCAGGCCGGAGAATGTGAGAGGGCGGGAAACTACTTTGGCTAATCAGAGGCTGACAAACATGTCAATCAAAAATGAATGACAGCGATAGGCCTGAAGCAGCTGTCAATCATGGGCTGATAATTGTTGCAGGAGAAGTAGGAGGTTGGACAGGAAGCAGCACGTTAGTCTTGGACTGTGCAATGTGGTCGATTTAAAACACGCTAAAAGCTGTTAATATGTCACGTTATTCAGTTTTAATGTTTTCAGGCCAGAAGAGAATCTGATGAACTGATCTGTGCAGCTCTTTGCTGATTTACTGCTGCTCTAATGTCACCGCACTATTTATATATGATATATGATCAATATCTGTATTATTTATATATTATATATAAACCTCATTAGTTTGTGTGAAGTGAAGCCTCATGGTTTTATTGAACAGAAGAACAGAGCTGCCTCTGGGGCTCTATATGTACAGATATCACCATATTTCAATAAATAGAAATGTATTAAAATGATCTACCAGCTACCATCATAAATCCACCTCCACTGGAGCTTTAAGGACATATTTCATCCGCTAAAATGATTCACACTAAATATAAAAAACAACATTTGGTTCTAAATATATCTCAGTATTATTTATAAAGTATTTTTTCTCTCTTCTTTGGAAAAAATCATTATTGAAATTCTGTTTAAACAACGACACTTAAATTTAATTTAAAAAAAAATCATTTCTAATTAAGAAAAACTGTTTTATGTTTATTTAATTATAAAAACTTTAATACAAATAAATGAATAAAAATAAAATTCATATTATTTGATGTTGTAATTCATAAAATTAATAACATTTTTATAACAAAAAGCATTAAAGTCACTTTTTTAACAACATTTTCATGAATTGAAAACTCAAACCAGTAAAAACTGACTCTGACCCCTTTAATTATTATAATATTTGAGTTTAGTGTTTTACTCTCTCACACTGACGTTTATATATTTATATATTTACATTCAAACCATGTTCAGACGTTTTAATTGATGACATTTAATTATTTTTAGAGTTACAATATTTATGCAGATTTTCTGAGATGTGAATCAATAATTTTAAAGTAAAATGTCAGAAATCCAAAGTCTTAATAATAAATGATGCATGAATGATGTTTGAGTGTCTGGAGAGACGATGTCTGATAGAGGAGGAAGAGCTGGAAACATTTTCTCTGTCAGAGCTGATCACACATCTCAACTGAATCTTTGACTTTTTGTTATTTCTAACTGAAGTTTCCTGTAAATGTTGAAAGTTCAACCTGATTAGATTCAATCATTTGATCAGAATAATCAAACAGTAGACTAGAGCGATGTAACGTCCATGTTTGCATGCTGAAAGAGAACGTGCTGCTCTGACCCCCCTCCTCCTTTCAGCCTGCATCCTGCTGGAGTCCGATGGTTGACACCAGGTCCGAGGAAGTGTAAGTGTGTTTTTCATTTCATTCATCAAAACAAATCAAACTTCAAACTGTGACATCACTCATTCACATCCTACTGAGGATGAAGATGATGTCATCATCAATCAATGATAGATCAATAACTGCAGCTGTATTGTGTCTCGTTCTCTCCATCAGATTTCTGTCAACTCACACTGGATCCAAACACAGCACACAGAAAACTCAAACTGTCTGACAACAACAGGAAGGTGACATGTGTGTGGGAGGTTCAGTCATATCCTGATCATCCAGACAGATTTGATTACTGGCAACAGCTGCTGTGTAGAAATGATCTGACTGGTCGCTGTTACTGGGAGGTCGAGTGGAGCGGAAGAGTTGATATATCAGTGAGTTACAGAGGAATCAACAGGAAAGGAAACAGTGAAGACTGCAGGTTTGGAGGGAATGATCAGTCCTGGAGTCTGTTCTGCTCTGATGTTCTTGGTTACTCTGTCTGGCACAATAAGATAGAAACATCCATCTCCTCCTCCTCCTCCTCCTCCTCCTCCTCCTCCTCCTCTGTCTCTGACAGAGTAGCAGTGTATGTGGACTGTCCTGCTGGCACTCTGTCCTTCTACAGAGTCTCCTCTGACACACTGATCCACCTCCACACCTTCAACACCACATTCACTGAACCTCTGTGTGCTGGGTTTGGATTCTGGTCTGGTTCAGTGTCTCTGTGCTCTCTGTAGGAGGGAGAGTCTCCTCCTGTTAGAGAAACTTTCTCATGTTATTTAGTACCAACCTGATCTCTCACTGCTTGTAAATGCAGTTTCTAAACCAACATGGTTTCCACATGACTGACAGTTTGTTTGTCAGTCACATATAAAGACATTTAAAAAGGTGTAAAAAAGAAGCTGATGTTCTCAGAGCAGATAGCTCAGTCTGTTAGAGGACTGTTTGGAGGTTCAGAGGTCCTGGCTTTGATCCTTATGAGTCTCAGTGAACCTCAGAAGCTCTCAGAGAGAAAACCACCAGCGGCTGAAAGTTTACTGAAACGTCAAGTTGTGACCAAGGTTTTTAAAAATGTTGGAAGAGTTTTGCCAACTAACTATAAGACACATAATGACAGTAAGTATCCGCTGGCCTATAGAGGCACTTTGTTGTTTTTACTCTTATTTCTTGTTTTTTAATCATGTAGTCGATTCAGAAACCGACATGTTTTTATGTGTCTCTACTGGATGTGCATGTAGAGCTGTAAATAAACATTATGATTCATAGATTCATCACTTCATGCTTTTGTCTAGAAAATGTCAGGAAATTGTGTAAATAGTGTAAAATGCTGGTTGTAATTTCACAGAGTCAAAGGCGACGTCTTTAAATGTCTCATTTTGTCTGAACTAAAGTCCAGAACAGTCAAATATTCAGTTTATTATCATGGAAGACAAAGAAAAGCATGAAATCTTCACAGCTGAGAAGCTAAAAGCAGAAAATGTTTGCTTCCAAATGACTCAAATGATGATGAAGTGTTGATTTAGTGTTGATGGATAATCAATGAATGGACTAATTGTTGCAGCTCTGGCTGTATGTGAACAGAATATTAGAGGACAAACAGCTGACAGTTTAGCGCCTTACTAAATATCCACAATAAAAAGCTCATTTACAGGATCATCAATCTGTTTACAATCTGTTTGAAATGTTTCTTATTTCCTGTTTTTGTGTTGTACCAAGTAAAGTTGATCATTTGTATGTTTCTGTTACTCAGGCAGAAATAAATGGAACTGCAGTATCACCTGTTATGTCCAATAAAAAAGCATCATAAATAATAATAGAAGCTTTCATTTGATCTTTATTGTCAGATTCAGAAAAATGGCACTCTGATAATAAGCTGAAGATTATTAATAGTTCTGTTGTTTATTCACACACAGTTTAGCGCAGGGTCAGTTTCTCATTTCTACAACCTTCACACAACTCAACTTTGAATGAAAAGTCACATTTTGATAGAAATCATCAACATTAATAGTTCTATTGGGAAAATGTGCTTTGGACAAAAAGCAAGTGTTTTCTCCTCCAGGAAGAAAACAGTGAAACACGTGTCGCTGAACTTTCTGCACACAAAGTGAATACAGACGTCCGTTTGTCTTCTTCTGCTGTGACAATCAGCAGGTCAGAGGTCAGAGGTCAGATCAGGTATGTGACCAGGAGCTGAGAGAGGAAACAAAGAAGAAAGTCAAAAGCTCACAGCTCAACATCCAAACACAGACTGCACACAGAGCTGCAAGCATGGAGGAGAAAGCATCACATCTACAGATCCAGGAACAGTTCTCCACTTTACTTCATCACAGAAAAACTCTCATTGTTCTCTTTTTCACTTCATTTGAAAGATGAAGAAAACATCTGGACTCCTGCTGTCAAACTTCATCCAAACTAACAGCTGATCTCTATTTCCATCATGCTGAACATGCAGCTTTGGAAAAACTCAATCTTTCTCCAAATGTCACCAAACAAGACTTTTACAGTCCGTTAAGAAACTCTTATTATCAGAAATAAACGTGTCTGATTTTACAGTCCTCAACATTTTCACATTCTGGAAAATCAAACTTTATTTGTGTAGCAGCTTTACAATCCACATTTAGGTTGAAATCTTAACCGGATATTTGCTTCTTTGTTTCAGGGATTTTTCTATATTTGCTGCTTTTATCTTGTTCTTTTTATATCTGGATGTCTCTGCTTCTGATTGGACATTTATCTCCAATCAAACAGACAAATCACATCTTTGTCTGCTCTCATAATAATAATAATAACAACAACAATCATAAGTGAATTTTGAAGTCTAATGTCTGAAGGACAGCAGAAATAAACATGTTTACAGTCTGGTACAAACAATGATTTTGGTCTCAGTAAGTAAATAAGTAATTAAGTACGCCCTTTGTTATCCCACAGTGGGAAAATTCATGTGTTGCAGCACTAACATACATACAACTTGTGTAAAAGTAGATGACATACATACAGACACAAGACCAAGAAGTTAAAAAATATAAGGGAGATATAAATAGAGATATTTCTGTCTAAATAAATACATGAGTAAAAGGGCTTAAAAACACAGAGGTAGTGTAGTGTTAGCATCATAAAAAGAAGAAAGAAGAAAAAGACTAGAATAATAATAAATTAAAAAGAGGGAGTCACAGCAGCATAGCATTGTCATCATCATCATCACCACCATCATCATCATCACCATGGTTACCGCAGGGACTTGTTGTACAGTCTAACTGCAGAGGGGAGGAAGGACCTGCGGTACCTCTTTGTCTTACACTTTGGGTGGAGGAGTCTGCTGCTCAGTGGGCTCAGCAGGGCTGCCACTGTTCATGCAGGAGGTGGATGTTGCCCAGGATTGATGACAGTTTTGTCATCATCCTCCTGTCCCCACCACTTTGCGCCAGCGGAAGTCCACAAGTTCTTTGGTTTTACCAGCATTAATCTGGAGGTGGTTCTGTTGACACCATGACACAAAGTTCTTGTTCAGTTCTCTGTACTCCCTCTCAGCTCTGTTGTTAATGAGACCCACAATGGCTGAGTCATCAGCAAATCAGCAGTGTAGATGGTGAAGAGAAGAGGAGCACTGAGGAGAGGAGAACTGTCCCCTGCGGCGTCCCCGTGCCACAGACCACAGTGTCAGACACACAGCCACTTGTCCTCACATACTGTGGCCTGTTGCTCAGGAAGTCCAGGAGCCATGCTGACAGGTGGTGGTGCACTCCCGCGTGATCCAGCTTGTCTCAGGAGATCTGGTTTGATGGTGTTAAAAGCGCTGGAGAAATCATAGAACATGATTCTCACAGTGTTCCCAGGCCCATCTAGGTGAGACAGGGCCCTCTGGGTGAGGAAGATAACAGCATCCTCAACCCCGATGCCAGGTTGGAAAGCAAACTGCAGTGGGTCTGCAGGCAGGAGTAAAGCTAATTTACTTGTTTGTGACGGGACGGATCACAACGTGTCAGTAAGTTGTGACGGATGGATGGATGGGCTTCAGCGACTCCTGGATGAGTTCTGACCTCAGATCAGATGTGTTTCATGTTCCTGCAGATCAGGAAATGTTGACAATCAATCTAGAAAACACACATTAGTGCTAAAATAATGCAGTAAATGTGTCAGAATGTCAGTGTGAATATCTTCTATATACTTCTACTAATCTGTGTTCATTAAACTGACAGCATGCAGTTTATCTTTTCACCAGCAGAGGGCGCCAAAGCTTCATCAATGAAGAGTAATGCTCCACCTTTAATGCACATATTAGACACATTCTGAGTGTACTGATCAATAATCAATCACTCTTCCTCCAGTTATGATATGAAAGACAAAGCAGCTGTAAGTGAGTCACATGTGATCATAATAAAGATAAAGATGTGTTGAGGCTCCTCAATCATCCTGTTAAAAGTCACTTTGATCACAGTCTGATTCTTCTGAGCTGACTGACTGCAAGGACTACAACTACCCATCATGCCCTGCTCACTCAGTCAGCCAATAACAGGCCTCCAAAGGTAAGGTGTCAGCCCTGAGGTCATCAGTGCGCCGACTCTGTTTGACAACAACACTGCTGCTGTTTCCTGTTAAACATCAGACTGGAATTATTACATGAAAAATATCAACTGGTCAAAAGTCTGAACTGTAAATAAATGAGAAACAGCTTCAGCTTCTTTTCAACTTTCATCCTGTCAAATTCTTCCTTGTTGTTTTCTGCTCATTTCAACCTGAAACTAGTTAATAACATGAAGCCAAACTTCAGCCCTTCCTTTAAACAGACCATTGAAGAAAATCCATTCATCTTTCATCACTTTATTCATTATCAGCATATTAAACACTTTATTGATTATTACATAGACATCCTTATACTGTGTGTTTATATAGAAAGATTTCATATGTAAATATGTGTTGACACTTGTAAATGACATCTGATCTTTATAATGATGTCATAATAGTAATAATAATGAATAATAACACATTACAGTTATACTATGGAGATTATTCCCTATCTTTATTCAAGAGCGTAGTATATAAATTTGAGAGCAAACTTTATTGATTTTACGTTCAAATGTTGTAATTTGTCCCTCAAAACCCTCCCCTCGCACTCAAACAGCCTCTGCTTGCGCTCAGATTTGCTCCGCTTGTGCTCAAACTGTGTGCTCGCACTCGGATACAATGTTGCTCGCGCTCAAACTTCAACTCTTCTCCTCGCACTCAGTTTCTTCTGCGTGCTCGCTAAGTTTCTGCTCACGGATTTCTCCACTGCGCTCGGATTTTTTTGTGTAGCAACAAGCATAGCAACCACCCTGTCAGAATCATCCAATCAATAGAAGGCCTGGTTTTGGGTTGACCAATGAAATGGAGCCTGCCTCCTTGCGTTAGTCAAAGTCAAGGATCTCAAGTTAGTTTTTTTTATTTCTCCATTTCATTGGTCAACCCAAAACCGGGTCAACCCAAAAACTTAGCAAGTTTTTGGGTTGACCCATCTATCATTAAACACTGGCTACAGGCTCTCTGACATCAGATCCTGATCCAGAAACTGGACTTTGATACTCAAGTTGTTCTCTGAAGGATCATAATTCATGTTTATTGAGGCATCTGTAGATCAGTGATCATTTCTATCAGTTATTTTATAACACAATGAACTCAACGACCTGTCAGTTAAATGTCTTAAATCTGATGAATCTAAATGTAACGTTCAGCTTCTCTTCACATCAACGTCATGATGACTTATTTTTTCCAACAGCTCACAGTTAAACACTGAGAAACCATCAATACAACAATAAATCTACAAAGACATGAAGAATAAATGAGTGACAAACATCCATAAAGTGTCATCATGTTGTGAGTCTAACTGTCTGACAGCAGTTAAATAAATTTATTATTGTTGGTGAAAATTCCTTTTTAAAGAAGAACCAAAGTGTCAGTAACAGTTTAGTTAATAAGAACGTTCTGTAATCAATCCAAACATTCATCTCTGACATTAGTGGGAGAAATATTTACTATTTAATGTCATCTGTCCTTTCCATGAGTGGATCAATACATATGTGTCATTAAGACATGAACATTATTTATAAGATTAATCAGCCACAGCTTGTCCAGCAGAACCGTTTGTGACTGTCAGGCATCATTTTATTATGAAAATCCTGTCAGCAGCATCCTGAACAGCACAGACAGGTGAGCTCTGATGTCACACACACAGACAGGTGAGCTCTGATGTCACACACACAGACAGGTGAGCTCTGATGTCACACACACACAGACAGGTGAGCTCTGATGTCACACACACACAGACAGGTGAGCTCTGATGTCACACACACAGACAGGTGAGCTCTGATGTCACACACACAGACAGGTGAGCTCTGATGTCACACACACACAGACAGGTGAGCTCTGATGTCACACACACAGACAGGTGAGCTCTGATGTCACACACACAGACAGGTGAGCTCTGATGTCACACACACACACATCAAGCCATCAAGTTCAGGAGCTGAATGAACTGAAAACTGGACTTAAATACAGGCAGACCTAACGAGGGAACAGGTGAGCAGGAAGCTATGAAGGTATGATGGTGGTAAGAAGAAGAAGAAGGATTTTAAATTCTATTCTGGATTTTACTGGAAGCCAATGTAGTGAAGCTAAGATGGGGGAAATATGATCTCTTTTCTTAGTTTTAGTCAGAACAGGAGCAGCTGCATTCTGGACCAGCTGCAGAGTCTTTATAGACCTGTTAGGGCAGCCTGATAATAATGAGTTACAATAATCAGCCTAGAAATAACAAATGTGTGGATTATTGTTTCTGCATCTTGTTGACACATGAAATGTTCCAGTCTCTGTAACAGGATGTGATGATTCATGGTGTCAGATGCAGCACTAAGATCTAAGCAGACAAGTACAGAGAAGCTTATTAAACTAGATTATTTATTATTATTTATTCATTAGTAACTTTTGTCTCTGAGCTATGATGAGCTCTAAATCCTGACTGAAACATGCAGTTAGTTCAACACAATGCTTTTATGATCTTCTACAGTAATTCTGTCTGGAAATGATGGAAACAGGAGATATTATGAGATAAATGGACGAGAAGCAAAATAAAACATTGTAGGAATTTGTGCACTCAAATATCTTTATGGTATTATGGGGAATTATGAATTATTATTGTGCACAACTCCAACATGAAATTATTTGTCCAGTGACATAACACATATTAGAGTATGTGTAATAATAGGGAAATAGCCCTCCTTGCTGGGTACACAAGAGAGGTCTATTAGAATTATGATTGTTATTAATCGCAATTATGATTTTGCAAGGGTATAAAGGTCTTTTAAGGTTAAGTGACTGAGATGCAAGCACAATAAGACACAAACAAGTTCACCTTAGTTAAACACACATTTATTACTAATACTATAGCTACAAGTACTAAACATTACAACATTCTACAAACAAGACACAAAAGGAAAAGGGGAACTGATACATAAGGCTATGGCTGGTGAAAGTTCAGACTGCATGATGCTGAGTTATCTATTGTGTAGTTGGAATGGGAAACCTGATCAACAGATGAGATGACTGTTACCTGAGAAGCAGCAAGTCAAATCAACGGTACCACAGCTTAGTTCCAAATTGTTAGTTGAAATTACCAATCATGAAAGCACCAGGGTTTAAGCAAGTTGACGGAGGTTTTGTACGTATACTTGCTTGTTCCCCGGGGTAGCTTCTTGTTGAGAATGGAGTCCGTTGCTGGGGTGAGGAGCTGGAGTCTGGATCTGGTGGTGATGAGTGAGTCGGCCGGTCCGTGCTTGAAAAGTTCCCATTGGGAGAGAGAGCTCCTGGTTCCTGCTCTCATGCTCTCCTATGCTGGACGCTCAACTCATGACTCCAGATTCAAGAGATGCTCTGAGTCACATCTTCAGACCAGCAAGCTGCAAGCTTCCCACTGGCATGGTGGAAAGCAAGAAGAACCAGCAAGCAGCATCAAACAGAACACACACACCGAACGCACACAACACAGCACAGAAAGCCACTGCACAGAACGCACCGGCCCAGAACGCAGCCTAGAATCTCAGATGAGATCCTGTTTTAAAGTTTCAGTCTGCCCGCCCAGAAGGTGCTTCCTGGCCAATCCCAGGGGTTGCAGAGTTCTGGGGGAGCAAAGTCAGTCCATGGGTTTCACAGTCCTTTGTTCTCCACAATCTGACTGTGAATGGCAGGGGTTCATGCCAGTTCGTCTCTGTATGTGACGGGTTCTCAGGTGGGGGTAATTTGTCCAGACGGTGCTTTCAACTCACAATGGGGTGTGAATTGGTCTTACTATCTTTCTGGCTCTTGTAGCTTGAAAGATCAAAGATGGTTTGGGTCAGAAGTCTGGTCTGGATGGGGGTTCCTTATCTGACCCTTTTGTTTGCAGGAGGTTGTTAAAGATGGTCTGGTTTTGTTGTTTGAGACATGTGCTGTCTGCCTTCAAAACATGCAGGAACATTATCCTACAACATTATTCAATCTTTTCATACAAAGAGTTCAGTCATGTTAAGTTTTATCTGTTTCCTGTGGAAAACACTAAATGACGTCACACACCTCTCTTCCCTTCTGCATTTACTTTCACTTTCTCTGACTTGATGCTGCAGTTTGTTTTCTCCGTCTGAAGGTAATGTAACCGACAGTGTCAGTGTTTGACTCTTTAATGTTTCTTTGTTCATGTTGTTAGTGCTAACTGCTGTTAGCTTAGCTCCTCTACAAACAGCAGAAATCTGCCGTTTGATCCTTTAAAGTGTCGTTTGAACTAAAAGTGAACTCAACTAACGGCTGCAACGTTTTCCGCCATTTGTAGTTGAGTCTGTGTGTGTGGAGTAACAGCTGGAGAGAGTTGATGGTCAGTAGTTGAACACAGTGTTGTTATTATTGTGTCCAACACTTACTGATGACTGACGGCAGGTTTTACTGTCTGAATCAGTCTGTGGAGGAGGCGGAGATGCTGCTCTGCTCTCCCCGCTGTCTGAGACACTAAACGCGGCTCCGCTCGGCCGGACAGCCGCTGGAGAACAGCTTTGACTTTCTGTGTCTGCAGGTGAATATAGAGCTGTTTCTATTTCTACTGCAGGACTGATGTGGAGACAGCAGGGGGGTGAGGGGCTTCACTTCTTTCATTCAGTAAATACTGTAGTATTCAGAAAGACTCATCTTATTGGCACTCCTCCAACAGGAACTAGTGTCGCTTCTTTATGGAAATGTGCCATCAAATGTGTTTGGAAGCTCTTTATTGAGACTCACTCATTTAGTTTGGAGCTCTTCACTAGTTTTCCTGAAGGATCCATCTGCTTTTATACTTTCATTCACTCCAGTACTGAACTTCAGTATAATCCTGGAGTTCCTGTTCTTCCTGCTGCTTTTTACTCCACTACATGTTTTACAGCTATGATCCAGATTTTAAATTCAAAACAAATTATTGTCTATAAAATATGAGACATCAGTGTCTTCAGTAAAACATCACAACAACAATAAAAACAGATTCATTCATCAAGAGTAACACTGACAGTTATTGATTAAACTACACTGATCACTTTATTAGGAACACCTGTACAGTTTAATACAATCCAATACAACAGCTCTGCCATCAGTTCTACTTCTACAAAGCTTCAATAATTCTACTTTATGTTTATTATTGAGGTCATAGCTGCTGCTGCTGTACATACACTGTTTAATATAACATGTCAGAGGACATTTACTGTGATTTATCAGATATTTCTGATAATGAATGAATTCATGAAACTTCCTCTCAGATGGAGTCAGTGTGAGTCAGTGAATGTAAATCCTCCTCCAGGCATCATGTGTGCTGCTCTTCACTTCACTGCAGCTTCATGTCTCCATCTAGTGGACTGATAGTAGAAGTACAGCAGCTGATGGCAGCTTTCTCTCACTCACACTGATATATAACAGAAAATAACAGCCAATCACAGGAGGAGCAGCTGATATTTAGGATTTGACAGGAGAAATGATGTAAAGGATGATTTGTGTTTCCTCTCCAGATGAAGGTAGAAAGTGTGTGTGACTGATGTGGATGTGACTTCAGCAGCATGGATCAGTGTGAGGACAGAGAGGAGGGAGTCCCTCCCTCTAAAAGCTCTCTGTGTGGGGAACATGACAGCCAGACCAAAGCTCAGAGGTGAGATGAGGATCTCTAACTGTCCATCACTGTTCTCCACCATCATTATTCACACTCAAAGCTCTGTGTGTGTTGTGTTAAAGAACAAAGAGGAAGCACAGACCAGACTCTGCTGGACCTGGACCTGGACCTGGACCTGGACCTGGACCTGAACCTGGACCTGGACCTGAACCTGGACCTGGACCTGGACCTGGACCTGAACCCAGCTGTGTGTCCTTCAAGAGCGACTGGTCAAAGGATGATGTTATTAATTTTAAACAACAACATTCATCTGATGAAAAGTAAGTTGTTTTCAGTATTAAAATCAGGACAATATGAGCTAAAATCTAAATCAGGATTAACAGTTGTCAGTTGGATCATTTGAGATTGAAGGTTTTGCTCTGCAACACTGCAGTAAGAAATAAAATATTTAAAATAGTATAACAATTAGTATAAAACATGTGTTGCTGTTTCTATTAAAACTATTCAAATTTGATACATTTTAAAGATGAATTTACTGAATACGTGAGCTTTAATAAAATTATAAGTGGTGTTTTTCTACCAGGATCCATCAGAGACCAGATTCTGCTGGACCTGGACCTGGACCTGGACCTGGACCTGGACCCAGCTGTGTGTCCTTCAAGAGCGACTGGTCAAAGGATGCTTTTATTAATTTTAAACGACAACATTCACCTGATGAAAAGTAAGTTGTTTTCAGTATTAAAATCAGGACAATATGAGCTAAAATCTAAATCTGGATTAACAGTTGTCAGTTGGATCTTTTATTGATATTTCTGATGTAAGTAAGACGCAGAACTCAGAACTCTGATGTGATCTTTGTTATTGAAGTTCTCCAAAGAAACGTTTCGGCACTCTTCCCTCAGAGAGTCTTTGGACGTTTCACTTCCAGCAGTGAACTGAATTTACTTTCAGGTGACTTTTGTTCTCATGTTGTTGTGAGTGGGCGTAGAGGACGGCTCGTTCCCAGCGTCAGCACTGTAGCTGCAGTTTGAAGCTACTTAAAGGACAAGTATTATGCTTTTCCTTATTTTCAGACATATATATAATGTCACAATGTGGGAGGTTCGTGTTAAAAGCGTCCGATGTGTCAAATAACGATGTAAACGTATGTAGCAGTAACCCTCAGGCTGCTCTGAACAGTTTTTTCTACTTTGGGTCCGAGCTGACGTCAGCTCATGACAGATTTCTTTATTTGATAATCTGCTACGTGCACAGCGCACGAGTTCACTGCTCCACTCTGGGAGTGGTTACGCTAAGCCATGACGCCGTTACACAGCACAGCAGAGTAAAATAAGTAGTTTACCTGTTGGAGGTGTGCTGGTTGTCTGCAGCTCTTCATCATCATCATCATCATCACTGTGGCAGCTTGTTCTCTTCCTCCCTGCGTTATTTCTAACTCATTTGTTGAACAAGCGGCTCCAAATGTTGTTTTGACCGGTTTTTAGCGCCGCTAACGAAGCTCTGCTAATTCAGTGAGGAACATGTTTTTACTTCCTGTAAATTCTCCACAATAAAAGTCTCCCATTAGTTAGACATTTCAAGGCTTTTAATTTGAAGTCAACTTGCAGGTACGCATTTTGACATCAAGTACGCTAGCATGAATTGTGGCTGCTGCATGTATGTAAATTATGTGCAATAATTCATTGTGTGAACAGCAGTGATTCACATCTGATGCTGGTAGGTTGCTGAAGTCAAAGTCTGGGGTTGGCAGGTGTGATGTTGTTAGTGGGTGCAGAGGACTGCTTGTTCCCTGCTGCAGTTTGAAGCTTTCATTATGTGCCACCAATTAATCACTCAAGGAAGTTACTTAAAGTTTGTGTCCCTACAACCGTCTGCTACAACCACACACACTCTAACTGCCTTGCTCCAGGGCACTTCAGCAGTGTACAGTGAGGGAGGGACAGCTGTGCTCTGTTCACATCCAAATATCACTTGATGGACCTTTAGCTTGTGTTTGTCTCTGTGTGGACAGACATAATGTGAGCTCATTCTTCATGATTCCTCCACAGAGTGGACCAGGAGAGCTCAGAGGTTCCCAGTGGTCAGTCTGCCCAGCAGCATCAAACACACCTGGACTCCATATTTATGGTCTGTACATGTACAACAACTACTTTTACATCTATTCTGTTCACAATCATCTCCATGCTGCACTTTGTAGACCAGTGGATTGTCAGTCTGTCCAACATGGATCTGATGTTTGCTTCATGATTTCAGTTTGATTGTGTCATTCATATAGTATTCTGTTCCAGCTGCTGGAGGAGAACATCGTCACTTTTGTGAAGAATGAGCTGAAGAAGATGCAGAAGGTTCTGAGTCCAGATTACCCAGAATGCTTAGAGAGTCAGAGGGAGGATGAGGAGGTGTTGGATGGTGTGGAGGAAGAGCAGAGGAGGAGCAGCAGAGACGCATTTCTGAAGATCACACTGCACTTCCTGAGGAGAATGAAGCAGGAGGAGCTGGCTGACCGTCTGCAGAGCAGTAAGAGGATTTCTATAAAGATTTAACATGATGGATAAATGAGACATTTACTGATGTCTCAACAGATGGAGGAACAGATGTTCATGTGAGGAATCTATTAATCTGTCATATTTTCTTTATTAATTATTAAATTATCTTATTTCCTGTTTGTTCATTCAGGGACTCATGCTGGCAGGTGTCAACATGAACTCAAGTCTAACCTGGAGAAGAAGTTCCAGTGTGTGTTTGAGGGGATCGCTAAAGCAGGAAACCCAACCCTTCTGAATCAGATCTACACAGAGCTCTACATCACAGAGGGAGGGACTGCAGAGGTCAATAATCAACATGAGGTGAGACAGATTGAAACAGCATCCAGGAAACCAGACAGACCAGAAACAACCATCAGACAAGAAGACATCTTTAAAGCCTCACCTGGAAGAGATGAACCAATCAGAACAGTGATGACAAAGGGAGTGGCTGGCATTGGGAAAACAGTCTTAACACAGAAGTTCACTCTGGACTGGGCTGAAGACAAAGCCAACCAGGACATAGAGTTCACATTTCCATTCACTTTCAGAGAGCTGAATGTGCTGAAAGAGAAAAAGTACAGCTTGGTGGAACTTGTTCATCACTTCTTTACTGAAACCAAAGAAGCAGGAATCTGCAGGTTTGAAGAGTTCCAGGTTGTGTTCATCTTTGACGGTCTGGATGAGTGTCGACTTCCTCTGGACTTCCACAACAATGAGATCCTGACTGATGTTACAGAGTCCACCTCACTGGATGTGCTGCTGACAAACCTCATCAGGGGGAAACTGCTTCCCTCTGCTCACCTCTGGATAACCACACGACCTGCAGCAGCCAATCAGATCCCTCCTGAGTGTGTCGGCATGGTGACAGAGGTCAGAGGGTTCACTGACCCACAGAAGGAGGAGTACTTCAGGAAGAGATTCAGAGATAAGAAGCAGGCCAATACCATCATCTCCCACATCAAGACATCACGAAGCCTCCACATCATGTGCCACATGCCAGTCTTCTGCTGGATCATTGCTACAGTTCTGGAGGATCTGTTGAAAAGCAGAGAGAGAGGAGAGCTGCCCAAGACCCTGACTGAGATGTACATCCACTTCCTGGTGGTTCAGTCCAAACTGAAGAAGGTCAAGTATGATGGAGGAGCTGAGACAGATCCACACTGGAGTCCAGAGAGCAGGAAGATGATTGAGTCTCTGGGAAAACTGGCTTTTGAGCAGCTGCAGAAAGGAAACCTGATCTTCTATGAATCAGACTTGACAGAGTGTGGCATCGATATCAGAGCAGCCTCAGTGTACTCAGGAGTGTTCACACAGGTCTTTAAAGAGGAGAGAGGGCTGTACCAGGACAAGGTGTTCTGCTTCATCCATCTGAGTGTTCAGGAGTTTCTGGCTGCTCTTCATGTCCATCTGACATTCATCAACTCTGGAGTCAATCTGCTGGCAGAAGAACAGAAAACATCCTGGTGGTCTAAAGTCTTTAAAGAAAAACCTGAACCAACATGTTTCTACCAGAGTGCTGTGGACGAGGCCTTACAGAGTCCAAACGGACACCTGGACTTGTTCCTCCGCTTCCTCCTGGGTCTTTCACTGCAGACCAATCAGACTCTTCTACGAGGCTTGCTGAAAAAGACAGGAAGTAGCTCAAAGACCAATCAGGAAACAGTTGAGTACATCAAGAAGAAGATCAGTGAGAATCTGTCTGCAGAGAGAAGCATCAATCTGTTCCACTGTCTGAATGAACTGAATGATCGTTCTCTAGTGGAGGAGATCCAACAGTCCCTGAGTTCAGGAAGTCTCTCTGCAGATAAACTGTCTCCTGCTCAGTGGTCAGCTCTGGTCTTCATCTTACTGTCATCAGAAAAAGATCTGGATGTGTTTGACCTGAAGAAATACTCTGCTTCAGAGGAGGCTCTTCTGAGGCTGCTGCCAGTGGTCAAAGCCTCCAACAAAGCTCTGTACGTGCACACAGATAGTTGAATTTATTCATCATTATTTAAATATTCAGCTATCCTTACAAAATAAAATCTTACTTATTATTTTCCTTTTATTTCCTCTCCAGGCTGAGTGGCTGTAACCTCTCAGAGAGAAGCTGTGCAGCTCTGTCCTCAGTTCTCAGCTCCCAGTCCTCTAGTCTGAGAGAGCTGGACCTGAGTCACAACAACCTGCAGGATTCAGGAGTGAAGCAGCTGTCTGTTGGACTGGAGAGTCCACACTGCAAACTGGAAACTCTCAGGTCAGGATTCATCAACCTGTTCCACATTCAAAATCTGAATGATAATAGACGATAAACATTATATCTATTAAATTACACATATAAAACTTGTATCTGCTGATACGATTTGTCAAACCAGTTTTTACTAAACGTCTTTTACTAAAGTTTTTTATTCTTTTGATTTTCTATTTTTTTAATTATCTAATACCACAGATGATTTTATAGATTTGGTAAACTTTCATTTTACAGGTCCACAAATTTCATGGTAATTATTTGCTACTTAGCAAACTAACAGTAACTTTGAAATTATCCTCATATTACCCCAAAATTACTGACCATAAAATACTAATTACATATGTAACCTTGTGAAAAGATCACGTAGCAATGGTCCTTAAATAATGATGAACAGTCAGTCGTCTATGTATAAAAATAGTACTTTATTACAATTCTTCAGACTTATAAAACAATGGGTTAACATAACCCAGTAATAGAGAAATTCACCAATAAATATATTAACACATCAAAAGAGGAGACAAGCTGAATATTCCGTATCTAAGGCATCTAAAGTGCAATAGTGCTTCAAGGTCAACAGGACCACAGAGTTTAGTAATTCAGTCACATTCTCAAACAACTATTCTAGTTGTTCTGCCTGTAGTGGACTGGAGCAGACTTGCTGCACAATTATTCTGTAAACAAAACACAAATGCATCTTGTAGAAAGGCATATTCAGATATTGCATCCTGATTCAATATTAGAAAGAAAAATGAAATACATAGACACATTACATTAGTGAACGCTCACCTCTTCATGGTGTACTAACTAACATTTAACAGAAGGACCCCGACACCCTGCTTAGTCACCGGCCTCACACTGTCCAATAAAAATTAATCACAACATTAAACTCAACACAAATGCTACACAAAAGAAAATCAGAACATCAATGACCAGAAAATACCTGCTCCCCCTCCGGCTCGCGTATACCGCATGTGTGTTGTATATGAGACACTGTCTGTAGATGCACAAAGTGTTGCCTATGCTTGACTTGATAATGAATGGAGCCATCTTGCAACAGTCTTTGATTTGTTCTCCAACAATCTGTGATAAAAATAATAAAAACAAATTACTGAAAACTAAACTGAAGCTAAACTAAACTGGACATCAGTTGTAGTCAGTTTTTAGTCTTTCTTGGGCCCAAGAAGAAAAAAAAATCTGAGATGTCAGGAAAAAATTGAATAAGATAGAATTCTCCATAGGTAGGTTGATTTGGTTCCTGCCCCCTTGGATCAGCACAACATCCACATCTGACATGTTGGCATTGACAAGATGAAGGTGTCCACGAGCAGCAACAATTTACAGACTTTAACAAAATGCCTCACATGCAGGCTAGCGATATATGTTACAATTTACTGATGTTCCATAAACACTTCACATGCAGCCTAGCAGTAGATGCTTCAATTTACAGATGTACCTTAAACACCTCACGTGTAGGCTGTTGGTGGATACTACAATTTACAGATGTTCCCTAAATGCCTCACATGTAGGATAGTGGGAGATGCTAGCGGTAGATACGAGCTAGAACTTTTGATCCATGCAGGTTTTATGTTTGTAAAACTTTCCTCGAGCCGAGAAGTGCGATTTAAAGATCTGTGACGTCATCACAACTTTTAGTCCGGTATCCAGCTCTGATATTACATCCATGCTGCTCACAGAGAAGTTTCTAGTCTCCCTTCAGTAACTGCAGTGAAGCTACTCAGGTGTGCGGCTAAAATGAGTTAGTTTGTAAAGAGTAAAATGAGGCGTTTTAATGTCAGATGTAAATAAGTTGAAACCGAGTGGAGCTGCCAGAGAGAGAAAACTGTTAAACTGCAGAGCAGCTGTGCAAAAAGAATCTTCGGGTCTCCGGCGGGCGTTTCCCTCCAAATTAACGGCTTATCCTGGTGAGTTAGCCACCCGAGGTTAGCTAGTTAGCATTAAGGTTTGTTCCAAAATCATTTAAAGGTGTGTTAGTTTACCTTGAAAGGTATGGTGAAGCAAAAAGCCAGTCAGGATATAATGTTTGTGTGATGTGATGAGAATATAGCTGATGCTGCTAAGCTTGTTAGCCGCTAACCACTGTAGGCTTAACTGCAGCCTAGAAGCTAGGCTAAGTGCTACATGCTAAGCTGCTGTTTTAGCGCTGGGAAAGCACGTGAGGCAGTTTGTGCTTATTTGAAATGGGCTTCAAAGCTAATGTGTATGTACTATAACATGTAAAAGGCCTGATATGTGCATTCATTTGAAATGTACAAAAAAAGGAAAAGAGACAGTTTAGTTGAGAAATGTTTATGGAAACACTTTCTATGAAGCCCATGTCTATAATGCATTATAAACATCCTTATAATGTGTTATAATCTGCTTATAACACTGTATAATTATAGTTATAAACACTCATAAATATCCATAATGCTTTATAACAATAATCATAACACATTATAAAACATTTATAATGACTTATTAGGTCAAGAATCTTAATACTTCATAACTGCTGGTCACTGACATGTTTTACAAGGATCATAGTGTATTATAATTCTCATAGTTGTAATACATTATAATCATTTTATAATGCATCAATAATCACTGTTTTAATGCATTAAAATGTGGTTATAAGTGAGTCTGACTGGTCATTGGCTGCTTTAAGTGAAGTAATGTAATTCCTGAGGAATAGGCAGATATAATACATTTTATTATGACTTATAAGGTCATGAATCATATTAATCATATGGACAGCCTCACATATGCCTTCAGCAGTGGGAGGGTAGGGCTATTCTATAAGCTCTTGTAGTAATAATGTAATCTCCTCACTATTGCTGGCCTCTTGGTGTTGCTCAGTGCTGTCTGGGGAACATCTGTATGTCCTGGGGATGTTGAACAGCTTGCTGGGTTTTGTGTGTGTGTGATATTGTTGTGTTTGAGGAAGAGGGTGATTTGGTTGTGGTCTGATAAAGGGGTTTTGGGGGCTTGACTGTGAATACAGTGAAAGATAAGGGGTCCATGTCTGTGATCATATAATCTACAGTGTTGTTGCCACCAGTTGAACAATAAGTGAACCTTCCCAAAGAGTCCCCTCTTACCCGACCGGTGACCAGATACAGACTGAGGCTTCTGCACAGTTGTAACAGCTCCCTCCCATTACTGTTCATCACAGTGTCAAAGTTGTTTCTAGGAGGCAGATGGAGGTGAATAGTAGGAGCTTGCTGGCTGATCAAACTGTCTCCTTGACTACTGGTGACTTCAGGTTGTGCACCAGTCCGGGCGTTAAAATCACCACAGATTATTATATTTGCTGCCCCTGGTAATGACATATCTGTGACTCAAGGCAGGGAAACATGTCATCAGAGAAGTAAGGGGACTCACAGCACACAGATATATATCCTTCTGTGTAGGGAGAAGATCTCTTTATTTTCTGATGTTGAGAATTTGTAGTGAATTGTGTAAATGTGACTTGTAGCATATAATGAGTCCTCCTGAGTCTCTGCTGGACTAACAGTAGATCATTTGTGGGAAGGGGCAATAATCTCTCTGTGGCTGGGAGGGCAGTGTGTGGGTACATCACCTCTACACCATGTTTCTGATAGGATTATGATGTCATTATTGATAGATGATTACATTAACAAGAGTGGTTTAATATCAATTGTTAGCATTGGTGCCTAATCTGAAGACTCTAAACAGAGAAATAGAGAACAGGAATATTTGTGCTGCTGACTCTCCTGAGTTTGGTTTCAGCACAACCTGAGAAACTCTGAGTTTTGTGTGCTGAACTTTATTGTTTAGTGGATTAATGAACTTTAATCCACTTTTGGACGTGGCTCTGCTCTCTTGGCTGTGTGCAGTGAACTGATGTCCCTCTTACATTACTTCTGTAGCAGTCAGATTAATTCTAGTGTGAGTTTTTCTCTTTGTCCTCCTGCTAACATCGACTGGATCCACAATTTAAAGCTGATATTTAAAACATTTTCTTCCTGGGGGGTCATGACCCTTGACCTTAGTTCAGAGATGGAGAGTTTGTTGTTGTATCTGACTGCACACAGCAGGACTCTCAGACTGTCTGACATGTGTGTTGTTTTGTGTGTTTGCAGCCTGTCAGGATGTCTGATCACAGAGGAAGGCTGTGCTTCTCTGGCCTCAGCTCTGAGCTCCAACCCCTCCCATCTGAGAGAGCTGGACCTGAGCTACAATCATCCAGGAGACTCAGGAGAGAAGCTTCTGTCTGCTGGACTGAAGGATCCACACTGGAGACTGGACACTCTCAGGTACACTCAGAAATATTTAGGCCTAATATGTAAGACTTATGTATTTCAACTGCATATAAATTTACATCCATTTTAATTGCAGAGTTTTGACATTTACAAACTAATAAAATGAACATGAAGGATTTTTATAATTCAAACATTAATTAAACAAACAGGAATGAAAGCTTATATATTCTTATTAATAGATCCAATGTGTATAAAGTAAATAATAACCAGGTTTATGCAATATCCCCAATTTACTTAAAATGCATCAAATTAATGCTCTTTAAATGAATTAAGTGTATTTAAATGTATCATTTTGAAAACTATGAACAGTGTTTCCTGTATAACAGTATGAGCCGCCAGACCAAAACTTTTCTTTAAATGCCAAAAATAACACCAAAATCCGTTCATTTGGAAATCAATAATGTTTGGGAGCCTCTGAGCTGTTTAGAGTCAACATCTGTGTCGTTGCCATGGAAACTGCAGGTTGTGTAGCTCCTTTTAAAGAAAAGGGCAGTATGTGAGCGAGTGTTTAAGTGAGAGAGCGATCGTCAGTAAACATGCAACAAGCAGAAACAGAAGATGAGCTGCTGTGGACAGGGTCAGCAACACAACATATTTTACACTTAAAAAACAGCTCCATCTAAAACAAACAATATTAGATTAAGTGTACGTTATAATATTTTCACTGCTTTACTTTACCGTCAGACTTTACTGAAAGGAAACTGCCTTTGCATCATAAAATATTGCCCTGTCCAAGCAAACCAGACTCCATAGCCTCCATAGCTCCATAGTGACTTCAGTGTTTTAAAAAGGACACTTTAGATTCACCAAAGTCAAACAATAACTCAAACTGTACTGAAAGGAAAGCAGATGTGCTGCAGTTACTACAATTACTGATTTAGCCTTTGAGGTTTGGTTGTGGTGATTGTTTTTGATTTTTATGAGAGTTAAAGGTGCTATATATATTTGTCTGAACAGTACATCCTTCAAACATACAGGTTATGGTTTCATGTTGCTAAGATGTTGATCTACGTGACTAAAATAGTCCTTCTCTGTTGAAAGTTCCTGGCATCCACACGCCTGACAAGAAAATGTAGTGAACTGAACATGTGGTGTTTCTAGATTCCCGTGTGTTTGATATATGTGACTCAAAAGGTTCTTCCACCTTGTCAACGTACACGGACAATCTACATATACACACAGATACCGGTAATTACTGCCATGGAGGAAATGTTTGGTCCTAAAATGTTTTAGCAGCTCATACCTAGTAGATAATGACATTATTATAATTGAATGGGGGCGCTGGCCCAGAAAAGATCACTGTTCTAAGCTCACCTCTCTTTTCTGTGGACTTTCTCTGGTCTTGGTCATATGATGTGGAGGTACATTCCTGCAGGGATGTCACACTGACCTCACCTTCTGACCCCTGTGCTTCTGGCATACTGGCATCTGGGTGCAGAAAAAAAGTGGATTCAAATATCCAAGACAGATGTAGCTCGTTAAAATATGAAGCAGCTGTCAGTAAAGCTGGTTGCATTAAGATCTTTGTCATGCATAACTTTTCTAGTCATTGTGACAGCACTGATCATTTTGCAGTGATCAAGAGTATAGATTTGATAAAATAATAAATATATCATTTAGTATATGACATGTGTGTCTCTTAAAGATGAGCAACAACAGTTTAAAGTCATTCCATATTGTTTCCATAGTTTCTACAGTATAGTGGTAGACAGCGCAGGCTTTTCCTCCATTTTGCCAGTATGGTTTAATGCACTGTGCTGGAATGAAGTTTACACACAAACACAGGGGCTTCCTCCATTTGGCCTTCACATACTTGGTTGCTTTAACAGAATCTTTTAGTACCAAATTATAGCTGCCATATTTAAAGACTTGCTGTATGTTGCCATGGAGAAGTGTGTGAGATTGTCTCCAGGTCATGTGCTACCATTGTGAGTGCTAGTCTGGTTCTGCATGAAGTGGTTGGATTTAAAGCTGCGCTGTCTGTCTACCCCTGTATTGTAGAATTCTGTAAACAATATGTAAGGACTCATTTTCCCCTTTAATGTTGGAACAGTGGTTTGCTCGTTGGGGCAGGAGGATGGCTTAGTGGTCAATGTAATGTAGTCCTAATACACCTTTGAATCCTGCTGAAACAGTTCAAAGCTTCCAGTTAGAGCGTAACAAAGATAGAAGCACTGCCGTGGAGGTTCAAGTTTGTGGGGAGTTCACAGGTTCTTTTCTTTAAAGTGGGAAATGTGTGGATTGACATTCATTTCCACTGACAGGGAGTTCCTGACAGTTTTCCATGGTTGGAAACCTGATGAGGACACCTGAGTTAACAGAATTCTCATCTACACTGATTGACACTGAATACAAAATAGAAGCTGGCTTGAAAAATAGCAGAATTATCCTCTGAACCAATTGTGTTCTCCTGAAACTGGTCAATAAGTAGGGAAACCTGCAGCGGCCCAAACAAAAAGCACATGCAGTGGTCATAAATGTTCATATCCAATGACACATCATTCATAACCAATTCAGAAACAATCATTGACACATACCTTCCATGTCCTCTTGTGAACACTCCTCCATGTCAACAGTCTCTAAAATAGTAACTGACAGAATATGAATGAGTTGGAAAGCTGAAACTGTTGTGATCAATCTGACAATCTGAATCAACAGGAAACAAAAGTCCTACATGAAACAGTTGGACTGATAATATAAAGAACTGAAACTGTGTAGTTATCTTCAAATTATCACCACTACAAATCTGCATCAGTATTTTAATGAAGGTCAAATGGGTCAATGACGTGATGCTAATACTTTTGTGTCCATATGGTTCAGTTAAATTTAAAAGGCTTCAAATGTGAAATAAAGTAGAAAATGACTTGCATACATTGTTTTTTGAGGAGCTCCTGTAAAGTTTCTGGTTGCTGTGTTTGTGTTTCCTTTGTGTTCTCAGCAGTGTTCCAGTGAAACACAGTAGTGATGGGCAAAGCTCTTCTTTTCAGTGTACTGAACCTTTACACAATCAATCATTCACACTGGCATTAATTCACATGAATCATTCACAGAGCTGAGAGCTAACAGCTGCTGAAGCTGAAACTGTCTGTGACTGTAACTGTGAAAATAAACCAAGTTAAACACAGACAGGTTGATTTCAAAACTCATTTTGGCTTGTTTGAATGTGGTTGCTGTTCTTCTTCCTCTCAGTCTGTGTTGGCTGTAGCTACAGAGGCTAGCCAGTTAGCTGGGTGTATTATAGCTGCAGACGGCTGCGGCTCTTTTTAAATGCGGGGAGGGCCGATAGTTTCACAGGGAGGGACTCGTTTGAACGCACATGAACGCGCAGCAAGAGCAGCTATTAAAAGAGAGAAGAGAGAGGCTCAGATAACAACACACACAGAGGGAGTGTGAGCTCATTCTCTACTCTGGTCTCCATTAAGGCCTTTACACACTGGGGGCGTTATGAAGAAACCACACCAACATGCAACACGCTCACAGCTGAATAGTTTGCATTAAAACTATTCACACCAGCAGAGACACAAATTTGGGAAAGTTGTGACGGCTCATTGGGCCGTCTGTACTGAACCAAAATAATTGGCATGTGGGCTCCACGGGAAGAAATCCACAGTGTTTGTATTTATAAATACATGATGATGATGCATATGATACATGAATCAATATATTGATTGATTGGCTTTATTTCCCGCCTGCATGCAGTAACGCTCACAGACAGACTGGGAGCTGATCAATCAATGTAGATACAGTAAATCAGTTCCAAACACATACAGCAGGATATTCAACAGCCCATGTGGGCCTTCACCATAAACAGCTGTCCCTGCAGATTACACTTCCTGATTGGTTGATGCTTTTATTGGCTGTGTGAAAACTCTCAATTCTGCTTTTTCTCCTTGTAATATTCACCTTCTGTGTCAAAGTACTCACGACAAAAACAACAGTTTGAAAAAACCTTGCAGGAAAAAAAGCCCCCAGTATGTAAAGGCCTTTACTCTCCTTTATCTTTACATGGCAAATAGTCGTTTGCTGTTTGCTTTCAAATCTAATGAGACTGAATAGCGTTGACATCACGTTGAATTTCCTCCAGACTTTTCCCTTTGTATTCTCCTAGCCGTCCCTGTTCCAATGCCAGGAGAACTTTGCTTATTGTAGCTAGCTGGAGGGAACCTCTGGAAGGCCGTAGTGCTTTCTGTGGACGCTCATGTTATGCCCAAGGAAATCTGCCAACTGCTCAAGTCCTGTGGTCTTGAGATTCAGAAGGTTGAGAGAGTAGCAATGTGTTTCCTGAGTTTCCTTGATGTTAGCGCTTTGGGATTTCTGATATGATCACATTGGATAAGTACGCAGACAAGAGCATTGTGGATAGCTCTCCTGCTCTCCTGCTTAAACAGGATTACTTGCACCAGGATCACTTTGCAAAGGTTTTTCCAGTTGAAGGGCGAAGGCTCTTCTTTCAGGGCATTCAAGTGTTGCTGCTGTTCCTCAGACAAATGGCCATGAAGGTTTTGGACATCCTGCGTGAATGGAAGGATTTGAGGAGGATCCATCTGGTCTGGTCAAGTTGAGTTAGCGCTTGGCTTCAATGTCAAATTTCCACCTTTCTTGGTATAGCTCTGTGAATTCCTCAGCATCTTGGGCAGTTTGTTTCTCTTTCATCTTCAATCCTTGGGACTTGATGAACACGGCCAAAGAATGCAAACTGTGTCCCGCTTTACCAGCAAGACATGGACGTTGATATTTGCCAGTTTGATCACTGAATCCAGCTCGGCATCTTGCAGCAGCGACAACATGAGCGGACTTTTCTGCTTTTATCAGTTCTTTGATGGTCTTCACAGGTGTCAGTGTTTCTGCTTCAGTACCAGTCTGCCAAGCTCTCTCAGTGTTTGTTGAATATATTGGTGTTGGCTGATTAGCTTCTCCTTCTTTTTGAACAGTCTGTAACCAAACTCTAGGATGCAGCGCTCTTCCTTAATAGCAACTGCAACCTTGTCTTGGTTCATAACACTGAAGAACTTCCAGTATGCGTCGCTAAATCCAGTTGGAGCAGGTTCAGCAAAAGCTCACAATGCTTGGACTCTTTTTTTACCTGCTTTAGATGTTTCACTCTGAGGCTTGAATTTGCAGAGCTGAAAATGTGGCCACATAACTCTTCTAGTGAGGAATCCATAGCAGCACACACAACGCATAAACTCATGTCCATCACTTTCTTCCTTCGGTTGCTTATGTAACAGGTGTGCATTGTCTTTAAGAGTTGATGTCAGTTCTGTGCACATCCGTTAACCCTTTAATTGTCCTGCGTTGTGTTCTGCTTGTGTTGGATAACAGAAGGACCCGGACCACCATCAGCTACTGGTTGCTTCTTTTAATGAAGGCACGATGGTGGATTTGTCTGCACAAATCACCAGAAAAACACATAATGCTCAGTAAACATGCAGTCTCCTCCACACAGCACACAGGTCTCAAGCTCCTGTTAGCACACTAATATACAGAAACCCATGTAGACTAGCACTTGGAAACGTCTCCTTTAAAGCTGCAAAACGTCCGTTTACAAAGTCTGCATTCAATGAACACATTAACTAATGTTCACGGCCTAATAACTAACATTTATACAGCATTAAACAAGCTTTACAAACACCAAAATACATGTTCCAAAGTAACGAGCAAAGTAATACATTACCTCCTCTCAGTTAACCTGGCGCAGACTGAGAGAAGCACATAGATGAGCTCTTAAAGTGACGGTACAGACACTCTAGTTTGAATACAACATTCAGGCATAAATATAAGACATAAAACACGTCTTAAACACTTAGAAAACAGGATTTGTCAGGATTTGGTGACATTTCACACATAAAATAAAGATATTATTTCACCTGGTTACACTTCCATGGGATGAGTTTGCCTTTCTGGCTCTCCAAAACTTCAGTGTGATGTTCAAAGTTCCCTTATTTCAGATATAATCTAGTTGCAGTCGCCGTGTTAATATCTGCTGGAAACTGATGGAATGACGAGCAAACAAATGATCTCTTGCTGACAAAACTGGAATTACAACTGAACTTCATACAGAAAGTAAACCGCTGTAAAAGTCACTGCAAGATGATGACCGGTTCCCTGAACGCCTCACGCAGGCTAGCTGTAGACGCTATAGTAGATGCTAGCAGTAGATGTTAGCGGTAGATGCCAGCGGTAGATGCTAGCGGTAGATGCTAAGAGTAGATGCTAGCGGTAGATGTTGGGGGTAGATGCTAGCAGTAGATGTTAGCAGTAGATGCTAGCGGTAGATGTTAGCGGTAGATCCTAGCAGTAGATGTTAGCGGTAGATGTTAGCGGTAGATCCTAGCAGTAGATGCTAGCAGTAGAAACTAGCAGTAGATGTTAGCGGTAGATGTTAGCAGTAGATGCTAGCTATAGATGCTAGCAGTGAAATAAAATGAAGCTAGCTGTTGACACATGTTCCAGCGCTGCTACACAGAAGAAGCACTCCGACTGTGTGTCCACGCATCAGGCCGGAGAATGTGAGAGGGCGGGAAACTACTTTGGCTAATCAGAGGCTGACAAACATGTCAATCAAAAATGAATGACAGCGATAGGCCTGAAGCAGCTGTCAATCATGGGCTGATAATTGTTGCAGGAGAAGTAGGAGGTTGGACAGGAAGCAGCACGTTAGTCTTGGACTGTGCAATGTGGTCGATTTAAAACACGCTAAAAGCTGTTAATATGTCACGTTATTCAGTTTTAATATGTTTTCAGGCCAGAAGAGAATCTGATGAACTGATCTGTGCAGCTCTTTGCTGATTTACTGCTGCTCTAATGTCACCGCACTATTTATATATGATATATGATCAATATCTGTATTATTTATATATTATATATAAACCTCATTAGTTTGTGTGAAGTGAAGCCTCATGGTTTTATTGAACAGAAGAACAGAGCTGCCTCTGGGGCTCTATATGTACAGATATCACCATATTTCAATAAATAGAAATGTATTAAAATGATCTACCAGCTACCATCATAAATCCACCTCCACTGGAGCTTTAAGGACATATTTCATCCGCTAAAATGATTCACACTAAATATAAAAAACAACATTTGGTTCTAAATATATCTCAGTATTATTTATAAAGTATTTTTTCTCTCTTCTTTGGAAAAAATCATTATTGAAATTCTGTTTAAACAACGACACTTAAATTTAATTTAAAAAACATCATTTCTAATTAAGAAAAACTGTTTTATGTTTTATGTTTAATTATAAAAACTTTAATACAAATAAATGAATAAAAATAAAATTCATATTATTTTTATGTTGTAATTCATAAAATTAATAACATTTTTATAACAAAAAGCATTAAAGTCACTTTTTTAACAACATTTTCATGAATTGAAAACTCAAACCAGTAAAAACTGACTCTGACCCCTTTAATTATTATAATATTTGAGTTTAGTGTTTTACTCTCTCACACTGACGTTTATATATTTATATATTTACATTCAAACCATGTTCAGACGTTTTAATTGATGACATTTAATTATTTTTAGAGTTACAATATTTATGCAGATTTTCTGAGATGTGAATCAATAATTTTAAAGTAAAATGTCAGAAATCCAAAGTCTTAATAATAAATGATGCATGAATGATGTTTGAGTGTCTGGAGAGACGATGTCTGATAGAGGAGGAAGAGCTGGAAACATTTTCTCTGTCAGAGCTGATCACACATCTCAACTGAATCTTTGACTTTTTGTTATTTCTAACTGAAGTTTCCTGTAAATGTTGAAAGTTCAACCTGATTAGATTCAATCATTTGATCAGAATAATCAAACAGTAGACTAGAGCGATGTAACGTCCATGTTTGCATGCTGAAAGAGAACGTGCTGCTCTGACCCCCCTCCTCCTTTCAGCCTGCATCCTGCTGGAGTCCGATGGTTGACACCAGGTCTGAGGAAGTGTAAGTGTGTTTTTCATTTCATTCATCAAAACAAATCAAACTTCAAACTGTGACATCACTCATTCACATCCTACTGAGGATGAAGATGATGTCATCATCAATCAATGATAGATCAATAACTGCAGCTGTATTGTGTCTCGTTCTCTCCATCAGATTTCTGTCAACTCACACTGGATCCAAACACAGTAAACACAAAACTCAAACTGTCTGACAACAACAGGAAGGTGACATGTGTGAAGGAGGATCAGTCATATCCTGATCATCCAGACAGATTTGATTACTATCCTCAGCTGCTGTGTAGAAATGATCTGACTGGTCGCTGTTACTGGGAGGTCGAGTGGAGAGGAAACGTTGATATATCAGTGAGTTACAGAGGAATCAGCAGGAAAGGAAACAGTTATGACTGCAGGTTTGGATTCAATGATCAGTCCTGGAGTCTGATCTGCTCTGATGGTGGTTACTCTGTCTGGCACAATAAGATAAAAACATCCTCCTCCTCCTCCTCCTCCTCCTCCTCCTCTGTCTCTAACAGAGTAGCAGTGTATGTGGACTGTCCTGCTGGCACTCTGTCCTTCTACAGAGTCTCCTCTGACACACTGATCCACCTCCACACCTTCAACACCACATTCACTCAGCCTCTGTGTGCTGGGTTTGGGTTCTGGATTGACCGGTCTGGTTCAGCTTCTTTGTGTGATGTGTAGGAGGGAGAGTCTCCTCCTGTTAGAGAAACTTTCTCATGTTATTTAGTACCAACCTGATCTCTCTCTGCTTGTAAATGCAGTTTCTAAACCAACATGGTTTCCACATGACTGACAGTTTGTTTGTCAGTCACATATAAAGACATTTAAAAAGGTGTAAAAAAGAAGCTGATGTTCTCAGAGCAGATAGCTCAGTCTGTTAGAGGACTGTTTGGAGGTTCAGAGGTCCTGGCTTTGATCCTTATGAGTCTCAGTGAACCTCAGAAGCTCTCAGAGAGAAAACCACCAGCGGCTGAAAGTTTACTGAAACGTCAAGTTGTGACCAAGGTTTTTAAAAATGTTGGAAGAGTTTTGCCAACTAACTATAAGACACATAATGACAGTAAGTATCCGCTGGCCTATAGAGGCACTTTGTTGTTTTTACTCTTATTTCTTGTTTTTTAATCATGTAGTCGATTCAGAAACCGACATGTTTTTATGTGTCTCTACTGGATGTGCATGTAGAGCTGTAAATAAACATTATGATTCATAGATTCATCACTTCATGCTTTTGTCTAGAAAATGTCAGGAAATTGTGTAAATAGTGTAAAATGCTGGTTGTAATTTCACAGAGTCAAAGGCGACGTCTTTAAATGTCTCATTTTGTCTGAACTAAAGTCCAGAACAGTCAAATATTCAGTTTATTATCATGGAAGACAAAGAAAAGCATGAAATCTTCACAGCTGAGAAGCTAAAAGCAGAAAATGTTTGCTTCCAAATGACTCAAATGATGATGAAGTGTTGATTTAGTGTTGATGGATAATCAATGAATGGACTAATTGTTGCAGCTCTGGCTGTATGTGAACAGAATATTAGAGGACAAACAGCTGACAGTTTAGCGCCTTACTAAATATCCACAATAAAAAGCTCATTTACAGGATCATCAATCTGTTTACAATCTGTTTGAAATGTTTCTTATTTCCTGTTTCTGTGTTGTACCAAGTAAAGTTGATCATTTTTATGTTTCTGTTACTCAGGCAGAAATAAATGGAACTGCAGTATCACCTGTTATGTCCAATAAAAAAGCATCATAAATAATAATAATAGAAGCTTTCATTTGATCTTTATTGTCAGATTCAGAAAAATGGCACTCTGATAATAAGCTGAAGATTATTAATAGTTCTGTTGTTTATTCACACACAGTTTAGCGCAGGGTCAGTTTCTCATTTCTACAACCTTCACACAACTCAACTTTGAATGAAAAGTCACATTTTGATAGAAATCATCAACATTAATAGTTCTATTGGGAAAATGTGCTTTGGACAAAAAGCAAGTGTTTTCTCCTCCAGGAAGAAAACAGTGAAACACGTGTCGCTGAACTTTCTGCACACAAAGTGAATACAGACGTCCGTTTGTCTTCTTCTGCTGTGACAATCAGCAGGTCAGAGGTCAGAGGTCAGATCAGGTATGTGACCAGGAGCTGAGAGAGGAAACAAAGAAGAAAGTCAAAAGCTCACAGCTCAACATCCAAACACAGACTGCACACAGAGCTGCAAGCATGGAGGAGAAAGCATCACATCTACAGATCCAGGAACAGTTCTCCACTTTACTTCATCACAGAAAAACTCTCATTGTTCTCTTTTTCACTTCATTTGGAAGATGAAGAAAACATCTGGACTCCTGCTGTCAAACTTCATCCAAACTAACAGCTGATCTCTATTTCCATCATGCTGAACATGCAGCTTTGGAAAAACTCAATCTTTCTCCAAATGTCACCAAACAAGACTTTTACAGTCCGTTAAGAAACTCTTATTATCAGAAATAAACGTGTCTGATTTTACAGTCCTCAACATTTTCATATTCTGGAAAATCAAACTTTATTTGTGTAGCAGCTTTACAATCCACATTTATGTTGAAATCTTAACCGGATATTTGCTTCTTTGTTTCAGGGATTTTTCTATATTTGCTGCTTTTATCTTGTTCTTTTTATATCTGGATGTCTCTGCTTCTGATTGGACATTTATCTCCAATCAAACAGACAAATCACATCTTTGTCTGCTCTCATAATAATAATAATAATAATAATAATCAGTCTAATGTCTGAAGGATGAAAAGCTCTTTGACAGAAAGCTTAAATGTCTTTGACCAAATAGCTCAGGCTGGTAGAAGAAGGTGGAGAAGTTTAATGATGTGGGCTCCATCCTCAGTTTTAAAGTCCAGTTTACAGAAAAGATCAAGAATCTCTAAGAAAGAAGTTCTAAACGTCTCTGACTGAAGAACTCAAACTGGTAAGAAACTGGTTGAACTGGTCAGAGGTTGAGAGTTTGATCCTTATGAGTCTCAGTGAATGTTGAAGTCCAACACTCAAAGTGAGAAAAGCATCGGGGTTTCTGAGAGCTTGGAGCTCAAATGGCAGCAAAGATGTGACATCATGGAGAAGTTGCTGGTTCAGCTCAGGCTGGTAGAAAACCCTCTTCAAGTGTGGAGTTTGTGGGTTGGGGCGTGTCCTCCCCCGATGTTTCAGAGAGGTGGAAGCAGGGGATTATGGGACGGGAAACCATGAGCAGCTGAGATTTTACTCCAGGTGAGACAAATGTTTTTAAAAATGTTGGAAGAGTTTTGCCAACTAACTTTAAGACATAATAATGACAGTGAGTATCTGCTGGACTGTAGAGACACTCGACTGCTTTCATTATATAATCTTTAGTTTGTCTTTTTGTTCTAATGAGTTTTTCTTTTTTTAACCACACTTCTACTTCATACGTCAGCTTAGAAACGTGTCACATGTTTTATGTGTGTCACATGCTGGATGTGGACGCTGTTAGTTAGTTGATTGATTGATTATGATCCAGTTGTCAGATTTGAATAGTTTTAATTGGTACAGTGACTCAGAGCAGCCTGCAGGGGGCAGTATAACTTTTCTCCTCAGTGGGGAATCTAACTTTGGTTCCTTTGACTCACTAAGTGCAAGAGCTCATCATCCTGAGCTCTATCTACCTACAAACAGCTGTGTGCTGCTTCTCCTAGTTCTGCTTTTATGTGAAAGAAGATGAACAGTAAAGATTGAGAGCAGCGTCTGAACAAGGATTGGAACCAACATTCAGTCTGTTGTGACTCCAGCATGTAAGCAGCTCATCCTGTTGAGCTGTTCCTCCTGACAAGAGTTGCAGCTTGTTCAAGCTGAGATTTCTCATCTCTGCTGTTGTCATAAGAAAGTAGAAAGTGAAAACAGAACAAGCCGTGTGTGTTATTATTGAAGTGACGATCTGCTGCGAGTTTGATTGGAGACGAGATAGAAAGAATAAGAACGGGGACGGAAGCAACAAGTGTGTGATGAAGAGTCAGACAGCTGATGCTGATGCTGATCTGAAACACATCTTGTGTCTGAATGTTTCACTTTCCATTGAATAAAAACGGTATTTATTGTAAACGTTGATGTTGAGGAAGGAACAGCTGCTTACTGTCACTTGCTTGATTGTCAGGATTGAAGCAGTGATCTACTGGACAGCAGTCCTCCTCTCTAACCACTAGACCAGTCCAGCACTCAGCTGGTGAGCCCGTCCTCCAGAACCTCCACTGGCTCCATAAGCAGGCCCCCTCTACCTCAGCGAGCTGCTCCAGCAGCCGGGACCGAGCCCCAGACCTGAAACCCTGATCCAAACTCACCTTTCAGACCTGCTGTTGATGTCATGTGTTACCTTGTGTTAGTGTCTTGTTCTCTGTGATGAACTTCAGTAGAGCGTCTTTGAGGAGCCTGAAAGGTGGAAGAAAATGTATTATTGTTAATTGTTGTTGTGAAGTAAATGTATTTGTGTAGAGCTGCTGTCAGAGTGAAAGGTCTCCTCCTCTTCCTCCTCCTCTTCCTCCTCTCAGCTCAGTCAGGACTGTTTGTAACAACATGAAGCTCCTGATTTATGTTGAGACAGTTTAACAGCTGTTTAAAGTGGACAGAACTGACCTGAGAGCAGTTTTCCACATGGTTTCCATGGCTGCAGCTTTGACTGCTGCTCTTTGAATGAAATCATCAGCTTGTGTCCTTCTTCTTCTTCTTCTGCAGCGCTTTAACGGCAGCAGCTTCTTTCTAACTGACTTCACATCGTTTGAGCTTCGACTGCTTTAACAGCTCAAAGTGCTTCAGCAGAATTTATCTGTACAACACGATTCATACAGCTGAAGCCTGCAGGTGTGGCTGAGCTGCAAACTGTCTCTGAAACACAGAGTCACTCAAACAATCAGGTCTGACCAGCTACTGAAGGTCAAAGGTCAAAAGCTGCAGATCTATATAATCAATCATCTTTTTCATTGAACAGTTTTGGTCATCCTGATTGACCAAAAACAGGAAAAGTTTAATCTGACCTCATGTTTTTGTCTTTTTGTCAACACAAACATGTTTTGGAGAATAAATATCTCTCATTTAGATTGATGAAGAGTTTTTGAAGAGTTTGATGAAACAATAAATGTGTCAAATATAGTGGAGACAAATAAAAAGATGAAGTAGTGATTTAAAAAGCTGCAACAGTTTCAAATGTGTCTCAGCTCTGCTTGTAGTTCCTGCTCATGTCCACCAGGTGGCGCCATTTGAGCAGAAACAGCAGCTGACAGATGAAAGTCACTCAGTGGACTTTGTTACTGTTTGAAGCTTCTTCTGTGTTTTATTTCACATCATTTCATATCAATAAACTAACATGTCTAGTTGTTGTGATATAAATCATGTGAGGAACTACAGGACACAAACACACACACTGTTGTTTCTTTGCTTTTCTTCAACATTTAATCATCCGTCCAGCTGTTTGATGATGTGGCTCCTCTTGTTTGGCTCTTTGTTCTCTTCCTTTATCAAACATTTCAATAAAGTGGTGAGAAAAAACAACAGCCAGTGACGTCATCACGTTTGTGACGGGACGGATCACAACGTGTCAGTAAGTTGTGACGGATGGATGGATGGGCTTCAGCGACTCCTGGATGAGTTCTGACCTCAGATCAGATGTGTTTCATGTTCCTGCAGATCAGGAAATGTTGACAATCAATCTAGAAAACACACATTAGTGCTAAAATAATGCAGTAAATGTGTCAGAATGTCAGTGTGAATATCTTCTATATACTTCTACTAATCTGTGTTCATTAAACTGACAGCATGCAGTTTATCTTTTCACCAGCAGAGGGCGCCAAAGCTTCATCAATGAAGAGTAATGCTCCACCTTTAATGCACATATTAGACACATTCTAAGTGTACTGATCAATAATCAATCACTCTTCCTCCAGTTATGATATGAAAGACAAAGCAGCTGTAAGCGAGTCACATGTGATCATAATAAAGATAAAGATGTGTTGAGGCTCCTCAATCATCCTGTTAAAAGTCACTTTGATCACAGTCTGATTCTTCTGAGCTGACTGACTGCAAGGACTACAACTACCCATCATGCCCTGCTCACTCAGTCAGCTAATAGCAGGCCTCCAAAGGTAAGGTGTCAGCGCTGAGGTCATCAGTGCGCAGACTCTGTTTGACAACAACACTGCTGCTGTTTCCTGTTAAACATCAGACTGGAATTATTACATGAAAAATATCAACTGGTCAAAAGTCTGAACTGTAAATAAATGAGAAACAGCTTCAGCTTCTTTTCAACTTTCATCCTGTCAAATTCTTCCTTGTTGTTTTCTGCTCATTTCAACCTGAAACTAGTTAATAACATGAAGCCAAACTTCAGCCCTTCCTTTAAACAGACCATTGAAGAAAATCCATTCATCTTTCATCACTTTATTCATTATCAGCATATTAAACACATTATTGATTATTACATAGACATCCTTATACTGTGTGTTTATATAGAAAGATTTCATGTGTAAATATGTGTTGACAGTTGTAAATGACATCTGATCTTTATAATGATGTCATAATAGTAATAATGAATAATAACACATTACAGTTATACTATGGAGATTATTCCCTATCTTTATTCAAGAGCGTAGTATATAAATTTGAGAGCAAACTTTATTGATTTTACGTTCAAATGTTGTAATTTGTCCCTCAAAACCCTCCCCTCACACTCAAACAGCCTCTGCTTGCGCTCAGATTTGCTCCGCTTGTGCTCAAACTGTGTGCTCGCACTCGGATACAATGTTGCTCGCGCTCAAACTTCAACTCTTCTCCTCGCACTCAGGTTTCTTCTGCACGCTCGCTAAGTTTCTGCTCACGGATTTCTCCACTGCGCTCGGATTTTTTTGTGTAGCAACAAGCATAGCAACCACCCTGTCAGAATCATCCAATCAATAGAAGGCCTGGTTTTGGGTTGACCAATGAAATGGAGCCTGTCTCCTTGCGTTAGTCAAAGTCAAGGATCTCAAGTTAGTTTTTTTTATTTCTCCATTTCATTGGTCAACCCAAAACCGGGTCAACCCAAAAACTTAGCGAGTTTTTGGGTTGACCCATCTATCATTAAACACTGGCTACAGGCTCTCTGATATCAGATCCTGATCCAGAAACTGGACTTTGATACTCAAGTTGTTCTCTGAAGGATCATAATTCATGTTTATTGAGGCGTCTGAAGATCAGTGATCATTTCTATCAGTTACTTTATAACACAATGAACTCAACGACTTGTCAGTTAAATGTCTTAAATCTGATGAATCTAAATGTAACGTTCAGCTTCTCTTCACATCAACGTCATGATGACTTATTTTTTCCAACAGCTCACAGTTAAACACTGAGAAACCATCAATACAACAATAAATCTACAAAGACATGAAGAATAAATGAGTGACAAGCATCCATAAAGTGTCATCATGTTGTGAGTCTAACTGTCTGACAGCAGTTAAATAAATTTATTATTGTTGGTGAAAATTCCTTTTTAAAGAAGAACCAAAGTGTAAGTAACAGTTTAGTTAATAAGAACGTTCTGTAATCAATCCAAACATTCATCTCTGACATTAGTGGGAGAAATATTTACTATTTAATGTCATCTGTCCTTTCCATGAGTGGATCAATACATATGTGTCATTAAGACATGAACATTATTTATAAGATTAATCAGCCACAGCTTGTCCAAAAGAACCGTTTGTGACTGTCAGGCATCATTTTATTATGAAAATCCTGTCAGCAGCATCCTGAACAGCACAGACAGGTGAGCTCTGATGTCACACACACACAGACAGGTGAGCTCTGATGTCACACACACACAGACAGGTGAGCTCTGATGTCACACACACAGACAGGTGAGCTCTGATGTCACACACACAGACAGGTGAGCTCTGATGTCACACACACACACATCAAGCCATCAAGTTCAGGAGCTGAATGAACTGAAAACTGGACTTAAATACAGGCAGACCTAACGAGGGAACAGGTGAGCAGGAAGCTATGAAGGTATGATGGTGGAAAGAAGAAGAAGAAGGATTTTAAATTCTATTCTGGATTTTACTGGAAGCCAATGCAGTGAAGCTAAGATGGGGGAAATATGATCTCTTTTCTTAGTTTTAGTCAGAACAGGAGCAGCTGCATTCTGGACCAGCTGCAGAGTCTTTATAGACCTGTTAGGGCAGCCTGATAATAATGAGTTACAATAATCAGCCTAGAAGTAACAAATGTGTGGATTATTGTTTCTGCATCTTGTTGACACATGAAATGTTCCAGTCTCTGTAACAGGATGTGATGATTCATGGTGTCAGATGCAGCACTAAGATCTAAGCAGACAAGTACAGAGAAGCTTATTAAACTAGATTATTTATTATTATTTATTCATTAGTAACTTTTGTCTCTGAGCTATGATGAGCTCTAAATCCTGACTGAAACATGCAGTTAGTTCAACACAATGCTTTTATGATCTTCTACAGTAATTCTGTCTGGAAATGATGGAAACAGGAGATATTATGAGATAAATGGACGAGAAGCAAAATAAAACATTATTCAATCTTTTCATACAAAGAGTTCAGTCATGTTAAGTTTTGTCTGTTTCCTGTGGAAAACACTAAATGACGTCACACACCTCTTTTCCCTTCTGCATTTACTTTCACTTTCTCTGACTTGATGCTGCAGTTTGTTTTCTCCGTCTGAAGGTAATGTAACCGACAGTATCAGTGTTTGACTCTTTAATGTTTCTTTGTTCATGTTGTTAGTGCTAACTGCTGTTAGCTTAGCTCCTCTACAAACAGCAGAAATTCGCCGTTTGATCCTTTAAAGTGTCATTTGAACTAAAAGTGAACTCAACTAACGGCTGCAACGTTTTCCGCCATTTTGTAGTTGAGTCTGTGTGTGTGGAGTAACAGCTGGAGAGAGTTGATGGTCAGTAGTTGAACACAGTGTTGTTATTATTGTGTCCAACACTTACTGATGACTGACGGCAGGTTTTACTGTCTGAATCAGTCTGTGGAGGAGGCGGAGATGCTGCTCTGCTCTCCCCGCTGTCTGAGACACTAAACGCGGCTCCGCTCGGCCGGACAGCCGCTGGAGAACAGCTTTGACTTTCTGAGTCTGCAGGTGAATATAGAGCTGTTTCTATTTCTACTGCAGGACTGATGTGGAGACAGCAGGGGGGTGAGGGGCTTCACTTCTTTCATTCAGTAAATACTGTAGTATTCAGAAAGACTCATCTTATTGGCACTCCTCCAACAGGAACTAGTGTCGCTTCTTTATGGAAATGTGCCATCAAATGTGTTTGGAAGCTCTTTATTGAGACTCACTCATTTAGTTTGGAGCTCTTCACTAGTTTTCCTGAAGGATCCATCTGCTTTTATACTTTCATTCACTCCAGTACTGAACTTCAGTATAATCCTGGAGTTCCTGTTCTTCCTGCTGCTTTTTACTCCACTACATGTTTTACAGCTATGATCCAGATTTTAAATTCAAAACAAATTATTGTCTAGAAAATATGAGACATCAGTGTCTTCAGTAAAACATCACAACAACAATAAAAACAGATTCATTCATCAAGAGTAACACTGACTGTTATTGATTAAACTACACTGATCACTTTATTAGGAACACCTGTACAGTTTAATACAATCCAATACAACAGCTCTGCCATCAGTTCTACTTCTACAAAGCTTCAGTAATTCTACTTTATGTTTATTATTGAGGTCATAGCTGCTGCTGCTGTACATACACTGTTTAATATAACATGTCAGAGGACATTTACTGTGATTTATCAGATATTTCTGATAATGAATGAATTCATGAAACTTCCTCTCAGATGGAGTCAGTGTGAGTCAGTGAATGTAAATCCTCCTCCAGGCATCATGTGTGCTGCTCTTCACTTCACTGCAGCTTCATGTCTCCATCTAGTGGACTGATAGTAGAAGTACAGCAGCTGATGGCAGCTTTCTCTCACTCACACTGATATATAACAGAAAACAACAGCCAATCACAGGAGGAGCAGCTGATATTTAGGATTTGACAGGAGAAATGATGTAAAGGATGATTTGTGTTTCCTCTCCAGATGAAGGTAGAAAGTGTGTGTGACTGATGTGGATGTGACTTCAGCAGCATGGATCAGTGTGAGGACAGAGAGGAGGGAGTCCCTCCCTCTAAAAGCTCTCTGTGTGGGGAACATGACAGCCAGACCAAAGCTCAGAGGTGAGATGAGGATCTCTAACTGTCCATCACTGTTCTCCACCATCATTATTCACACTCAAAGCTCTGTGTGTGTTGTGTTAAAGAACAAAGAGGAAGCACAGACCAGACTCTGCTGGACCTGAACCTGAACCTGGACCTGGACCTGGACCTGGACCTGAACCCAGCTGTGTGTCCTTAAAGAGCGACCAGTCAAAGGATGATGCTATTAATTTTAAACAACAACATTCATCTGATGAAAAGTAAGTTGTTTTCAGTATTAAAATCAGGACAATATGAGCTAAAATCTAAATCTGGATTAACAGTTGTCAGTTGGATCTTTTATTGATATTTCTGATGTGAGTAAGACGCAGAACTCAGAACTCTGATGTGATCTTTGTTATTGAAGTTCTCCAAAGAAACGTTTCGGCACTCTTCCCTCAGAGAGTCTTTGGACGTTTCACTTCCAGCAGTGAACTGAATTTACTTTCAGGTGACTTTTGTTCTCATGTTGTTGTGAGAGGGCGTAGAGGACGGCTCGTTCCCAGCGTCAACACTGTAGCTGCAGTTTGAAGCTACTTAAAGGACAAGTATTATGCTTTTCCTTATTTTCAGACATATATATAATGTCACAATGTGGGAGGTTCGTGTTAAAAGCGTCCGATGTGTCAAATAACGATGTAAACGTATGTAGCAGTAATCCTCAGGCTGCTCTGAACAGTTTTTTCTACTTTGGGTCCGAGCTGACGTCAGCTCATGACAGATTTCTTTATTTGATAATCTGCTACGTGCACAGCGCACGAGTTCACTGCTCCACTCTGGGAGTGGTTACGCTAAGCCATGATGTCGTTACACAGCACAGCAGAGTAAAATAAGTAGTTTACCTGTTGGAGGTGTGCTGGTTGTCTGCAGCTCTTCATCATCATCATCACTGTGGCAGCTTGTTTTCTTCCTCCCTGCGTTATTTCTAACTCATCTGTTGAACAAACGGCTCCAAATGTTGTTTTGACCGCTTTTTAGCGCCGCTAACGAAGCTCTGCTAATTCAGTGAGGAACATGTTTTTACTTCCTGTAAATTCTCCACAATAAAAGTCTCCCATTAGTTAGACATTTAAAGGCTTTTAATTTGAAGTCAACTTGCAGGTACGCATTTTGACATCAAGTACGCTAGCATGAATTGTGACTTTAAGGTAACCTACTTTACCCGCCTGTGTGTGTGTGTGTGTGTGTGTGTGTGTGTGCGTGTGCCTGTGTGTGTGTGTGGCAGGTTAGTGTGTAGTCTGAGTGAAACTGTGTTCCTTGGTAATCTGTGTTTAGGTGAAAGACAAATGGACAAACAGCCATAAATGACCAACTAACAGTATCTGCAGGTAATTCTGTAAACAATCTGTTATTGGTAGCAAGAATGTTCACATCAGTGTTTCCATCACTTTCTTGTTTGTTTGGCTGCTGCATGTATGTAAATTATGTGCAATAATTCATTGTGTGAACAGCAGTGATTCACATCTGATGCTGGTAGGTTGCTGAAGTCAAAGTCTGGGGTTGGCAGGTGTGATGTTGTTAGTGGGTGCAGAGGACTGCTTGTTCCCTGCTGCAGTTTGAAGCTTTCATTATGTGCCACCAATTAATCACTCAGGGAAGTTACTTAAAGTTTGTGTCCCTACAACCGTCTGCTACAACCACACACACTCTAACTGCCTTGCTCCAGGGCACTTCAGCAGTGTACAGTGAGGGAGGGACAGCTGTGCTCTGTTCACATCCAAATATCACTTGATGGACCTTTAGCTTGTGTTTGTCTCTGTGTGGACAGACATAATGTGAACTCATTCTTCATGATTCCTCCACAGAGTGGACCAGGAGAGCTCAGAGGTTCCCTGTGGTCAGTCTGCCCAGCAGCATCAAACACACATGGACTCCATATTTATGGTCTGTACATGTACAACAACTACTTTTACATCTATTCTGTTCACAATCATCTCCATGCTGCACTTTGTAGACCAGTGGATTGTCAGTCTGTCCAACATGGATCTGATGTTTGCTTCATGATTTCAGTTTGATTGTGTCATTCATATAGTATTCTGTTCCAGCTGCTGGAGGAGAACATCGTCACTTTTGTGAAGAACGAGTTGAAGAAGATGCAGAAGGTTCTGAGTTCAGATTACCCAGAATGCTTAGAGAGTCAGGAGGAGGATGAGGAGGTGTTGGATGGTGTGGAGGAAGCGCAGAGGAGGAGCAGCAGAGACGCATTTCTGAAGATCACACTGCACTTCCTGAGGAGAATGAAGCAGGAGGAGCTGGCTGACTGTCTGCAGAGCAGTAAGAGGATTTCTATAAAGATTTAACATGATGGATAAATGAGACATTTACTGATGTCTCAACAGATGTAGGAACAGATGTTCATGTGAGGATTCTATTAATCTGTCATATTTTCTTTATTAATTACTAAATTATCTTATTTCCTGTTTGTTCATTCAGAGACTCATGCTGGCAGGTGTCAACATAAACTCAAGTCCAACCTGAAGAAGAAGTTCCAGTGTGTGTTTGAGGGGATTGCTAAAGCAGGAAACCCAACCCTTCTGAATCAGATCTACACAGAGCTCTACATCACAGAGGGAGGGACTGCAGAGGTCAATGATGAACATGAGGTCAGACAGATTGAAACAGCATCCAGGAAACCAGACAGACCAGAAACAACCATCAGACAAGAAGACATCTTTAAAGCCTCACCTGGAAGAGATGAACCAATCAGAACAGTGATGACAAAGGGAGTGGCTGGCATTGGGAAAACAGTCTTAACACAGAAGTTCACTCTGGACTGGGCTGAAGACAAAGCCAACCAGGACATAGACTTCACATTTCCATTCACTTTCAGAGAGCTGAATGTGCTGAAAGAGAAAAAGTACAGCTTGGTGGAACTTGTTCATCACTTCTTTACTGAAACCAAAGAAGCAGGAATCTGCAGGTTTGAAGAGTTCCAGGTTGTGTTCATCTTTGACGGTCTGGATGAGTGTCGACTTCCTCTGGACTTCCACAACAATGAGATCCTGACTGATGTTACAAAGTCCACCTCACTGGATGTGCTGCTGACAAACCTCATCAGGGGGAAACTGCTTCCCTCTGCTCGCCTCTGGATAACCACACGACCTGCAGCAGCCAATCAGATCCCTCCTGAGTGTGTCGGCATGGTGACAGAGGTCAGAGGGTTCACTGACCCACAGAAGGAGGAGTACTTCAGGAAGAGATTCAGAGATGAGGAGAAGGCCAGCACCATCATCTCCCACATCAAGACATCACGAAGCCTCCACATCATGTGCCACATGCCAGTCTTCTGCTGGATCACTGCTACAGTTCTGGAGAAGATCATGAAAAGCAGAGAGGGAGGAGAGCTGCCCAAGACCCTGACTGAGATGTACATCCACTTCCTGGTGGTTCAGGCCAAACTGAAGAACACCAAGTATGATGGAGGAGCTGAGACAGATCCACACTGGAGTCCAGAGAGCAGGAAGATGATTGAGTCTCTGGGAAAACTGGCTTTTGAGCAGCTGCAGAAAGGAAACCTGATCTTCTATGAATCAGACCTGACAGAGTGTGGCATCGATATCAGAGCAGCCTCAGTGTACTCAGGAGTGTTCACACAGGTCTTTAAAGAGGAGAGAGGGCTGTACCAGGACAAGGTGTTCTGCTTCATCCATCTGAGTGTTCAGGAGTTTCTGGCTGCTCTTCATGTCCATCTGACATTCATCAACTCTGGAGTCAATCTGCTGGCAGAAGAACAAACAACATCCCAGAAGTCTGAAACTGAACAAGAATCTGCAGAAACACATCTGTACCAGAGTGCTGTGGACGAGGCCTTAAAGAACCCAAATGGACACCTGGACTTGTTCCTCCGCTTCCTCCTGGGTCTTTCACTGCAGACCAATCAGACTCTCCTACGAGGTCTGCTGACACAGACAGGAAGTAACTCACAGACCAATCAGGAAACAGTCGAGTACATCAAGAAGAAGATCAGTGAGAATCTGTCTGCAGAGAGAAGCATCAATCTGTTCCACTGTCTGAATGAACTGAATGATCGTTCTCTGGTGGAGGAGATCCAACAGTCCCTGAGATCAGGAAGTCTCTCCACAGATAAACTGTCTCCTGCTCAGTGGTCAGCTCTGGTCTTCATCTTACTGTCATCAGAAAAAGATCTGGATGTGTTTGACCTGAAGAAATACTCTGCTTCAGAGGAGGCTCTTCTGAGGCTGCTGCCAGTGGTCAAAGCCTCCAACAAAGCTCTGTAAGTACACAGATAGTTGAATTTATTCATCATTATTTAAATACTCAGCTATCCTTACTAAAATAAATTCTTACTTATTATTTTCCTCTTATTGTCTCTCCAGGCTGAGTGGCTGTAATCTCTCAGAGAGAAGCTGTGCAGCTCTGTCCTCAGTTCTCAGCTCCCAGTCCTCTAGTCTGAGAGAGCTGGACCTGAGTAACAACAACCTGCAGGATTCAGGAGTGAAGCAGCTGTCTCTTGGACTGGAGAGTCCACACTGCACACTGGAAACTCTCAGGTCAGAACAAATTACAGTTTGTTTTTGAGGTATTTTTCTGAAGGAAAGGCAAAGCAAATTTATTTGTATCGCACATTTTAGCAAGAAGGCAACTCAAAGTGCTTTACATAGATCATAGAAGGCATCAAAAGCAAGACAAATAAAAAGACATGTGAAACAATTAAAAAGTGTTGCATTTGGATATAAGATTAATAAAGTTGAAAAGGACATAATACAGATAAAAGAAGAGTCCACACTGCCCACTGGACACTCTCAGGTCAGGATTCATCAACATGTTCCACATTCAAAATCTGAATGATAATAGACGATAAACATTATATCTATTAAATTACACATATAAAACTTGTATCTGCTGACACGATTTGTCAAACCAGTTTTTACTAAACTTCTTTTACTAAAGTTTTTTATTCTTTTGATTTTCTATTTTTTTAATTATTTAATGCCACAGATGATTTTATAGATTTGGTAAACTTTCATTTTACAGGTCCACAAATTTCATGGTAATTATTTGCTACTTAGCAAACTAACAGTAACTTTGAAATTATCCTCATATTACCCCAAAATTACTGACCATAAAATACTAATTACATATGTAACCTTGTGAAAAGATCACGTAGCAATGGTCCTTAAATAATGATGAACAGTCAGTCGTCTATGTATAAAAATAGTACTTTATTACAATTCTTAAGACTTATAAAACAATGAGTTAACATAACCCAGTAATAGAGAAATTCACCAATAAATATATTAACACATCAAAAGAGGAGACAAGCTGAATATTCCGTATCTAAGGCATCTAAAGTGCAATAGTGCTTCAAGGTCAACAGGACCACAGAGTTTAGTAATTCAGTCACATTCTCAAACAACTATTCTAGTTGTTCTGCCTGTAGTGGACTGGAGCAGACTTGCTGCACAATTATTCTGTAAACAAAACACAAATGCATCTTGTAGAAAGGCATATTCAGATATTGCATCCTGATTCAATATTAAAAAGAAAAATGAAATACATAGACACATTACATTAGTGAACGCTCACCTCTTCATGGTGTACTAACTAACATTTAACAGAAGGACCCCGACACCCTGCTTAGTCACCGGCCTCACACTGTCCAATAAAAATTAAATCACAACATTAAACTCAACACAAATGCTACACAAAAGAAAATCAGAACATCAATGACCGGAAAATACCTGCTCCCCCTCCGGCTCGCGTATACCGCACGTGTGTTGTATATGAGACACTGTCTGTAGATGCACAAAGTGTTGCCTATGCTTGACTTGATAATGAATGGAGCCATCTTGCAACAGTCTTTGATTTGTTCTCCAACAATCTGTGATAAAAATAATAAAAACAAACTACTGAAAACTAAACTGAAGCTAAACTAAACTGGACATCAGTTGTAGTCAGTTTTTAGTCTTTCTTGGGCCCAAGAAGAAAAAAAAATCTGAGATGTCAGGAAAAAATTGAATAAGATAGAATTCTCCATAGTTAGGTTGATTTGGTTCCTGCCCCCTTGGATCAGCACAACATCCACATCTGACATGTTGGCATTGACAAGATGAAGGTGTCCACGAGCAGCAACAATTTACAGACTTTAACAAAATGCCTCACATGCAGGCTAGCGATATATGTTACAATTTACTGATGTTCCATAAACACTTCACATGCAGCCTAGCAGTAGATGCTTCAATTTACAGATGTACCTTAAACACCTCACGTGTAGGCTGTTGGTGGATACTACAATTTACAGATGTTCCCTAAATGCCTCACATGTAGGATAGTGGGAGATGCCAGCGGTAGATACGAGCTAGAACTTTTGATCCATGCAGGTTTTATGTTTGTAAAACTTTCCTCGAGCCGAGAAGTGCGATTTAAAGATCTGTGACGTCATCACAACTTTGAGTCCGGTATCCAGCTCTGATATTACATCCATGCTGCTCACAGAGAAGTTTTTAGTCTCCCTTCAGTAACTGCAGTGAAGCTACTCAGGTGTGCGGCTAAAATGAGTTAGTTTGTAAAGAGTAAAATGAGGCGTTTTAATGTCAGATGTAAATAAGTTGAAACCGAGTGGAGCTGCCAGAGAGAGAAAACTGTTAAACTGCAGAGCAGCTGTGCAAAAAGAATCTTCGGGTCTCCGGCGGGCGTTTCCCTCCAAATTAACGGCTTATCCTGGTGAGTTAGCCACCCGAGGTTAGCTGGTTAGCATTAAGGTTTGTTCCAAAATCATTTAAAGGTGTGTTAGTTTACCTTGAAAGGTATGGTGAAGCAAAAAGCCAGTCAGGATATAATGTTTGTGTGATGTGATGAGAATATAGCTGATGCTGCTAAGCTTGTTAGCCGCTAACCACTGTAGGCTTAAATGCAGCCTAGAAGCTAGGCTAAGTGCTACATGCTAAGCTGCTGTTGTAGCGCTGGGAAAGCACGTGAGGCAGTTTGTCCTTATTTGAAATGGGCTTCAAAGCTAATGTGTATGTACTATAACATGTAAAAGGCCTGATATGTGCATTCATTTGAAATGTACAAAAAAAGGAAAAGAGACAATTTAGTTGAGAAATGTTTATGGAAACACTTTCTATTAAGCCCATGTCTATAATGCATTATAAACATCCTTATAATGTGTTATAATCTGCTTATAACACTGTATAATTATAGTTATAAACACTCATAAATATCCATAATGCTTTATAACAATAATCATAACACATTATAAAACATTTATAATGACTTATTAGGTCAAGAATCTTAATATTTCATAACTGCTGGTCACTGACATGTTTTACAAGGATCATAGTTTATTATAATTCTCATAGTTGTAATACATTATAATCATTTTATAATGCATCAATAATCACTGTTATAATGCATTAAAATGTGGTTATAAGTGAGTCTAACTGGTCATTGGCTGCTTTAAGTGAAGTAATGTAATTCCTGAGGAATAGGCAGATATAATACATTTTATTATGACTTATAAGGTCATGAATCATATTAATCATATGGACAGCCTCACATATGCCTTCAGCAGTGGGAGGGTAGGGCTATTCTATAAACTCTTGTAGTAATAATGTAATCTCCTCACTATTGCTGGCCTCTTGGTGTTGCTCAGTGCTGTCTGGGGAACATCTGTATGTTCTGGGGATGTTGAACAGCTTGCTGGGTTTTGTGTGTGTGTGATATTGTTGTGTTTGAGGAAGAGGGTGATTTGGTTGTGGTCTGATAAAGGGGTTTGGGGGCTTGACTGTGAATGCAGTGAAAGATAAGGGGTCCATGTCTGTGATCATATAATCTACAGTGCTGTTGCCACCAGTTGAACAATAAGTGAACCTTCCCAAAGAGTCCCCTCTTACCCGACCGTTGACCAGATACAGACTGAGGCTTCTGCACAGTTGTAACAGCTCCCTCCCATTACTGTTCATCACAGTGTCAAAGTTGTTTCTAGGAGGCAGATGGAGGTGAATAGTAGGAGCTTGCTGGCTGATCAAACTGTCTCCTTGACTACTGGTGACTTCAGGTTGTGCACCAGTCCGGGCGTTAAAATCACCACAGATTATTATATTTGCTGCCCCTGGTAATGACATATCTGTGACTCAAGGCAGGGAAACATGTCATCAGAGAAGTAAGGGGACTCACAGCACACAGATATATATCCTTCTGTGTAGGGAGAAGATCTCTTTCTTTTCTGATGTTGAGAATTTGTAGTGAATTGTGTAAATGTGACTTGTAGCATATAATGAGTCCTCCTGAGTCTCTGCTGGACTAACAGTAGATCATTTGTGGGAAGGGGCAATAATCTCTCTGTGTCTGGGAGGGCAGTGTGTGGGTACATCACCTCTACACCATGTTTCTGATAGGATTATGATGTCATTATTGATAGATGATTACATTAACAAGAGTGGTTTAATATCAATTGTTAGCATTGGTGCCTAATCTGAAGACTCTAAACAGAGAAATAGAGAACAGGAATATTTGTGCAGCTGACTCTCCTGAGTTTTGTTTCAGCACAACCTGAGAAACTCTGAGTTTTGTGTGCTGAACTTTCTTGTTTAGTGGATTAATGAACTTTAATCCACTTTTGGACGTGGCTCTGCTCTCTTGGCTGTGTGCAGTGAACTGATGTCCCTCTTACATTACTTCTGTAGCAGTCAGATTAATTCTAGTGTGAGTTTTTCTCTTTGTCCTCCTGCTAACATCGACTGGATCCACAATTTAAAGCTGATATTTAAAACATTTTCTTCCTGGGGGGTCATGACCCCTGACCTTAGTTCAGAGATAGAGAGTTTGTTGTTGTATCTGACTGCACACAGCAGGACTCTCAGACTGTCTGACATGTGTGTTGTTTTGTGTGTTTGCAGCCTGTCAGGATGTCTGATCACAGAGGAAGGCTGTGCTTCTCTGGCCTCAGCTCTGAGCTCCAACCCCTCCCATCTGAGAGAGCTGGACCTGAGCTACAATCATCCAGGAGACTCAGGAGAGAAGCTTCTGTCTGCTGGACTGAAGGATCCACACTGGAGACTGGACACTCTCAGGTACACTCAGAAATATTTAGGCCTAATATGTAAGACTTATGTATTTCAACTGCATATAAATTTACATCTATTTGAATTGCAGAGTTTTGACATTTACAAACTAATAAAATGAACATGAAGGATTTTTATAATTCAAACATTAATTAAACAAACAGGAATGAAAGCTTATATATTCTTATTAATAGATCCAATGTGTATAAAGTAAATAATAACCAGGTTTATGCAATATCCCCAATTTACTTAAAATGCATCAAATTAATGCTCTTTAAATGAATTAAGTGTATTTAAATGTATCATTTTGAAAACTATGAGCAGTGTTTCCTGTATAACAGTATGAGCCGCCAGACCAAAACTTTTCTTTAAATGCCAAAAATAACACCAAATATCTGTTCATTTGGAAATCAATAATGTTTGGGAGCCTCTGAGCTGTTTAGAGTCAACATCTGTGTGGTTGCCATGGAAACTGCAGGTTGTGTAGCTCCTTTTAAAGAAAAGGGCAGTATGTGAGCGAGTGTTTAAGTGAGAGAGCGATCGTCAGTAAAGTGATGGTGAATGTGAGCAGAGCAGAGGAAAAGGTTAACAGGAAGGTCGTATTCAGACCCAATCAGACGCTGCGGCGTTCAGCTGCAGGGTGGCGTGGAGGTGTGGGCGTGTCTATTTGTCCTCCAGAACATAACCGCTGGCTTAGTGTGAAAGTTGTGGACAGATAGATTATCACATTACAGATCAACTATAATAACTAAAGCTTACATGACATTAACATGTAAAGGAATCCTCAGTCTGCAGTTTCTGAAATGTTCTGCCTACCAAAAGGCTCAGTGGTTGAGAGGCTCTGCATCACCACACTTTCCATGGATGTGTCATACTGCATCTAGTAGAGGAGTATTCACTATCAAACACTATCAAGAACACTAGTTGAAGATTTCACAAAGACAAAACTCACTCCAACAAGTGCTGAAATTGTACTGATTGAACCACATGAACATGTTTCTCCAGGGGTAAATAGTGCATCAGGACAGTTGCTCACAGTCACTGGAGCATTTTAATTTCCAGTGTTTGTACTTTTGATGAAAGTTTGTTGGTGTCCAGTTCCATCAGGACTTTCTGAAAAACTTCACATGTACTCTTGAGGTCTTTGGGCTCAAGTTCAGAGCATAAATCAGTCTGTAAAGCATCACACTTGCAGAGGTGATACTTTGTAGGTTTTGCAGAAGTTCCACACCTTCAAGTACAACACCAACATCTGCATACATCTCATCTTCAGGACCGGCACCCTCCACTGGAATCACATAGATGTCCATTGTTGTCTGTGCAGTCCCTGACTCTGCCTCTGCACGTTCACTATCCTGCTGGATAAAAATGAACAGTGAGCTGCGTCCCAGTGCTGCTCAAACTGTCATGTTCAAAGTTTATAAAGATGCACTTTTACAAACTGAAATTTGAGCAACAACTGAATTGTTTCAATTCTTTGTTTGCTGCACATTTTGTTCAGAAGCATCATTTAAACCAGTGCTTCTCTATTATTTTCTGTTCAGCCCCTCCCAGGAAGAAGAAAACACTTATCGCCCCCTGCTCTCCGCCGTGACTATAAATAGTATCATTTGTCTATAAAATTAAAAAGTACACCTCTGCATAACATTGTGTCCTTATTAACATTAAAGAAAACAACAAAGAAAGAAATCAACTTACAACAAAGAATAATTTTATTAACTTTGTTGTTTGTAACAGAAAAGATTTAAAATGCATCAATTTGCCTGAAATGAAAAAAAATCTTTATTTAAACTATAAACATTTTTTGACTGACTGCCGTTTGATACTGAAAAATAAAACTAAATAAAATCAATAAATACTAAATTCAAATTGATCAACAACATTAACGCAGGAGCAAAATATATGAAACACTTTCACCTACAGAACAAGAATGAAAACAACAATTTGTGCTGTTTTTAATCCAAATGAGGAAGTCAGGATTAACGGCTACAATAAACACGTTTTGCAGCGCACAGCTTTTCAAAGCAGGTTTGAAGCATGATGCAACTCTCAGCTCCTGTTCCATGTTCAGCTGGGACCTGTACTTGGTCTTCAGTGCAGCAACAGCAGAGAGGACAGTCTCACAGAGATATGATGTTACAGAAGGAATAAGAATGGCCACAGCCTTCTGCCCTCAGAGTGGATACTGCCTCTCTACACTCAGCCAGGAGTCACTCAGTGTCTGTGACGTGATCCTCAGTCTCAATGTGGAGTCAGACGTCATGTCAATGAACTGGTCCTCCTCTGCAGAGCTGAAACCAGCAGGAGCTGCTGCACTGAAAGGATCTCTGACCCAGTCATACTGGGAACTGTTTTCAGGGAAGAATCCCATCAATGATGAAATATGCTGCTTGATACAGCAACCCTGTCTCCTCAAAATTACGTTCCCCCACAACTAATTTGCATTCTTAATTACGTTTCTCAGAAAACGTATTTTGTCCGCGATTACGTTTGTTTGTAACGTATCACGAATACGTTTCTAATCAACATATTTTTGCTTTCCTACAATGCTATTAGCTATTTTAATTCGAACAACCTTTCTCTACTTTAACATACATATATATTGGTGACAGGCCTACGCATTTTCTAAACAAACCTGGATTTGTCCTTTTTCAACGTGACGGTACCCATTTTAATTAATGGATTGATTTATAATTGCTGTGTATCTTGTATCTCCACTGACATCTGATGATTTGCGCATTATAGCTGGTTTTTAAGTAACCGCCTGCCATCGCTGTGAAGAATAAAATCAAAGAAAGACATGACGAACTCAAATTATCTGGCCATTGTTGTCTAACCTCATAAGAAGGGACTGAAAAGAGAGAGAGATCCTAAACATGTCAAAGGGAATTCCCAGTGACGTCATGCGTAGTAATGCCCCACAAAATGAACCCCCCGACCCCACCCCCCATGCCCGCCCCCTACAACGCCCATGGATGCCACCTTTTTTCCGAGTTACTTCGTCTTCTTCGTTGCTCTTTTGACAGACAGTGGATGGCTCAATGAACCAGGCAGACTAGCGACCCCACGTGTGTCTACATTGAAATGACATATTCGTTCTTGAAAACCCGAGGTTGCAAGCAAGACGAGTTGGCGGGTTTTCATTCCGCCAAAAGAGCCCCGCGTAATTCAAAAAATATTGGCGCGCGCGCAAACACACACACGCACACACACACACACACACACACACACACATATGTCTAAAAGCAACATCTTTACTTTTTATGAACATAGGTCATCTAGATGCAGTGTTATTAGTCTAGTTGTTGTAAATATTTGATATATTCAGTAGTTATGTTGTTTTATGAACCTATTTCACGACTCTACTTTACAAAACAGAAGAACTGCCATCCCAAAAACGCTGTTTATGAAACACTCACTAAAATATCTTAAACAAACTAACATCTTAACTTTTTGTTAACATAGATCATTTAGATGCAGTGTGATTATTAGTTCGGGTGTATTAAATGTTGATATATTCAACAGATAGATCTTTACACGACCCTATCTTACTGCCCTACTCTACAACCAGAAGAACTACAACTGTGGTGCTTATTTGTATCAAGAAGCATGGCGAGGCTCATGGGAATTGTAGTTTTAAAAAACATATTAGCGTTTTTTTATATAATTGGAAGTTGTAAATACTAAATTGAGGGTACACTAGGGAGTTTAAGGGGACGATAAACACATTAGTGTAATCAGATTTTAAATATCTAATTGCTTTATGAGTGAAAATTAAATTTAACCATATTTTACCCATATCTGACAGCGTCCCCAGTTGTTGACTATATTCACATGATAGCTGAGGCCCAGAGCTCTCTATAACAGTTGGTCCCATGTCTGTACCCCCTTTTGTTGATGAATTATAAGCCTTCAAATGTGCACTGAGGTCAAGATTCAAAGGTCAGTTTTTCAAAGCAGGAGCCATGTAGGATCATCATACTTAGATATGTTACTTTCCAAGCCGAGACCTTTACAAAAATGTATTTGGTGTATTTGGCTATATGACAAAGTTTTAATTTTCACATTTCATGGACACAAGCCGTCCCAGGCCTAGTTTCAGAGAGCATGTTTCATAAAACATAAACTGTGACTGTGTAAAAACCGTAAAAGATATGAAAAAGCTGAACACATGTTTAATAGTTGAAAGTCTCGTGACCCGTTTAAAGTTGAAATGAAGTCTCTAGCTGAAAGTATGTGGAAGTAGTTGAATGCCAAAGTGGAGTGGGTTGAAGAGGATTTTAAGCCTCTGTCCATTCATTTCAATGGCAGAAATTTTTTTGAATTTGTGTAATATTTTAAAAAGTATAAAAGGTATAAAAAAGAAAAATACAAGCATAAATGTCCTTAAAGAGCTGCACGTTTTGATATTTGAGTGGTTGAAATCGGTGAAAGTATGAAGGAGTTGAAAAGATGCGAAAAACGTACGGAAGAATAATAATAATAACTAGAAAATGCAATGTGTTTCCTGAGTTTCCTTGATGTTAGCGCTTTGGGATTTCTGATATGATCACATTGGATAAGTACGCAGACAAGAGCATTGTGGATAGCTCTCCTGCTCTCCTGCTTAAACAGGATTACTTGCACCAGGATCACTTTGCAAAGGTTTTTCCAGTTGAAGGGCGAAGGCTCTTCTTTCAGGGCATTCAAGTGTTGCTGCTGTTCCTCAGACAAATGGCCATGAAGGTTTTGGACATCCTGCGTGAATGGAAGGATTTGAGGAGGATCCATCTGGTCTGGTCAAGTTGAGTTAGCGCTTGGCTTCAATGTCAAATTTCCACCTTTCTTGGTATAGCTCTGTGAATTCCTCAGCATCTTGGGCAGTTTGTTTCTCTTTCATCTTCAATCCTTGGGACTTGATGAACACGGCCAAAGAATGCAAACTGTGTCCCGCTTTACCAGCAAGACATGGACGTTGATATTTGCCAGTTTGATCACTGAATCCAGCTCGGCATCTTGCAGCAGCGACAACATGAGCGGACTTTTCTGCTTTTATCAGTTCTTTGATGGTCTTCACAGGTGTCAGTGTTTCTGCTTCAGTACCAGTCTGCCAAGCTCTCTCAGTGTTTGTTGAATATATTGGTGTTGGCTGATTAGCTTCTCCTTCTTTTTGAACAGTCTGTAACCAAACTCTAGGATGCAGCGCTCTTCCTTAATAGCAACTGCAACCTTGTCTTGGTTCATAACACTGAAGAACTTCCAGTATGCGTCGCTAAATCCAGTTGGAGCAGGTTCAGCAAAAGCTCACAATGCTTGGACTCTTTTTTTACCTGCTTTAGATGTTTCACTCTGAGGCTTGAATTTGCAGAGCTGAAAATGTGGCCACATAACTCTTCTAGTGAGGAATCCATAGCAGCACACACAACGCATAAACTCATGTCCATCACTTTCTTCCTTCGGTTGCTTATGTAACAGGTGTGCATTGTCTTTAAGAGTTGATGTCAGTTCTGTGCACATCCGTTAACCCTTTAATTGTCCTGCGTTGTGTTCTGCTTGTGTTGGATAACAGAAGGACCCGGACCACCATCAGCTACTGGTTGCTTCTTTTAATGAAGGCACGATGGTGGATTTGTCTGCACAAATCACCAGAAAAACACATAATGCTCAGTAAACATGCAGTCTCCTCCACACAGCACACAGGTCTCAAGCTCCTGTTAGCACACTAATATACAGAAACCCATGTAGACTAGCACTTGGAAACGTCTCCTTTAAAGCTGCAAAACGTCCGTTTACAAAGTCTGCATTCAATGAACACATTAACTAATGTTCACGGCCTAATAACTAACATTTATACAGCATTAAACAAGCTTTACAAACACCAAAATACATGTTCCAAAGTAACGAGCAAAGTAATACATTACCTCCTCTCAGTTAATCTGGCGCAGACTGAGAGAAGCACATAGATGAGCTCTTAAAGTGACGGTACAGACACTCTAGTTTGAATACAACATTCAGGCATAAATATAAGACATAAAACACGTCTTAAACACTTAGAAAACAGGATTTGTCAGGATTTGGTGACATTTCACACATAAAATAAAGATATTATTTCACCTGGTTACACTTCCATGGGATGAGTTTGCCTTTCTGGCTCTCCAAAACTTCAGTGTGATGTTCAAAGTTCCCTTATTTCAGATATAATCTATTTGCAGTCGCCGTGTTAATATCTGCTGGAAACTGATGGAATGACGAGCAAACAAATGATCTCTTGCTGACAAAACTGGAATTACAACTGAACTTCATACAGAAAGTAAACCGCTGTAAAAGTCACTGCAAGATGACGACCGGTTCCCTGAACGCCTCACGCAGGCTAGCTGTAGACGCTGTGATTTACTGATGTTCCCTGAACGCCTCACGCAGGCTAGCTGTAGACGCTGTGATTTACTGATGTTCCCTGAACGCCTCACGCAGACTAGCTGTAGACGCTATAGTAGATGCTAGGAGTAGATGTTAGCGGTAGATGCTATCGTAGATGCTATCGTAGATGCTACCGTAGATGCTAGTGGTAGATCCTAGCAGTAGATGCTAGCGGTAGATGCTAGCGGTAGATGTTAGTGGTAGATGCTAGCAGTAGAAACTAGCAGCAGATGTTAGCAGTAGATGTTAGCAGTAGATGTTAGCGGTAGATGCTAGCAGTAGAAACTAGCAGTAGATGCTAGCAGTAGATGCTAGCGGTAGATACTAGCAGTAGATGCTAGCAGTAGATGTTAGCAGTAGATGCTAGCAGTAGATGTTAGCAGTAGATGCTAGCAGTAGATCCTAGCAGTAGATACTAGCAGTAGATGTTAGCAGTAGATGTTAGCAGTAGATGCTAGTGGTAGATGTTAGCAGTAGATGTTAGTGCCGGATGCTAACAGTAGATGTTAGTGGTAGATGCTATCGTAGATGCTAACAGTAGATGCTAGTGGTAGATCCTACCAGTAGATGCTAGCAGTAGATGTTAGCAGTAGATGCTAGCAGTAGATGTTAGCAGTAGAAACTAGCAGTAGATGCTAGTGGTAGATGTTAGCAGTAGATGTTAGTGCTGGATGCTAACAGTAGATGTTAGTGGTAGATGCTAGCAGTAGATGCTAGTGGTAGATCCTAGCAGTAGATGCTAGCGGTAGATGTTAGCAGTAGATGCTAGTGGTAGATGTTAGTGCCGGATGCTAACAGTAGATGTTAGTGGTAGATGCTATCGTAGATGCTAGCGGTAGATCCTAGCAGTAGATGTTAGCAGTAGATGCTAGTGGTAGATGCTAGCGGTAGATTTTAGCAGTAGATGCTAGCAGTAGATGCTAGCAGTAGATGCTAGCAGTAGATGTTAGCTATAGATGCTAGCAGTGAAATAAAATGAAGCTAGCTGTTGACACATGTTCCAGCGCTGCTACACAGAAGAAGCACTCCGACTGTGTGTCCACGCATCAGGCCGGAGAATGTGAGAGGGCGGGAAACTACTTTGGCTAATCAGAGGCTGACAAACATGTCAATCAAAAATGAATGACAGCGATAGGCCTGAAGCAGCTGTCAATCATGGGCTGATAATTGTTGCAGGAGAAGTAGGAGGTTGGACAGGAAGCAGCACGTTAGTCTTGGACTGTGCAATGTGGTCGATTTAAAACACGCTAAAAGCTGTTAATATGTCACGTTATTCAGTTTTAATATGTTTTCAGGCCAGAAGAGAATCTGATGAACTGATCTGTGCAGCTCTTTGCTGATTTACTGCTGCTCTAATGTCACCGCACTATTTATATATGATATATGATCAATATCTGTATTATTTATATATTATATATAAACCTCATTAGTTTGTGTGAAGTGAAGCCTCATGGTTTTATTGAACAGAAGAACAGAGCTGCCTCTGGGGCTCTATATGTACAGATATCACCATATTTCAATAAATAGAAATGTATTAAAATGATCTACCAGCTACCATCATAAATCCACCTCCACTGGAGCTTTAAGGACATATTTCATCCGCTAAAATGATTCACACTAAATATAAAAAACAACATTTGGTTCTAAATATATCTCAGTATTATTTATAAAGTATTTTTTCTCTCTTCTTTGGAAAAAATCATTATTGAAATTCTGTTTAAACAACAACACTTAAATTTAAATTTAAAAAAACATCATTTCTCATCATCATCATTTATAATTGAGAAAAAATAATAAAAACAAATAAATGAATAAAAATAAAATTCATATTATTTTTATGTTGTAAGTCATAAAATTAATAACATTTTTATAACAAAAAGCATTAAAGTCACTTTTTTAACAACATTTTCATGAATTGAAAACTCAAACCAGTAAAAACTGACTCTGACCCCTTTAATTATTATAATATTTGAGTTTAGTGTTTTACTCTCTCACACTGACGTTTATATATTTATATATTTACATTCAAACCATGTTCAGACGTTTTAATTGATGACATTTAATTATTTTTAGAGTTACAATATTTATGCAGATTTTCTGAGATGTGAATCAATAATTTTAAAGTAAAATGTCAGAAATCCAAAGTCTTAATAATAAATGATGCATGAATGATGTTTGAGTGTCTGGAGAGACGATGTCTGATAGAGGAGGAAGAGCTGGAAACATTTTCTCTGTCAGAGCTGATCACACATCTCAACTGAATCTTTGACTTTTTGTTATTTCTAACTGAAGTTTCCTGTAAATGTTGAAAGTTCAACCTGATTAGATTCAATCATTTGATCAGAATAATCAAACAGTAGACTAGAGCGATGTAACGTCCATGTTTGCATGCTGAAAGAGAACGTGCTGCTCTGACCCCCCTCCTCCTTTCAGGCTGCATCCTGCTGGAGTCCGATGGTTGACACCAGGTCCTTGGAGGTGTAAGTGTGTTTTTCATTTCATTCATCAAAACAAAGCAAACTTCAAACTGTGACATCACTCATTCACATCCTACTGAGGATGAAGATGATGTCATCATCAATCAATGATAGATCAATAACTGCAGCTGTATTGTGTCTCGTTCTCTCCATCAGATTTCTGTCAACTCACACTGGATCCAAACACAGTAAACAGAAAACTCAAACTGTCTGACAACAACAGGAAGGTGACATGTGTGTGGGAGGTTCAGTCATATCCTGATCATCCAGACAGATTTGATCACTGGCCTCAGCTGCTGTGTAGAAATGATCTGACTGGTCGCTGTTACTGGGAGGTCGAGTGGAGAGGAAACGTTCGTATATCAGTGAGTTACAGAGGAATCAGAAGGAAAGGAGACAGTTATGACTGTTTGTTTGGATTCAATGATCAGTCCTGGAGTCTGGACTGCTCTGATGATGGTTACTCTGCCCGGCACAATAAGATAAAAACATCCATCTCCTCCTCCTCCTCCTCCTCCTCCTCCTCCTCCTCCTCCTCCTCCTCTGTCTCTAACAGAGTAGCAGTGTATGTGGACTGTCCTGCTGGCACTCTGTCCTTCTACAGAGTCTCCTCTGACACACTGATCCACCTCCACACCTTCAACACCACATTCACTGAACCTCTGTATGCTGGGTTTAGGTTCTGGTCTGGTTCAGCTTTTCTGTGGTTTGGTTCCTCCACAGTGTCTCTGTGCTCTCTGTAGGAGGGAGAGTCTCCTCCTGTTAGAGAAACTTTCTCATGTTATTTAGTACCAACCTGATCTCTCACTGCTTGTAAATGCAGTTTCTAAACCAACATGGTTTCCACATGACTGACAGTTTGTTTGTCAGTCACATATAAAGACATTTAAAAAGGTGTAAAAAAGAAGCTGATGTTCTCAGAGCAGATAGCTCAGTCTGTTAGAGGACTGTTTGGAGGTTCAGAGGTCCTGGCTTTGATCCTTATGAGTCTCAGTGAACCTCAGAAGCTCTCAGAGAGAAAACCACCAGCGGCTGAAAGTTTACTGAAACGTCAAGTTGTGACCAAGGTTTTTAAAAATGTTGGAAGAGTTTTGCCAACTAACTATAAGACACATAATGACAGTAAGTATCCGCTGGCCTATAGAGGCACTTTGTTGTTTTTACTCTTATTTCTTGTTTTTTAATCATATAGTCGATTCAGAACCCGACATGTTTTTATGTGTCTCTACTGGATGTGCATGTAGAGCTGTAAATAAACATTATGATTCATAGATTCATCACTTCATGCTTTTGTCTAGAAAATGTCAGGAAATTGTGTAAATAGTGTAAAATGCTGGTTGTAATTTCACAGAGTCAAAGGCGACGTCTTTAAATGTCTCATTTTGTCTGAACTAAAGTCCAGAACAGTCAAATATTCAGTTTATTATCATGGAAGACAAAGAAAAGCATGAAATCTTCACAGCTGAGAAGCTAAAAGCAGAAAATGTTTGCTTCCAAATGACTCAAATGATGATGAAGTGTTGATTTAGTGTTGATGGATAATCAATGAATGGACTAATTGTTGCAGCTCTGGCTGTATGTGAACAGAATATTAGAGGACAAACAGCTGACAGTTTAGCGCCTTACTAAATATCCACAATAAAAAGCTCATTTACAGGATCATCAATCTGTTTACAATCTGTTTGAAATGTTTCTTATTTTCCTGTTTTTGTGTTGTACCAAGTAAAGTTGATCATTTGTATGTTTCTGTTACTCAGGCAGAAATAAATGGAACTGCAGTATCACCTGTTATGTCCAATAAAAAAGCATCATAAATAATAATAGAAGCTTTCATTTGATCTTTATTGTCAGATTCAGAAAAATGGCACTCTGATAATAAGCTGAAGATTATTAATAGTTCTGTTGTTTATTCACACACAGTTTAGCGCAGGGTCAGTTTCTCATTTCTACAACCTTCACACAACTCAACTTTGAATGAAAAGTCACATTTTGATAGAAATCATCAACATTAATAGTTCTATTGGGAAAATGTGCTTTGGACAAAAAGCAAGTGTTTTCTCCTCCAGGAAGAAAACAGTGAAACACGTGTCGCTGAACTTTCTGCACACAAAGTGAATACAGACGTCCGTTTGTCTTCTTCTGCTGTGACAATCAGCAGGTCAGAGGTCAGAGGTCAGATCAGGTATGTGACCAGGAGCTGAGAGAGGAAACAAAGAAGAAAGTCAAAAGCTCACAGCTCAACATCCAAACACAGACTGCACACAGAGCTGCAAGCATGGAGGAGAAAGCATCACATCTACAGATCCAGGAACAGTTCTCCACTTTACTTCATCACAGAAAAACTCTCATTGTTCTCTTTTTCACTTCATTTGAAAGATGAAGAAAACATCTGGACTCCTGCTGTCAAACTTCATCCAAACTAACAGCTGATCTCTATTTCCATCATGCTGAACATGCAGCTTTGGAAAAACTCAATCTTTCTCCAAATGTCACCAAACAAGACTTTTACAGTCCGTTAAGAAACTCTTATTATCAGAAATAAACGTGTCTGATTTTACAGTCCTCAACATTTTCATATTCTGGAAAATCAAACTTTATTTGTGTAGCAGCTTTACAATCCACATTTAGGTTGAAATCTTAACCGGATATTTGCTTCTTTGTTTCAGGGATTTTTCTATATTTGCTGCTTTTATCTTGTTCTTTTTATATCTGGATGTCTCTGCTTCTGATTGGACATTTATCTCCAATCAAACAGACAAATCACATCTTTGTCTGCTCTCATAATAATAATAATAATAATAATAATCAGTCTAATGTCTGAAGGATGAAAAGCTCTTTGACAGAAAGCTTAAATGTCTTTGACCAAATAGCTCAGGCTGGTAGAAGAAGGTGGAGAAGTTTAATGATGTGGGCTCCATCCTCAGTTTTAAAGTCCAGTTTACAGAAAAGATCAAGAATCTCTAAGAAAGAAGTTCTAAACGTCTCTGACTGAAGAACTCAAACTGGTAAGAAACTGGTTGAACTGGTCAGAGGTTGAGAGTTTGATCCTTATGAGTCTCAGTGAATGTTGAAGTCCAACACTCAAAGTGAGAAAAGCATCGGGGTTTCTGAGAGCTTGGAGCTCAAATGGCAGCAAAGATGTGACATCATGGAGAAGTTGCTGGTTCAGCTCAGGCTGGTAGAAAACCCTCTTCAAGTGTGGAGTTTGTGGGTTGGGGCGTGTCCTCCCCCGATGTTTCAGAGAGGTGGAAGCAGGGGATTATGGGACGGGAAACCATGAGCAGCTGAGATTTTACTCCAGGTGAGACAAATGTTTTTAAAAATGTTGGAAGAGTTTTGCCAACTAACTTTAAGACATAATAATGACAGTGAGTATCTGCTGGACTGTAGAGACACTCGACTGCTTTCATTATATAATCTTTAGTTTGTCTTTTTGTTCTAATGAGTTTTTCTTTTTTTAACCACACTTCTACTTCATACGTCAGCTTAGAAACGTGTCACATGTTTTATGTGTGTCACATGCTGGATGTGGACGCTGTTAGTTAGTTGATTGATTGATTATGATCCAGTTGTCAGATTTGAATAGTTTTAATTGGTACAGTGACTCAGAGCAGCCTGCAGGGGGCAGTATAACTTTTCTCCTCAGTGGGGAATCTAACTTTGGTTCCTTTGACTCACTAAGTGCAAGAGCTCATCATCCTGAGCTCTATCTACCTACAAACAGCTGTGTGCTGCTTCTCCTAGTTCTGCTTTTATGTGAAAGAAGATGAACAGTAAAGATTGAGAGCAGCGTCTGAACAAGGATTGGAACCAACATTCAGTCTGTTGTGACTCCAGCATGTAAGCAGCTCATCCTGTTGAGCTGTTCCTCCTGACAAGAGTTGCAGCTTGTTCAAGCTGAGATTTCTCATCTCTGCTGTTGTCATAAGAAAGTAGAAAGTGAAAACAGAACAAGCCGTGTGTGTTATTATTGAAGTGACGATCTGCTGCGAGTTTGATTGGAGACGAGATAGAAAGAATAAGAACGGGGACGGAAGCAACAAGTGTGTGATGAAGAGTCAGACAGCTGATGCTGATGCTGATCTGAAACACATCTTGTGTCTGAATGTTTCACTTTCCATTGAATAAAAACAGTATTTATTGTAAACGTTGATGTTGAGGAAGGAACAGCTGCTTACTGTCACTTGCTTGATTGTCAGGATTGAAGCAGTGATCTACTGGACAGCAGTCCTCCTCTCTAACCACTAGACCAGTCCAGCACTCAGCTGGTGAGCCCGTCCTCCAGAACCTCCACTGGCTCCATAAGCAGGCCCCCTCTACCTCAGCGAGCTGCTCCAGCAGCCGGGACCGAGCCCCAGACCTGAAACCCTGATCCAAACTCACCTTTCAGACCTGCTGTTGATGTCATGTGTTACCTTGTGTTAGTGTCTTGTTCTCTGTGATGAACTTCAGTAGAGCGTCTTTGAGGAGCCTGAAAGGTGGAAGAAAATGTATTATTGTTAATTGTTGTTGTGAAGTAAATGTATTTGTGTAGAGCTGCTGTCAGAGTGAAAGGTCTCCTCCTCTTCCTCCTCCTCTTCCTCCTCTCAGCTCAGTCAGGACTGTTTGTAACAACATGAAGCTCCTGATTTATGTTGAGACAGTTTAACAGCTGTTTAAAGTGGACAGAACTGACCTGAGAGCAGTTTTCCACATGGTTTCCATGGCTGCAGCTTTGACTGCTGCTCTTTGAATGAAATCATCAGCTTGTGTCCTTCTTCTTCTTCTTCTGCAGCGCTTTAACGGCAGCAGCTTCTTTCTAACTGACTTCACATCGTTTGAGCTTCGACTGCTTTAACAGCTCAAAGTGCTTCAGCAGAATTTATCTGTACAACACGATTCATACAGCTGAAGCCTGCAGGTGTGGCTGAGCTGCAAACTGTCTCTGAAACACAGAGTCACTCAAACAATCAGGTCTGACCAGCTACTGAAGGTCAAAGGTCAAAAGCTGCAGATCTATATAATCAATCATCTTTTTCATTGAACAGTTTTGGTCATCCTGATTGACCAAAAACAGGAAAAGTTTAATCTGACCTCATGTTTTTGTCTTTTTGTCAACACAAACATGTTTTGGAGAATAAATATCTCTCATTTAGATTGATGAAGAGTTTTTGAAGAGTTTGATGAAACAATAAATGTGTCAAATATAGTGGAGACAAATAAAAAGATGAAGTAGTGATTTAAAAAGCTGCAACAGTTTCAAATGTGTCTCAGCTCTGCTTGTAGTTCCTGCTCATGTCCACCAGGTGGCGCCATTTGAGCAGAAACAGCAGCTGACAGATGAAAGTCACTCAGTGGACTTTGTTACTGTTTGAAGCTTCTTCTGTGTTTTATTTCACATCATTTCATATCAATAAACTAACATGTCTAGTTGTTGTGATATAAATCATGTGAGGAACTACAGGACACAAACACACACACTGTTGTTTCTTTGCTTTTCTTCAACATTTAATCATCCATCCAGCTGTTTGATGATGTGGCTCCTCTTGTTTGGCTCTTTGTTCTCTTCCTTTATCAAACATTTCAATAAAGTGGTGAGAAAAAACAACAGCCAGTGACGTCATCACGTTTGTGACGGGACGGATCACAACGTGTCAGTAAGTTGTGACGGATGGATGGATGGGCTTCAGCGACTCCTGGATGAGTTCTGACCTCAGATCAGATGTGTTTCATGTTCCTGCAGATCAGGAAATGTTGACAATCAATCTAGAAAACACACATTAGTGCTAAAATAATGCAGTAAATGTGTCAGAATGTCAGTGTGAATATCTTCTATATACTTCTACTAATCTGTGTTCATTAAACTGACAGCATGCAGTTTATCTTTTCACCAGCAGAGGGCGCCAAAGCTTCATCAATGAAGAGCAATGCTCCACCTTTAATGCACATATTAGACACATTCTGAGTGTACTGATCAATAATCAATCACTCTTCCTCCAGTTATGATATGAAAGACAAAGCAGCTGTAAGTGAGTCACATGTGATCATAATAAAGATAAAGATGTGTTGAGGCTCCTCAATCATCCTGTTAAAAGTCACTTTGATCACAGTCTGATTCTTCTGAGCTGACTGACTGCAAGGACTACAACTACCCATCATGCCCTGCTCACTCAGTCAGCCAATAGCAGGCCTCCAAAGGTAAGGTGTCAGCGCTGAGGTCATCAGTGCGCCGACTCTGTTTGACAACAACACTGCTGCTGTTTCCTGTTAAACATCAGACTGGAATTATTACATGAAAAATATCAACTGGTCAAAAGTCTGAACTGTAAATAAATGAGAAACAGCTTCAGCTTCTTTTCAACTTTCATCCTGTCAAATTCTTCCTTGTTGTTTTCTGCTCATTTCAACCTGAAACTAGTTAATAACATGAAGCCAAACTTCAGCCCTTCCTTTAAACAGACCATTGAAGAAAATCCATTCATCTTTCATCACTTTATTCATTATCAGCATATTAAACACATGATTGATTATTACATAGACATCCTTATACTGTGTGTTTATATAGAAAGATTTCATGTGTAAATAGTGACTATAAATGAATGAAGGAAACATTGATGAATGTTTAATGAGCACAGATGAGTTGTATTAATGCTCAACAGGCTTTCAGTGATTCCTGCAGTGTAACTGTGTTTACATTCACATGTGAAACGCAGCAAACAACAAAACAACTCAGGATGTCTGATGTAAACAATGAAGCTGGAAGGAAAACTGGTTTCAACTGCATCAGAGCGTGTTCTTTAAAAACCCATCCTGTCTGCAGACTTAGGATGTGTCTTCTTCTCTGTTGATGCCCACAAACCTGAAACCACTTCCTGTTACTGCTGGCCAATCACAGCCCTGCACGTTAGTAACAGGAAGTGATCACTGAACCGTCCGCGTCAGGTGAGCTGAGGGGTTTCACTAACCACCTCTTTTGAAAATGCATCACCATTTTTGAATAATCCGGCGGACCTCAGAGAATTTTTTATTGTTCCAGGTTTTCTTCGGAGGGAGAGAGTGTTTAGAGACCTGTGTGGATGATTCACCTAGCATAGCGTGTTCTTGCTAAAGCTGACTTTAAACAGACGGACATAGGACCACTAGAACATATAAAACACTTACTCTCTGCATTCTTGAAGGTGTTGAGGTGGAGGCCACAGGCTGAGGGGAATCTTTCATATTTTCCTCTTCCTGTAAAATAAACCAGCAAATGAAGCTATTTAATTATTTTAAGTTTTGAGGTCACCTGAAGCTGTTAAACCTGTGTGCAGACTATCACATGCATGTCACTGATACATTATTTATAACTGGGTTCACAGATTCAACTCATGATTAAAGGGTCTACCCTCACAGCCATCCCTGAGTGTGCAGACAGGGTCTCCTCATCATGGATCTCCTCCTGAAATCATTTCAGAGAACTGCATAAAGTGGATTCAACACATCAGCAAATATTGATAAGAGAACACGACGCCTTGCTTTAACATTTACGTCTGTGTGGGGACCAATGAGAAACCATAGTATTTCCATCAACTGTAATTTAGATAAAGACTTTTCACACTTGATGGCCTACATAGATATGCATTTAGTATTTTCCCATGAAAGCACTTATACACACCCAGGACAAACAAATGTTGGTGGGAGCGGCCAGCACCAGGGTCCATTATCAGCTGACCTTCACTGTTAGAGAGGGCCAGCTCCTCTGAAACTGGGAAGTCCTCCAGTCTTCCTCCTCTCACTTGTTCCTGTTTGCTTCAGGTAATATTAACATGTTTTTACATTTTACACAGCTTATCATCCAAACACTGACAGAATGATGAAGGCGCAGCGATTACACTCTGGATGATGTTTTAGTGCTTGGTCCTGATTGGCTGTCAGGTCCTTTTAACCGTGCTGGTACCTCAGCGATTACAACACCAGTTAGTCTCATTATATTCACCGTTGTTTTCATATGTCATATTGTAGAGGTCGTTTTAGGGCTGGTTGTGGGATTTTGATGAAATATATTCAACTGTATTTTAAGTTGTAAAAAGAAACTGATAAAAAAAAAACTAACCACTAATGAAGACAATACTTTGAACAATACTTTGAAAGTCTGTTGGTGTTTATCACAGATAATATTCAATCTAAAAAACTAAAGTGTTTCCACTTCTCCTTTATCATGGGACAGAGTCAGACTCAGAACTTGAGTATCTTTAAATCTGATGCATCGAGTTTAAAGTTTAAGAGCTCTGAATGTGAGAATCATTGAGAGTGCATTGAGTGGTAAAATAAATATATAAAGGATCTGCAGCTTTCTGCCAGCACTCCTCTCTCGCCTTATTTGCAGCAGCTGTGTTTCTTTTGGCTGTCATAATAGTTTCAGACTGTTCATCGCCTTCAGTTATGGCCGTTTGTTCAGCTTGATTAAAGTAAGCAGCACGTGATCTATCCATTTCCAAAGAGTCAGATGACGCATTAAACGCACCTTTTTATGGGGACGTGCACAGAGCCGGAAACAGAAAGAGTTAACAAAGAAAGTTCATCACCACCGTCGTGATACTAATTATCTCTGATTGTGAGTTTAGGGTTTGTTGAGCAGCTCACACAAAGAAAGCCTGGATATGTTGAACCGGCTTGGTAGTAAAAGCCTCTGCTGAAGGGACGCAGATGAAGAAGAGCTATAAGATAACTCTGCTACATCAATGATTACATGTTTAACACTCTACATGTTCACAATAAATACAAACATACAGAAATAAAGTCACAGCTTCATCGGAACTTTTATTTCATATCAAACATCAACAAATGTAAAAGTCAGAGTTTGCAGACGGAGTTAAAGAGGAAGCAGTGAAAGACTTCCTGATTCAGACAGAGGGGGCGCTGCTGCTTCCTCATGTTGTCTCTACTTACTGGGAGAAAGAGACACTGTGGATGTGCTGTTGTCAGACTCTTTAATGCTCAGAGCGGCTCACTCACACTGATACAGACATACGAGCTGCTGTAGAGGAGTGACCCCGAACAGTGGAGCCAACACTTCTTCATGTGTTTCTCACCAACCTGCAAACACACATGGCAGCAGCTGTTTCACAATAAACACAAGTTCACACAAGAACCTTTCACAACTTTACACAACCACCAGAGATGCTGAGGAGACTTCCTGCAGGCCTGTGATTGGCCAGCAGGAACAGGAAGTGACCACTTAAACCTGCAGACGTGCTGCTCTGCAGGTTTGAGTGGTCAGGAAGTTTGGCCAGCAGGAACAGGAAGTGACCACTTAAACCTGCAGACGTGCTGCTCTGCAGGTTTGAGTGGTTTACTGCTATATAAAAAAAATAAAGATATTATTATTATTATTATTGTTATTATTATGCTAAGTTTTGTCTGTTTCCTGTGGAAAACACTAAATGACGTCACACAGCAGCTCATCAGGTGACAGAATAAAGTGCAACACCTGCTGCGGGTCACTGTGACGTCACACACCTCTTTTCCCTTCTGCATTTACTTTCACTTTCTCTGACTTGATGCTGCAGTTTGTTTTCTCCGTCTGAAGGTAATGTAACCGACAGTTTCAGTGTTTGACTCTTTAATGTTTCTTTGTTCATGTTGTTAGTGCTAACTGCTGTTAGCTTAGCTCCTCTACAAACAGCAGAAATTCGCCGTTTGATCCTTTAAAGTGTCATTTGAACTAAAAGTGAACTCAACTAACGGCTGCAACGTTTTCCGCCATTTTGTAGTTGAGTCTGTGTGTGTGGAGTAACAGCTGGAGAGAGTTGATGGTCAGTAGTTGAACACAGTGTTGTTATTATTGTGTCCAACACTTACTGATGACTGACGGCAGGTTTTTCTGTCTGAATCAGTCTGTGGAGGAGGCGGAGATGCTGCTCTGCTCTCCCCGCTGTCTGAGACACTAAACGCGGCTCCGCTCGGCCGGACAGCCGCTGGAGAACAGCTTTGACTTTCTGAGTCTGCAGGTGAATATAGAGCTGTTTCTATTTCTACTGCAGGACTGATGTGGAGACAGCAGGGGGGTGAGGGGCTTCACTTCTTTCATTCAGTAAATACTGTAGTATTCAGAAAGACTCATCTTATTGGCACTCCTCCAACAGGAACTAGTGTCGCTTCTTTATGGAAATGTGCCATCAAATGTGTTTGGAAGCTCTTTATTGAGACTCACTCATTTAGTTTGGAGCTCTTCACTAGTTTTCCTGAAGGATCCATCTGCTTTTATACTTTCATTCACTCCAGTACTGAACTTCAGTATAATCCTGGAGTTCCTGTTCTTCCTGCTGCTTTTTACTCCACTACATGTTTTACAGCTATGATCCAGATTTTAAATTCAAAACAAATTATTGTCTATAAAATATGAGACATCAGTGTCTTCAGTAAAACATCACAACAACAATAAAAACAGATTCATTCATCAAGAGTAACACTGACAGTTATTGATTAAACTACACTGATCACTTTATTAGGAACACCTGTACAGTTTAATACAATCCAATACAACAGCTCTGCCATCAGTTCTACTTCTACAAAGCTTCAATAATTCTACTTTATGTTTATTATTGAGGTCATAGCTGCTGCTGCTGTACATACACTGTTTAATATAACATGTCAGAGGACATTTACTGTGATTTATCAGATATTTCTGATAATGAATGAATTCATGAAACTTCCTCTCAGATGGAGTCAGTGTGAGTCAGTGAATGTAAATCCTCCTCCAGGCATCATGTGTGCTGCTCTTCACTTCACTGCAGCTTCATGTCTCCATCTAGTGGACTGATAGTAGAAGTACAGCAGCTGATGGCAGCTTTCTCTCACTCACACTGATATATAACAGAAAATAACAGCCAATCACAGGAGGAGCAGCTGATATTTAGGATTTGACAGGAGAAATGATGTAAAGGATGATTTGTGTTTCCTCTCCAGATGAAGGTAGAAAGTGTGTGTGACTGATGTGGATGTGACTTCAGCAGCATGGATCAGTGTGAGGACAGAGAGGAGGGAGTCCCTCCCTCTAAAAGCTCTCTGTGTGGGGAACATGACAGCCAGACCAAAGCTCAGAGGTGAGATGAGGATCTCTAACTGTCCATCACTGTTCTCCACCATCATTATTCACACTCAAAGCTCTGTGTGTGTTGTGTTAAAGAACAAGGAGGCAGCACAGACCAGACTCTGCTGGACCTGGACCTGGACCTGGACCTGGACCTGGACCTGAACCTGGACCTGGACCTGAACCTGGACCTGGACCTGGACCTGAACCTGGACCTGGACCTGGACCTGGACCTGAACCCAGCTGTGTGTCCTTCAAGAGCGACTGGTCAAAGGATGATGTTATTAATTTTAAACAACAACATTCATCTGATGAAAAGTAAGTTGTTTTCAGTATTAAAATCAGGACAATATGAGCTAAAATCTAAATCAGGATTAACAGTTGTCAGTTGGATCATTTGAGATTGAAGGTTTTGCTCTGCAACACTGCAGTAAGAAATAAAATATTTAAAATAGTATAACAATTAGTATAAAACATGTGTTGCTGTTTCTATTAAAACTATTCAAATTTGATACATTTTAAAGATGAATTTACTGAATACGTGAGCTTTAATAAAATTATAAGTGGTGTTTTTCTACCAGGATCCATCAGAGACCAGATTCTGCTGGACCTGGACCTGGACCTGGACCTGGACCTGGACCCAGCTGTGTGTCCTTCAAGAGCGACTGGTCAAAGGATGCTTTTATTAATTTTAAACGACAACATTCACCTGATGAAAAGTAAGTTGTTTTCAGTATTAAAATCAGGACAATATGAGCTAAAATCTAAATCTGGATTAACAGTTGTCAGTTGGATCTTTTATTGATATTTCTGATGTAAGTAAGACGCAGAACTCAGAACTCTGATGTGATCTTTGTTATTGAAGTTCTCCAAAGAAACGTTTCGGCACTCTTCCCTCAGAGAGTCTTTGGACGTTTCACTTCCAGCAGTGAACTGAATTTACTTTCAGGTGACTTTTGTTCTCATGTTGTTGTGAGAGGGCGTAGAGGACGGCTCGTTCCCAGTGTCAACACTGTAGCTGCAGTTTGAAGCTACTTAAAGGACAAGTATTATGCTTTTCCTTATTTTCAGACATATATATAATGTCACAATGTGGGAGGTTCGTGTTAAAAGCGTCCGATGTGTCAAATAACGATGTAAACGTATGTAGCAGTAATCCTCAGGCTGCTCTGAACAGTTTTTTCTACTTTGGGTCCGAGCTGACGTCAGCTCATGACAGATTTCTTTATTTGATGGTTACGCTAAGCCATGACGCCGTTACACAGCACAGCAGAGTAAAATAAGTAGTTTACCTGTTGGAGGTGTGCTGGTTGTCTGCAGCTCTTCATCATCATCATCACTGTGGCAGCTTGTTCTCTTCCTCCCTGCGTTATTTCTAACTCATCTGTTGAACAAACGGCTCCAAATGTTGTTTTGACCGGTTTTTAGCGCCGCTAACGAAGCTCTGCTAATTCAGTGAGGAACATGTTTTTACTTCCTGTAAATTCTCCACAATAAAAGTCTCCCATTAGTTAGACATTTAAAGGCTTTTAATTTGAAGTCAACTTGCAGGTACCGATTTTGACATCAAGTACGCTAGCATGAATTGTGACTTTAAGGTAACCTACTTTACCCACAGCAGTGATTCACATCTGATGCTGGTAGGTTGCTGAAGTCAAAGTCTGGGGTTGGCAGGTGTGATGTTGTTAGTGGGTGCAGAGGACTGCTTGTTCCCTGCTGCAGTTTGAAGCTTTCATTATGTGCCACCAATTAATCACTCAAGGAAGTTACTTAAAGTTTGTGTCCCTACAACCGTCTGCTACAACCACACACACTCTAACTGCCTTGCTCCAGGGCACTTCAGCAGTGTACAGTGAAGGAGGGACAGCTGTGCTCTGTTCACATCCAAATATCACTTGATGGACCTTTAGCTTGTGTTTGTCTCTGTGTGGACAGACATAATGTGAGCTCATTCTTCATGATTCCTCCACAGAGTGGACCAGGAGAGCTCAGAGGTTCCCAGTGGTCAGTCTGCCCAGCAGCATCAAACACACCTGGACTCCATATTTATGGTCTGTACATGTACAACAACTACTTTTACATCTATTCTGTTCACAAACATCTCCATGCTGCACTTTGTAGACCAGTGGATTGTCAGTCTGTCCAACATGGATCTGATGTTTGCTTCATGATTTCAGTTTGATTGTGTCATTCATATAGTATTCTGTTCCAGCTGCTGGAGGAGAACATCGTCACTTTTGTGAAGAACGAGCTGAAGAAGATGCAGAAGGTTCTGAGTCCAGATTACCCAGAATGCTTAGAGAGTCAGAGGGAGGATGAGGAGGTGTTGGATGGTGAGGAGGAAGAACAGAGGAGGAGCAGCAGAGACGCATTTCTGAAGATCACACTGCACTTCCTGAGGAGAATGAAGCAGGAGGAGCTGGCTGACTGTCTGCAGAGCAGTAAGAGGATTTCTATAAAGATTTAACATGATGGATAAATGAGACATTTAATGATGTCTCACAAGATGGAGGAACAGATGTTCATGTGAGGATTCTATTAATCTGTCATATTTTCTTTATTAATTACTAAATTATCTTATTTCCTGTTTGGTCATTCAGAAACTCCTGCTGGCAGGTGTCAACATGAACTCAAGTCTAACCTGCAGAAGAAGTTCCAGTGTGTGTTTGAGGGGATCGCTAAAGCAGGAAACCCAACCCTTCTGAATCAGATCTACACAGAGCTCTACATCACAGAGGGAGGGACTGCAGAGGTCAATGATGAACATGAGGTCAGACAGATTGAAACAGCATCCAGGAAACCAGACAGACCAGAAACAACCATCAGACAAGAAGACATCTTTAAAGCCTCACCTGGAAGAGATGAACCAATCAGAACAGTGATGACAAAGGGAGTGGCTGGCATTGGGAAAACAGTCTTAACACAGAAGTTCACTCTGGACTGGGCTGAAGACAAAGCCAACCAGGACATACACTTCACATTTCCATTCACTTTCAGAGAGCTGAATGTGCTGAAAGAGAAAAAGTACAGCTTGGTGGAACTTGTTCATGACTTCTTTACTGAAACCAAAGAAGCAGGAATCTGCAGGTTTGAAGAGTTCCAGGTTGTGTTCATCTTTGACGGTCTGGATGAGTGTCGACTTCCTCTGGACTTCCACAACAATAAGATCCTGACTGATGTTACAGAGTCCACCTCACTGGATGTGCTGCTGACAAACCTCATCAGGGGGAAACTGCTTCCCTCTGCTCGCCTCTGGATAACCACACGACCTGCAGCAGCCAATCAGATCCCTCCTGAGTGTGTTGGCATGGTGACAGAGGTCAGAGGGTTCACTGATCCACAGAAGGAGGAGTACTTCAGGAAGAGATTCAGAGATGAGAAGCAGGCCAGCACCATCATCTCCCACATCAAGACATCACGAAGCCTCCACATCATGTGCCACATGCCAGTCTTCTGCTGGATCACTGCTACAGTTCTGGAGGATATGTTGAAAAGCAGAGAGGGAGGAGAGCTGCCCAAGACCCTGACTGAGATGTACATCCACTTCCTGGTGGTTCAGTCCAAACTGAAGAAGGTCAAGTATGATGGAGGAGTTGAGACAGATCCACACTGGAGTCCAGAGAGCAGGAAGATGATTGAGTCTCTGGGAAAACTGGCTTTTGAGCAGCTGCAGAAAGGAAACCTGATCTTCTATGAATCAGACCTGACAGAGTGTGGCATCGATATCAGAGCAGCCTCAGTGTACTCAGGAGTGTTCACACAGGTCTTTAAAGAGGAGAGAGGGCTGTACCAGGACAAGGTGTTCTGCTTCATCCATCTGAGTGTTCAGGAGTTTCTGGCTGCTCTTCATGTCCACCTGACATTCATCAAGTCTGGAGTCAATCTGCTGGCAGAAGAACAGAAAACATCCTGGTGGTCTAAAGTCTTTAAAGAAAAACCTGAACCAACACATCTCTACCAGAGCGCTGTGGACGAGGCCTTACAGAGTCCAAACGGACACCTGGACTTGTTCCTCCGCTTCCTCCTGGGTCTTTCACTGCAGACCAATCAGACTCTTCTACGAGGCTTGCTGAAAAAGACAGGAAGTAGCTCAAAGACCAATCAGGAAACAGTCGAGTACATCAAGAAGAAGATCAGTGAGAATCTGTCTGCAGAGAGAAGCATCAATCTGTTCCACTGTCTGAATGAACTGAATGATCGTTCTCTAGTGGAGGAGATCCAACAGTCCCTGAAATCAGGAAGTCTCTCTGCAGATAAACTGTCTCCTGCTCAGTGGTCAGCTCTGGTCTTCATCTTACTGTCATCAGAAAAAGATCTGGATGTGTTTGACCTGAAGAAATACTCTGCTTCAGAGGAGGCGCTTCTGAGGCTGCTGCCAGTGGTCAAAGCCTCCAACAAAGCTCTGTAAGTACACAGATAGTTGAATTTATTCATCATTATTTAAATATTCAGCTATCCTTACTAAAATAAATTCTTACTTATTATTTTCCTTTTATTTCCTCTCCAGGCTGAGTGGCTGTAACCTCTCAGAGAGAAGCTGTGCAGCTCTGTCCTCAGTTCTCAGCTCCCAGTCCTCTAGTCTGAGAGAGCTAGACCTGAGTAACAACAACCTGCAGGATTCAGGAGTGAAGCAGCTGTCTGTTGGACTGGAGAGTCCACGCTGCACTCTGGAAACTCTCAGGTCAGGATTCATCAACCTGTTCTACATTCAAAATCTGAATGATAATAGACGATAAACATTATATCTATTAAATTACACATATAAAACTTGTATCTGCTGATACGATTTGTCAAACTAGTTTTTACTAAATGTCTTTTACTAAAGTTTTTTATTCTTTTGATGTTCTATTTTTTTAAATTATTTAATGCCACAGATGATTTTATAGATTTGGTAAACTTTCATTTTACAGGTCCACAAATTTCATGGTAATTATTTGCTACTTAGCAAACTAACAGTAACTTTGAAATTATCCTCATATTACCCCAAAATGACTGACCATAAAATACTAATTACATATGTAACCTTGTGAAAAGATCACGTAGCAATGGTCCTTAAATAATGATGAACAGTCAGTCGTCTATGTATAAAAATAGTACTTTATTACAATTCTTCAGACTTATAAAACAATGGGTTAACATAACCCAGTAATAGAGAAATTCACCAATAAATATATTAACACATCAAAAGAGGAGACAAGCTGAATATTCCGTATCTAAGGCATCTAAAGTGCAATAGTGCTTCAAGGTCAACAGGACCACAGAGTTTAGTAATTCAGTCACATTCTCAAACAACTATTCTAGTTGTTCTGCCTGTAGTGGACTGGAGCAGACTTGCTGCACAATTATTCTGTAAACAAAACACAAATGCATCTTGTAGAAAGGCATATTCAGATATTGCATCCTGATTCAATATTAAAAAGAAAAATGAAATACATAGACACATTACATTAGTGAACGCTCACCTCTTCATGGTGTACTAACTAACATTTAACAGAAGGACCCCGACACCCTGCTTAGTCACCGGCCTCACGCTGTCCAATAAAAATTAAATCACAACATTAAACTCAACACAAATGCTACACAAAAGAAAATCAGAACATCAATGACCAGAAAATACCTGCTCCCCCTCCGGCTCGCGTATACCGCATGTGTGTTGTATATGAGACATTGTCTGTAGATGCACAAAGTGTTGCCTATGCTTGACTTGATAATGAATGGAGCCATCTTGCAACAGTCTTTGATTTGTTCTCCAACAATCTGTGATAAAAATAATAAAAACAAACTACTGAAAACTAAACTGAAGCTAAACTAAACTGGACATCAGTTGTAGTCAGTTTTTAGTCTTTCTTGGGCCCAAGAAGAAAAAAAAATCTGAGATGTCAGGAAAAAATTGAATAAGATAGAATTCTCCATAGTTAGGTTGATTTGGTTCCTGCCCCCTTGGATCAGCACAACATCCACATCTGACATGTTGGCATTGACAAGATGAAGGTGTCCACGAGCAGCAACAATTTACAGACTTTAACAAAATGCCTCACATGCAGGCTAGCGATATATGTTACAATTTACTGATGTTCCATAAACACTTCACATGCAGCCTAGCAGTAGATGCTTCAATTTACAGATGTACCTTAAACACTTCACATGTAGGCTGTTGGTGGATACTACAATTTACAGATGTTCCCTAAATGCCTCACATGCAGCCTAGCAGTAGATGCTTCAATTTACAGATGTACCTTAAACACCTCACGTGTAGGCTGTTGGTGGATACTACAATTTACAGATGTTCCCTAAATGCCTCACATGTAGGATAGTGGGAGATGCCAGCGGTAGATACGAGCTAGAACTTTTGATCCATGCAGGTTTTATGTTTGTAAAACTTTCCTCGAGCCGAGAAGTGCGATTTAAAGATCTGTGACGTCATCACAACTTTTAGTCCGGTATCCAGCTCTGATATTACATCCATGCTGCTCACAGAGAAGTTTCTAGTCTCCCTTCAGTAACTGCAGTGAAGCTACTCAGGTGTGCGGCTAAAATGAGTTAGTTTGTAAAGAGTAAAATGAGGCGTTTTAATGTCAGATGTAAATAAGTTGAAACCGAGTGGAGCTGCCAGAGAGAGAAAACTGTTAAACTGCAGAGCAGCTGTGCAAAAAGAATCTTCGGGTCTCCGGCGGGCGTTTCCCTCCAAATTAACGGCTTATCCTGGTGAGTTAGCCACCCGAGGTTAGCTGGTTAGCATTAAGGTTTGCTCCAAAATCATTTAAATGTTTGTTAGTTTACCTTGAAAGGTATGGTGAAGCAAAAAGCCAGTCAGGATATAATGTTTGTGTGATGTGATGAGAATATAGCTGATGCTGCTAAGCTTGTTAGCCGCTAACCACTGTAGGCTTAAATGCAGCCTAGAAGCTAGGCTAAGTGCTACATGCTAAGCTGCTGTTGTAGCGCTGGGAAAGCACGTGAGGCAGTTTGTGCTTATTTGAAATGGGCTTCAAAGCTAATGTGTATGTACTATAACATGTAAAAGGCCTGATATGTGCATTCATTTGAAATGTACAAAAAAAGGAAAAGAGACAGTTTAGTTGAGAAATGTTTATGGAAACACTTTCTATGAAGCCCATGTCTATAATGCATTATAAGCATCCTTATAATGTGTTATAATCTGCTTATAACACTGTATAATTATAGTTATAAACACTCGTAAATATCCATAATGCTTTATAACAATAATCATAACACATTATAAAACATTTATAATGACTTATTAGGTCAAGAATCTTAATATTTCATAACTGCTGGTCACTGACATGTTATACAACGATCATAGTGTATTATAATTCTCATAGTTGTAATACATTATAATCATTTTATAATGCATCAATAATCACTGTTATAATGCATTAAAATGTGGTTATAAGTGAGTCTGACTGGTCATCGGCTGCTTTAAGTGAAGTAATGTAATTCCTGAGGAATAGGCAGATATAATACATTTTATTATGAGGGCAGTGTGTGGGTACATCACCTCTACACCATGTTTCTGATAGGATTATGATGTCATTATTGATAGATGATTACATTAACAAGAGTGGTTTAATATCAATTGTTAGCATTGGTGCCTAATCTGAAGACTCTAAACAGAGAAATAGAGAACAGGAATATTTGTGCTGCTGACTCTCCTGAGTTTTGTTTCAGCACAACCTGAGAAACTCTGAGTTTTGTGTGCTGAACTTTATTGTTTAGTGGATTAATGCACTTTAATCCACTTTTGGACGTGGCTCTGCTCTCTTGGCTGTGTGCAGTGAACTGATGTCCCTCTTACATTACTTCTGTAGCAGTCAGATTAATTCTAGTGTGAGTTTTTCTCTTTGTCCTCCTGCTAACATCGACTGGATCCACAATTTAAAGCTGATATTTAAAACATTTTCTTCCTGGGGGGTCATGACCCTTGACCTTAGTTCAGAGATAGAGTTTGTTGTTGTATCTGACTGCACACAGCAGGACTCTCAGGCTGTCTGACATGTGTGTTGTTTTGTGTGTTTGCAGCCTGTCAGGATGTCTGATCACAGAGGAAGGCTGTGCTTCTCTGGCCTCAGCTCTGAGCTCCAACCCCTCCCATCTGAGAGAGCTGGACCTGAGCTACAATCATCCAGGAGACTCAGGAGAGAAGCTTCTGTCTGCTGGACTGAAGGATCCACACTGGAGACTGGACACTCTCAGGTACACTCAGAAATATTTAGGCCTAATATGTAAGACTTATGTATTTCAACTGCATATAAATTTACATCCATTTGAATTGCAGAGTTTTGACATTTACAAACTAATAAAATGAACATGAAGGATTTTTATAATTCAAACATTAATTAAACAAACAGGAATGAAAGCTTATATATTCTTATTAATAGATCCAATGTGTATAAAGTAAATAATAACCAGGTTTATGCAATATCCCCAATTTACTTAAAATGCATCAAATTAATGCTCTTTAAATGAATTAAGTGTATTTAAATGTATCATTTTGAAAACTATGAACAGTGTTTCCTGTATAACAGTATGAGCCGCCAGACCAAAACTTTTCTTTAAATGCCAAAAATAACACCAAATATCCGTTCATTTGGAAATCAATAATGTTTGGGAGCCTCTGAGCTGTTTAGAGTCAACATCTGTGTCGTTGCCATGGAAACTGCAGGTTGTGTAGCTCCTTTTAAAGAAAAGGGCAGTATGTGAGCGAGTGTTTAAGTGAGAGAGCGATCGTCAGTAAACATGCAACAAGCAGAGACAGAAGATGAGCTGCTGTGGACAGGGTCAGCAACACAACATATTTTACACTTAAAAAACAGCTCCATCTAAAACAAACAATATTAGATTAAGTGTACGTTATAATATTTTCACTGCTTTACTTTACCGTCAGACTTTACTGAAAGGAAACTGCCTTTGCATCATAAAATATTGCCCTGTCCAAGCAAACCAGACTCCATAGCCTCCATAGCTCCATAGTGACTTCAGTGTTTTAAAAAGGACACTTTAGATTCACCAAAGTCAAACAATAACACAAACTGTACTGAAAGGAAAGCAGATGTGCTGCAGTTACTACAATTACTGATTTAGCCTTTGAGGTTTGGTTGTGGTGATTGTTTTTGATTTTTATGAGAGTTAAAGGTGCTATATATATTTGTCTGAACAGTACATCCTTCAAACATACAGGTTATGGTTTCATGTTGCTAAGATGTTGATCTACGTGACTAAAATAATCCTTCTCTGTTGAAAGTTCCTGGCATCCACACGCCTGACAAGAAAATGTAGTGAACTGAACATGTGGTGTTTCTAGATTCCTGTGTGTTTGATATATGTGACTCAAAAGGTTCTTCCACCTTGTCAACGTACACGGACAATCTACATATACACACAGATACCGGTAATTACTGCCATGGAGGAAATGTTTGGTCCTAAAATGTTTTAGCAGCTCATACCTAGTAGATAATGACATTATTATAATTGAATGGGGGCGCTGGCCCAGAAAAGATCACTGTTCTAAGCTCACCTCTCTTTTTTGTGGACTTTCTCTGGTCTTGGTCATATGATGTGGAGGTACATTCCTGCAGGGATGTCACACTGACCTCACCTTCTGACCCCTGTGCTTCTGGCATACTGGCATCTGGGTGCAGAAAAAAAGTGGATTCAAATATACAAGACAGATGTAGCTCGTTAAAATATGAAGCAGCTGTCAGTAAAGCTGGTTGCATTAAGATCTTTATCATGCATAACTTTTCTAGTCATTGTGACAGCACTGATCATTTTGCAGTGATCAAGAGTATAGATTTGATAAAATAATAATAAATATATCATTTAGTATATGACATGTGTGTCTCTTAAAGATGAGCAACAACAGTTTAAAGTCATTCCATATTGTTTCCATAGTTTCTACAGTATAGTGGTAGACAGCGCAGGCTTTTCCTCCATTTTGCCAGTATGGTTTAATGCACTGTGCTGGAATGAAGTTTACACACAAACACAGGGGCTTCCTCCATTTGGCCTTCACATACTTGGTTGCTTTAACAGAATCTTTTAGTACCAAATTATAGCTGCCATATTTAAAGACTTGCTGTATGTTGCCATGGAGAAGTGTGTGAGATTGTCTCCAGGTCATGTGCTACCATTGTGAGTGCTAGTCTGGTTCTGCATGAAGTGGTTGGATTTAAAGCTGCGCTGTCTGTCTACCCCTGTATTGTAGAATTATGCAAACAATATGTAAGGACTCATTTTCCCCTTTAATGTTGGAACAGTGGTTTGCTCGTTGGGGCAGGAGGATGGCTTAGTGGTCAATGTAATGTAGTCCTAATACACCTTTGAATCCTGCTGAAACAGTTCAAAGCTTCCAGTTAGAGCGTAACAAAGATAGAAGCACTGCCGTGGAGGTTCAAGTTTGTGGGGAGTTCACAGGTTCTTTTCTTTAAAGTGGAAAATGTGTGGATTGACATTCATTTCCACTGACAGGGAGTTCCTGACAGTTTTCCATGGTTGGAAACCTGATGAGGACACCTGAGTTAACAGAATTCTCATCTACACTGATTGACACTGAATACAAAATAGAAGCTGGCTTGAAAAATAGCAGAATTATCCTCTGAACCAATTGTGTTCTCCTGAAACTGGTCAATAAGTAGGGAAACCTGCAGCGGCCCAAACAAAAAGCACATGCAGTGGTCATAAATGTTCATATCCAATGACACATCATTCATAACCAATTCAGAAACAATCACTGACACATACCTTCCATGTCCTCTTGTGAACACTCCTCCATGTCAACAGTCTCTAAAATAGTAACTGACAGAATATGAATGAGTTGGAAAGCTGAAACTGTTGTGATCAATCTGACAATCAACAGGAAACAAAAGTCCTACATGAAACAGTTGGACTGATAATATAAAGAACTGAAACTGTGTAGTTATCTTCAAATTATCACCACTACAAATCTGCATCAGTATTTTAATGAAGGTCAAATGGGTCAATGACGTGATGCTAATACTTTTGTGTCCATATGGTTCAGTTAAATTTAAAAGGCTTCAAATGTGAAATAAAGTAGAAAATGACTTGCATACATTGTTTTTTGAGGAGCTCCTGTAAAGTTTCTGGTTGCTGTGTTTGTGTTTCCTTTGTGTTCTCAGCAGTGTTCCAGTGAAACACAGTAGTGATGGGCAAAGCTCTTCTTTTCAGTGTACTAAACCTTTACACAATCAATCATTCACACTGGCATTAATTCACATGAATCATTCACAGAGCTGAGAGCTAACAGCTGCTGAAGCTGAAACTGTCTGTGACTGTAACTGTGAAAATAAACCAAGTTAAACACAGACAGGTTGATTTCAAAACTCATTTTGGCTTGTTTGAATGTGGTTGCTGTTCTTCTTCCTCTCAGTCTGTGTTGGCTGTAGCTACAGAGGCTAGCCAGTTAGCTGGGTGTATTATAGCTGCAGACGGCTGCGGCTCTTTTTAAATGCGGGGAGGGCCGATAGTTTCACAGGGAGGGACTCGTTTGAACGCACATGAACGCGCAGCAAGAGCAGCTATTAAAAGAGAGAAGAGAGAGGCTCAGATAACAACACACACAGAGGGAGTGTGAGCTCATTCTCTACTCTGGTCTCCATTAAGGCCTTTACACACTGGGGGCATTATGAAGAAACCACACCAACATGCAACACGCTCACAGCTGAATAGTTTGCATTAAAACTATTCACACCAGCAGAGACACAAATTTGGGAAAGTTGTGACGGCTCATTGGGCCGTCTGTACTGAACCAAAATAGTTGGCATGTGGGCTCCACGGGAAGAAATCCACAGTGTTTGTATTTATAAATACATGATGATGATGCATATGATACATGAATCAATATATTGATTGATTGGCTTTATTTCCCGCCTGCATGCAGTAACGCTCACAGACAGACTGGGAGCTGATCAATCAATGTAGATACAGTAAATCAGTTCCAAACACATACAGCAGGATATTCAACAGCCCATGTGGGCCTTCACCATAAACAGCTGTCCCTGCAGATTACACTTCCTGATTGGTTGATGCTTTTATTGGCTGTGTGAAAACTCTCAATTCTGCTTTTTCTCCTTGTAATATTCACCTTCTGTGTCAAAGTACTCACGACACAAACAACAGTTTGAAAAAACCTTGCAGGAAAAAAAGCCCCCAGTATGTAAAGGCCTTTACTCTCCTTTATCTTTACATGGCAAATAGTCGTTTGCTGTTTGCTTTCAAATCTAATGAGACTGAATAGCGTTGACATCACGTTGAATTTCCTCCAGACTTTTCCCTTTGTATTCTCCTAGCCGTCCCTGTTCCAATGCCAGGAGAACTTTGCTTATTGTAGCTAGCTGGAGGGAACCTCTTGAAGGCCGTAGTGCTTTCTGTGGACGCTCATGTTATGCCCAAGGAAATCTGCCAACTGCTCAAGTCCTGTGGTCTTGAGATTCAGAAGGTTGAGAGAGTAGCAATGTGTTTCCTGAGTTTCCTTGATGTTAGCGCTTTGGGATTTCTGATATGATCACATTGGATAAGTACGCAGACAAGAGCATTGTGGATAGCTCTCCTGCTCTCCTGCTTAAACAGGATTACTTGCACCAGGATCACTTTGCAAAGGTTTTTCCAGTTGAAGGGCGAAGGCTCTTCTTTCAGGGCATTCAAGTGTTGCTGCTGTTCCTCAGACAAATGGCCATGAAGGTTTTGGACATCCTGCGTGAATGGAAGGATTTGAGGAGGATCCATCTGGTCTGGTCAAGTTGAGTTAGCGCTTGGCTTCAATGTCAAATTTCCACCTTTCTTGGTATAGCTCTGTGAATTCCTCAGCATCTTGGGCAGTTTGTTTCTCTTTCATCTTCAATCCTTGGGACTTGATGAACACGGCCAAAGAATGCAAACTGTGTCCCGCTTTACCAGCAAGACATGGACGTTGATATTTGCCAGTTTGATCACTGAATCCAGCTCGGCATCTTGCAGCAGCGACAACATGAGCGGACTTTTCTGCTTTTATCAGTTCTTTGATGGTCTTCACAGGTGTCAGTGTTTCTGCTTCAGTACCAGTCTGCCAAGCTCTCTCAGTGTTTGTTGAATATATTGGTGTTGGCTGATTAGCTTCTCCTTCTTTTTGAACAGTCTGTAACCAAACTCTAGGATGCAGCGCTCTTCCTTAATAGCAACTGCAACCTTGTCTTGGTTCATAACACTGAAGAACTTCCAGTATGCGTCGCTAAATCCAGTTGGAGCAGGTTCAGCAAAAGCTCACAATGCTTGGACTCTTTTTTTACCTGCTTTAGATGTTTCACTCTGAGGCATGAATTTGCAGAGCTGAAAATGTGGCCACATAACTCTTCTAGTGAGGAATCCATAGCAGCACACACAACGCATAAACTCATGTCCATCACTTTCTTCCTTCGGTTGCTTATGTAACAGGTGTGCATTGTCTTTAAGAGTTGATGTCAGTTCTGTGCACATCCGTTAACCCTTTAATTGTCCTGCGTTGTGTTCTGCTTGTGTTGGATAACAGAAGGACCCGGACCACCATCAGCTACTGGTTGCTTCTTTTAATGAAGGCACGATGGTGGATTTGTCTGCACAAATCACCAGAAAAACACATAATGCTCAGTAAACATGCAGTCTCCTCCACACAGCACACAGGTCTCAAGCTCCTGTTAGCACACTAATATACAGAAACCCATGTAGACTAGCACTTGGAAACGTCTCCTTTAAAGCTGCAAAACGTCCGTTTACAAAGTCTGCATTCAATGAACACATTAACTAATGTTCACGGCCTAATAACTAACATTTATACAGCATTAAACAAGCTTTACAAACACCAAAATACATGTTCCAAAGTAACGAGCAAAGTAATACATTACCTCCTCTCAGTTAATCTGGCGCAGACTGAGAGAAGCACATAGATGAGCTCTTAAAGTGACGGTACAGACACTCTAGTTTGAATACAACATTCAGGCATAAATATAAGACATAAAACACGTCTTAAACACTTAGAAAACAGGATTTGTCAGGATTTGGTGACATTTCACACATAAAATAAAGATATTATTTCACCTGGTTACACTTCCATGGGATGAGTTTGCCTTTCTGGCTCTCCAAAACTTCAGTGTGATGTTCAAAGTTCCCTTATTTCAGATATAATCTAGTTGCAGTCGCCGTGTTAATATCTGCTGGAAACTGATGGAATGACGAGCAAACAAATGATCTCTTGCTGACAGAACTGGAATTACAACTGAACTTCATACAGAAAGTAAACCGCTGTAAAAGTCACTGCAAGATGACGACCGGTTCCCTGAACGCCTCACGCAGGCTAGCTGTAGACGCTGTGATTTGCTGATGTTCCCTGAACGCCTCACGCAGGCTAGCTGTAGACGCTGTGATTTACTGATGTTCCCTAAACGCCTCACGCAGGCTAGCTGTAGACGCTGTGATTTACTGATGTTCCCTGAACGCCTCACGCAGGCTAGCTGTAGACGCTGTGATTTACTGATGTTCCCTGAACGCCTCACGCAGGCTAGCTGTAGACGCTGTGATTTACTGATGTTCCCTAAATGCCTCACACGCAGACTAGCTGTAGACGCTGTGATTTACTGATGTTCCCTAAACGCCTCATGCAGGCTAGCTGTAGACGCTGTAGTAGATGCTAGCAGGAGATGTTAGCGGTAGATGCTAGGAGTAGAAACTAGCAGTAGATGTTAGCGGTAGATGCTAGTGGTAGATGTTAGCAGTAGATGTTAGCGGTAGATGCTAACAGTAGATGTTAGCAGTAGATGCTAGCAGTAGAAACTAGCAGTAGAAACTAGCAATAGATGTTAGCGGTAGATGCTAGTGGTAGATGTTAATGCCGGATGCTAACAGTAGATGTTAGCGGTAGATGCTAACAGTAGATGTTAGCAGTACATGCTAGCAGTAGAAACTAGCAGTAGATGTTAGCAGTAGATGCTAGCGGTAGATGTTAGCAGTAGATCCTAGCAGTAGATGCTAGCAGTAGATGTTAGCAGTAGATCCTAGCAGTAGATGTTAGCAGTAGATGTTAGCGGTAGATGCTAGTGGTAGATGTTAGTGCCGGATGCTAACAGTAGATGCTAGTGGTAGATGTTAGTGCCGGATGCTAACAGTAGATGTTAGTGGTAGATGCTATCGTAGATGCTAGTGGTAGATGTTAGTGCCGGATGCTAACAGTAGATGTTAGCGGTAGATCCTAGCAGTAGATCCTAGCAGTAGATGCTAGTGGTAGATGCTAGTGGTAGATTTTAGCAGTAGATGCTAGCAGTAGATGCTAGCGGTAGATCCTAGCAGTAGATGCTAGCAGTAGAAACTAGCAGTAGATGTTAGTGGTAGATGCTAGCAGTAGATGCTAGCGGTAGATGCTAGCTATAGATGCTAGCAGTGAAATAAAATGAAGCTAGCTGTTGACACATGTTCCAGCGCTGCTACACAGAAGAAGCACTCCGACTGTGTGTCCACGCATCAGGCCGGAGAATGTGAGAGGGCGGGAAACTACTTTGGCTAATCAGAGGCTGACAAACATGTCAATCAAAAATGAATGACAGCGATAGGCCTGAAGCAGCTGTCAATCATGGGCTGATAATTGTTGCAGGAGAAGTAGGAGGTTGGACAGGAAGCAGCACGTTAGTCTTGGACTGTGCAATGTGGTCGATTTAAAACACGCTAAAAGCTGTTAATATGTCACGTTATTCAGTTTTAATATGTTTTCAGGCCAGAAGAGAATCTGATGAACTGATCTGTGCAGCTCTTTGCTGATTTACTGCTGCTCTAATGTCACCGCACTATTTATATATGATATATGATCAATATCTGTATTATTTATATATTATATATAAACCTCATTAGTTTGTGTGAAGTGAAGCCTCATGGTTTTATTGAACAGAAGAACAGAGCTGCCTCTGGGGCTCTATATGTACAGATATCACCATATTTCAATAAATAGAAATGTATTAAAATTATCTACCAGCTACCATCATAAGTCCACCTCCACTGGAGCTTTAAGGACATATTTCATCCGCTAAAATGATTCACACTAAATATAAAAAACAACATTTGGTTCTAAATATATCTCAGTATTATTTATAAAGTATTTTTTCTCTCTTCTTTGGAAAAAATCATTATTGAAATTCTGTTTAAACAACGACACTTAAATTTAAATTTAAAAAACATCATTTCTAATTAAGAAAAACTGTTTTATGTTTATTTAATTATAAAAACTTTAATACAAATAAATGAATAAAAATAAAATTCATATTATTTTTATGTTGTAATTCATAAAATTAATAACATTTTTATAACAAAAAGCATTAAAGTCACTTTTTTAACAACATTTTCATGAATTGAAAACTCAAACCAGTAAAAACTGACTCTGACCCCTTTAATTATTATAATATTTGAGTTTAGTGTTTTACTCTCTCACACTGACGTTTATATATTTATATATTTACATTCAAACCATGTTCAGACGTTTTAATTGATGACATTTAATTATTTTTAGAGTTACAATATTTATGCAGATTTTCTGAGATGTGAATCAATAATTTTAAAGTAAAATGTCAGAAATCCAAAGTCTTAATAATAAATGATGCATGAATGATGTTTGAGTGTCTGGAGAGACGATGTCTGATAGAGGAGGAAGAGCTGGAAACATTTTCTCTGTCAGAGCTGATCACACATCTCAACTGAATCTTTGACTTTTTGTTATTTCTAACTGAAGTTTCCTGTAAATGTTGAAAGTTCAACCTGATTAGATTCAATCATTTGATCAGAATAATCAAACAGTAGACTAGAGCGATGTAACGTCCATGTTTGCATGCTGAAAGAGAACGTGCTGCTCTGACCCCCCTCCTCCTTTCAGCCTGCATCCTGCTGGAGTTCACTGCTTGACAACAAGTCCGAGGAAGTGTAAGTGTGTTTTTCATTTCATTCATCAAAACAAAGCAAACTTCAAACTGTGACATCACTCATTCACATCCTACTGAGGATGGAGATGATGTCATCATCAATCAGATGATAGATCAATAACTGCAGCTCTATTGTGTCTCGTTTTCTCCATCAGATTTCTGTGAACTCACACTGGATCCAAACACAGCAAACAGAAAACTCAAACTGTCTGACAACAACAGGAAGGTGACACCTGTGGAGGAGGATCAGTCATATCCTGATCATCCAGACAGATTTGATCGCTATCCTCAGCTGCTGTGTAGAAATGATCTGACTGGTCGCTGTTACTGGGAGGTCGAGAGGAGAGGAGTGGTTTATATATCAGTGAGTTACAGAGGAATCAGCAGGAAAGGACGCAGTTATGACTGCAGGTTTGGAGAGAATGATCAGTCCTGGAGTCTGATCTGCTCTGATGGTGGTCGTTACTCTGTCCGTCACAATAAGATAGAAACATCCATCTCCTCCTCCTCCTCCTCCTCCTCTGTCTCTAACAGAGTAGCAGTGTATGTGGACTGTCCTGCTGGCACTCTGTCCTTCTACAGAGTCTCCTCTGACACACTGATCCACCTCCACACCTTCAACACCACATTCACTGAACCTCTGTATGCTGGGTTTAGGTTCTGGTCTGGTTCAGCTTTTCTGTGGTTTGGTTCCTCCACAGTGTCTCTGTGCTCTCTGTAGGAGGGAGAGTCTCCTCCTGTTAGAGAAACTTTCTCGTGTTATTTAGTACCAACCTGATCTCTCACTGCTTGTAAATGCAGTTTCTAAACCAACATGGTTTCCACATGACTGACAGTTTGTTTGTCAGTCACATATAAAGACATTTAAAAAGGTGTAAAAAAGAAGCTGATGTTCTCAGAGCAGATAGCTCAGTCTGTTAGAGGACTGTTTGGAGGTTCAGAGGTCCTGGCTTTGATCCTTATGAGACTCAGTGAACCTCAGAAGCTCTCAGAGAGAAAACCACCAGCGGCTGAAAGTTTACTGAAACGTCAAGTTGTGACCAAGGTTTTTAAAAATGTTGGAAGAGTTTTGCCAACTAACTATAAGACACATAATGACAGTAAGTATCCGCTGGCCTATAGAGGCACTTTGTTGTTTTTACTCTTATTTCTTGTTTTTTAATCATATAGTCGATTCAGAAACCGACATGTTTTTATGTGTCTCTACTGGATGTGCATGTAGAGCTCTAAATAAACATTATGATTCATAGATTCATCACTTCATGCTTTTGTCTAGAAAATGTCAGGAAATTGTGTAAATAGTGTAAAATGCTGGTTGTAATTTCACAGAGTCAAAGGCGACGTCTTTAAATGTCTCATTTTGTCTGAACTAAAGTCCAGAACAGTCAAACATTCAGTTTATTATCATGGAAGACAAAGAAAAGCATGAAATCTTCACAGCTGAGAAGCTAAAAGCAGAAAATGTTTGCTTCCAAATGACTCAAATGATGATGAAGTGTTGATTTAGTGTTGATGGATAATCGATGAATGGACTAATTGTTGCAGCTCTGGCTGTATGTGAACAGAATATTAGAAGACAAACAGCTGACAGTTTAGCGCCTTACTAAATATCCACAATAAAAAGCTCATTTACAGGATCATCAATCTGTTTACAATCTGTTTGAAATGTTTCTTATTTCCTGTTTCTGTGTTGTACCAAGTAAAGTTGATCATTTGTATGTTTCTGTTACTCAGGCAGAAATAAATGGAACTGCAGTATCACCTGTTATGTCCAATAAAAAAAGCATCATAAATAATAATAGAAGCTTTCATTTGATCTTTATTGTCAGATTCAGAAAAATGGCACTCTGATAATAAGCTGAAGATTATTAATAGTTCTGTTGTTTATTCACACACAGTTTAGCGCAGGGTCAGTTTCTCATTTCTACAACCTTCACACAACTCAACTTTGAATGAAAAGTCACATTTTGATAGAAATCATCAACATTAATAGTTCTATTGGGAAAATGTGCTTTGGACAAAAAGCAAGTGTTTTCTCCTCCAGGAAGAAAACAGTGAAACACGTGTCGCTGAACTTTCTGCACACAAAGTGAATACAGACGTCCGTTTGTCTTCTTCTGCTGTGACAATCAGCAGGTCAGAGGTCAGAGGTCAGATCAGGTATGTGACCAGGAGCTGAGAGAGGAAACAAAGAAGAAAGTCAAAAGCTCACAGCTCAACATCCAAACACAGACTGCACACAGAGCTGCAAGCATGGAGGAGAAAGCATCACATCTACAGATCCAGGAACAGTTCTCCACTTTACTTCATCACAGAAAAACTCTCATTGTTCTCTTTTTCACTTCATTTGAAAGATGAAGAAAACATCTGGACTCCTGCTGTCAAACTTCATCCAAACTAACAGCTGATCTCTATTTCCATCATGCTGAACATGCAGCTTTGGAAAAACTCAATCTTTCTCCAAATGTCACCAAACAAGACTTTTACAGTCCGTTAAGAAACTCTTATTATCAGAAATAAACGTGTCTGATTTTACAGTCCTCAACATTTTCATATTCTGGAAAATCAAACTTTATTTGTGTAGCAGTTTCAATGGCAGCGAATCACAAAGTGCTAAAACATTAAAAATGTATAACTGAATGAAATGAGTTCAGATAAAAAAGTGTAGAAAAAATAAATACTGTTCTTGTTTTTATTTTTACTTCAACATTTGTGTTTTACTAACTGCCTTTTTTTCTTCTGTCTTTATGATGTTTGTACATTTTCTGGAAAATCACTTCAGACAATCTACAGCTGCAACTCATTTCTAAATTATTTCAGTCATCAACTTATCAGCTCATAATTTTCTACATTATTGCTTTATACAGTAAAATATCACAAAAAGTGAAAAATATCATTACAGTTTTCAAAAACATATTTACAAGTTAAAACTCCCAAAATATTCAGTTTGTTATTTATGACAAACACAATCAATCACATGACAGTGAAAGTTCAGCATTTTGCTGGAAAATTGACTAAAACAACAATAAAATAATAATAATTTGTTTAATTTGTATCACAGCTTTGATTGGCAGACATGCTCAAAGTACCACTACACACAATATGAAGAAAATAAAAAGTTCAGATAAAAAAACCTCCCGAAACAAAAAGCGTTAAAATAAAATATGAAATATTGAAGCATCACCTGGACTCGTTATGTCATGTTTATTAATCATCATCAATCATTTAACAGCTGATTTGCTGAGACAGGTGAGCAGAGACTGCTGTGCACACAGTTCAGAGGTCAGAAACAGATGGAGGCCACACCCACTGGAACAGCAGGCTAACAGCAGGCTAACAGATGGCTAACAGCTGGCTAACAGCTGGCTAACCATTTCACTCTCTGGCATTAGGGTAGCACATGTTGCCCAGTTTGTGTTCTGGTTTAGTGCAGGTCACTCTTGCTTTTCCCTGATTGGCTGGTACTCGTTTCACTCCAGCTCATCTCTGATTTGTTCGAGGAGTGTTTTTTGGGCGGAGCCTGAGAGAGAGTTCCCATAATGCCTCCTCTGCCAGGTGGTCGCTGAAGTCGTTAAAGAAGGACATGATGTCATCGTTAGGCTGCAGAGAGTAAGGCCTGCGAGAAGGAAAGATTAAGTTGTTTTTTTTAATCAAGGAACACAAAACATAAATCTGATGACAACCAACACTAACTGATACTAATCCAGTGGTAACTGCTCACAGTCATTTATCACTATAAGTGGAGGATTATTATATACAATTGTTCTTCTTTTTCTTAATTTCTCATGCAGATTACCATCTAATTGACATTTGTTATTTATACATGTTGAGAAACACAACCTGTGCTGAGGGAGGACAGAGACATTACTATGAAGAGAGGACAGCATCTTTCTTCATCTGATGAGGTTAAATTAAAGTTAGACTTTGCTGACGGCTTCCCGACTCATTAAAAAAAAAAAACTAAAGAGAGAGCAAGAGAGAGAGAGAGGCAGTGGTCGAGTGAGCTTGAAAGAAGATGAGGAGAGCGAGCAGTGGTAGCGAGAACGCTGATGAATGAGAGGAAGAAAATGTTATTTTCTGATTGTTTAACGGCGGTTACTAATAAACAAATAAACACGCAAACATCCTGAACCTCCACACAACCCTGCAGAGGTGCTGCAACACCTGATGATGGCGCTGCAGCTGCTAAATACACATCATACATGTATCATGGCAGTAAGGTAAAGAGAAAATAGAATCACTGTCGTTTAAAATGTTTTCATGTATGTAAAGACCCAAAATGAACACTAAGCAGACTATTGATTACTGTAAGTGAATTATTTGAACAACATTTGTATGTGACTGATTGTGTCTCCAGCTGTTGATCACTGTACTAGTAATACTAGTGTTACTACTAATCCTGACATTAAAGGCAGAACTGCAGGTAACTGACGTTTGCTGGTAGCCTTTCAGCATGTCCAGGATGTTAAACTGCTGCCAGCATTTGGAGAAGTTGACCCTTGAACCCTGTGATGTCATCAACGTGTCAGGATTCCCCAGGTGGACAAACGTTAAGTCCTGAAGGATCAAACCCCTGAAAAGACAGACAGCTGTAAGGTAGATTATACAGGTAGGGTATATATAGTGGGGTATATATAGTGGGGTATATATAGTGGGGTATATAGGGTATTGCCCTACAGGTAGGGTATATATAGTGGGGTATATATAGTGGGGTATATATAGTGGGGTATATAGGGTATTGCCCTACAGGTAGGGTATATATAGTGGGGTATATATAGTGGGGTATATAGGGTATTGCCCTACGGGTAGGGTATATATAGTGGGGTATATATAGTGGGGTATATAGGGTATTGCCCTACAGGTAGGGTATATATAGTGGGGTATATATAGTGGGGTATATAGGGTATTGCCCTACAGGTAGGGTATATATAGTGGGGTATATATAGTGGGGTATATAGGGTATTGCCCTACAGGTAGGGTATATATAGTGGGGTATATAGGGTACTGCCCTACAGGTAGGGTATATATAGTGGGGTATATATAGTGGGGTATATAGGGTATTGCCCTACAGGTAGGGTATATATAGTGGGGTATATATAGTGGGGTATATAGGGTATTGCCCTACAGGTAGGGTATATATAGTGGGGTATATATAGTGGGGTATATAGGGTATTGCCCTACAGGTAGGGTATATATAGTGGGGTATATATAGTGGGGTATATAGGGTATTGCCCTACGGGTAGGGTATATATAGTGGGGTATATAGGGTATTGCCCTACAGGTAGGGTATATATAGTGGGGTATATAGGGTATTGCCCTACAGGTAGGGTATGCAGGGAGGTTCTGCTTCAGCCAAAGCGGCTCTGTAGGTTCTGAAAGACGATGAGCTGTCAATCAAAGAGCCGTACTCCTCCAGGGCCTGAAAACAAAAACACACATTAATGATAATAAACTGATAATCAGATAATCAATAAATCTGATTACTGTCGTTACTGTTTAATGATGTTCATAGTTTCACCTCAGCTGTGTTTTTCTGCCAGTCCAGGCGCCGCAGGGGGGCGGAGTCTAACGCTGACAGGATGGACAGGTACGAGTTAAAGTTGTTCAGCCTCCTCAGGTGCTGTGAACACACACAGACACACACACACACACACACACACACACACACACACACACACACAGAGTTGGGCGCTCGGTTGTGTCTCTGCTGTTTTCAACATGGCGGCCGCGTCACTAACTTCCTCATCTGACAGCTGAACAGTTCTCTAAAGTAAATGTGTGAAAACATCTGAGCTGACAAACAGACGCCACAGAAACAGAACCTGATCCATATGTGATCAGCACTGCCCGGTTTGACAGTGTGATCTGGGTGTCGAGCTGGATCCACCTCACTGATGGAAAGCTGATCTGCTGCTACACACAAAATAAATGGGATGTATTAACGGAGCCGGTGTGTTTTATTAAATGTACTCATCTACACTGACTGTTTATTTAATGCTCTGAGACTGTTTAGTGAAGCAGAAGCTGCACAGACAGCTGTTTAAATGTCACACATATCCTGCTGCATGTATGTTTTGAACCTATTAATTGTGTCTATATTGGGTTCGGGTTTGATTCTATATGGGGTCAGCCTGATGTCCTCTCAGCTCTGCTCAACATACGAACAACAACTACAGTATTTTCTGTTCATATATAACCTGTGCTCCTGTTAATAACTTACTATTTTAGCCTGATGCTAATAGCTTAGCATGTGAAATAGTCTCTGTCTCTCTTTTTCAGCCTTCATGTCTTAAATGTGGAGTTTTGTGATCAAAACAAACTCCAGAACACATTGTGTGATCTCAGCTAATCTGAATATATAGATATATAGAATAGAGACTAAAAACATCAGTTTGCTGCGGCCGTCCATGTTTTCCTGAGCAGATGCACTGAGACGCATTTAGATTAGAAGTCAGGAACACAAACTCAGAACTAACAACATGTGACGTTCAATGACCTGCAGCAGCATGTGTGGATACCTTCATGACTTTCAGGAACTTCAGCAGCAGTTTTTCTCTGTCATGAGGTTTGTCCTGAAGAATGATGACTGAACGCACCCTGAACACACACACACACACACACACACACACACACACACACACACACACACACACACAGCATGTTGTCATTACTTAGATATTAAAGTAAAAGCACTAACTTTTCTCTTGTTGTTACTTTAATAAAGTATTTGTACATTGTGGTGTTACTTCAGTAAAGGATCTGAGTGCCTCCTTTGATGAGATATTTGACATTTAGTCATTTATAAATGTGTTTTCAGTCTTATTTGTGGCTGTACATCTCCATAGTGGGACTCAGTCTCAGTGAAAGCAGCGCAGGCAGCAGACTGTTTGTTCTCTTGGTTCAGACTCATGTTGCTGGTTGAGCTCAGAGTGAAGTGACGGTGGAGTCAGTGAGTCTACGCCAACGCTCGCTGTTTCCTGTCTGCTTGTTAAACCACAAACATTTCTGTTTCTAGATGAGTTAAATAAAAAGCTGCAGCTCAGAAACCACAGTGAGCCGTGGTGAATCAGTAATTAACTACAATGTTCAAGTAACTTGCTGAACGCTGGTAGCAAGCTGATCTCTCTGAGATAACAGCTGTGAACTTCCGTCTGGGCCGACAGTGAACGCACCATCGCTGCTTTCAGTGTCAGCCGCTAAAAACACACAGAAGCTGCTAAAGATGTGAACATGAGAGTTATTGATAACTGCAGCTCTGTGGACTGATGGCCAGCTTTTTGTTTCACACGCTGCGCGAGCAGAAGCAGAGCGAATCAGCCACATGAGTTTTACCAGAAAGAAACGTTGTTGAAGTGTTGAGTGAACGCTGTCAGGTTGGGAGTCTTCTCCTCACTCTGCTCCTTCGACCACAGCAACACCTCCTGGAGCTACACAGGTGAGACAGGCAGGTGAGACAGGCAGACAGGTGAGACAGGCAGACAGGTGAGACAGGCAGGTGAGACAGACAGACAGGTGAGACAGGCAGACAGGTGAGACAGACAGGTGAGACAGACAGGTGAGACAGGCAGACAGGTGAGACAGACAGGTGAGACAGACAGACAGGTGAGACAGGCAGACAGACAGTCAGACAGACAGGTGAGACAGACAGGTGAGACAGACAGACAGGTGAGACAGGCAGACAGACAGTCAGACAGACAGGTGAGACAGGCAGGTGAGACAGACAGACAGGTGAGACAGACAGACAGGTGAGACAGGCAGGCAGGTGAGACAGACAGGCAGGTGAGACAGGCAGGTGAGACAGACAGACAGGTCAGACAGACAGACAGGTCAGACAGACAGGTGAGACAGACAGGCAGGTGAGACAGACAGGTGAGACAGACAGACAGGTGAGACAGACAGGTGAGACAGACAGGCAGGTGAGACAGACAGACAGGTGAGACAGGCAGGTGAGACAGACAGACAGGTCAGACAGACAGACAGGTCAGACAGGCAGGTGAGACAGACAGGCAGGTGAGACAGACAGGTGAGACAGACAGACAGGTGAGACAGACAGGTGAGACAGACAGGCAGGTGAGACAGACAGGTGAGACAGACAGGCAGGTGAGACAGGCAGGTGAGACAGACAGACAGGTGAGACAGACAGGCAGGTGAGACAGACAGGTGAGACAGGCAGGTGAGACAGACAGACAGCGAGAAAGGCAGGTGAGACAGACAGGTGAGACAGGCAGGTGAGACAGACAGGTCAGACAGACAGGTGAGACAGACAGACAGGTCAGACAGACAGGCAGGTGAGACAGACAGGTCAGACAGACAGACAGGTGAGACAGGCAGGTGAGACAGACAGGTGAGACAGACAGGTGAGACAGACAGACAGGTCAGACAGACAGGCAGGTGAGACAGACAGACAGGTGAGACAGGCAGGTGAGACAGACAGGTGAGACAGGCAGGTGAGACAGACAGACAGGTGAGACAGACAGGCAGGTGAGACAGACAGACAGGTGAGACAGGCAGGTGAGACAGGCAGGTGAGACAGACAGACAGGTGAGACAGACAGGTGAGACAGGCAGGTGAGACAGACAGGTGAGACAGACAGGTGAGACAGACAGACAGGTCAGACAGACAGGCAGGTGAGACAGACAGACAGGTGAGACAGGCAGGTGAGACAGACAGGTGAGACAGGCAGGTGAGACAGACAGACAGGTGAGACAGACAGGCAGGTGAGACAGACAGGCAGGTGAGACAGACAGACAGGTGAGACAGGCAGGTGAGACAGGCAGGTGAGACAGACAGACAGGTGAGACAGACAGGTGAGACAGACAGACAGGTGAGACAGGCAGGTGAGACAGACAGACAGGTGAGACAGACAGACAGGTGAGACAGGCAGACAGACAGTCAGACAGACAGGTGAGACAGACAGACAGGTGAGACAGACAGACAGGTGAGACAGGCAGGTGAGACAGACAGGTGAGACAGACAGACAGGTGAGACAGGCAGGCAGGTGAGACAGACAGGCAGGTGAGACAGACAGACAGGTGAGACAGGCAGGTGAGACAGACAGACAAGTGAGACAGACAGACAGGTGAGACAGGCAGACAGACAGTCAGACAGACAGGTGAGAAAGACAGGTGAGACAGACAGACAGGTGAGACAGACAAGTGAGACAGACAGACAGGTGAGACAGACAGGTGAGACAGACAGATGAGACAGGCAGGTGAGACAGACAGGTGAGACAGGCAGGTGAGACAGACAGACAGGTGAGACAGACAGACAGGCAGGTGAGACAGACAGACAGGTGAGACAGACAGGTGAGACAGACAGTCAGACAGACAGGTGAGACAGACAGGTGAGACAGACAGACAGGTGAGACAGACAGGTGAGACAGACAGATGATACAGGCAGGTGAGACAGACAGGTGAGACAGACAGACAGGTGAGACAGGCAGGTGAGACAGACAGGTGAGACAGACAGACAGGTGAGACAGGCAGGCAGGTGAGACAGACAGACAGGTGAGAAAGACAGACAGGTGAGACAGGCAGGTGAGACAGACAGACAAGTGAGACAGACAGACAGGTGAGACAGGCAGACAGACAGTCAGACAGACAGGTGAGAAAGACAGGTGAGACAGACAGACAGGTGAGACAGACAAGTGAGACAGACAGACAGGTGAGACAGACAGGTGAGACAGACAGATGAGACAGGCAGGTGAGACAGACAGGTGAGACAGGCAGGTGAGACAGACAGACAGGTGAGACAGACAGACAGACAGATGAGACAGACAGGTGAGACAGACAGGTGAGACAGGCAGGTGAGACAGACAGGTGAGACAGACAGGTGAGACAGACAGATGAGACAGGCAGGTGAGACAGACAGGTGAGACAGACAGGTGAGACAGGCAGGTGAGACAGACAGGTGAGACAGGCAGGTGAGACAGACAGACAGGTGAGACAGACAGAAAGACAGGTGAGACAGACAGACAGGTGAGACAGACAGACAGGTGAGACAGACAGTCAGACAGACAGGTGAGACAGACAGACAGGTGAGACAGACAGACAGGTGAGACATACAGATGAGACAGGCAGGTGAGACAGACAGGTGAGACAGACAGTCAGACAGACAGGTGAGACAGACAGGTGAGACAGACAGACAGGTGAGACAGGCAGGTGAGACAGACAGACAGGTGAGACAGACAGGCAGGTGAGACAGACAGGTGAGACAGACAGACAGACAGACAGACAGACAGTCAGACAGACAGACAGACAGTCAGACAGTCAGACAGACAGACAGACAGACAGACAGTCAGGCAGACAGACAGACAGACAGACAGTTTGTACCTCGATCTTGTAGAACAGTTCAGAGTCCAGCAGAGTCAGCTGTTCGGCTAAATCATGACTCCGGAAGTCCAGCAGAGTTCCTGGTCTGAAGGGCGAGAAGAGAGTCAGCTGACCAATGGCAGCTCAGCACGTGGTGCCTTTGTCCAATCAGGTGAAAGAACTGTCAATCATCTGAAGGTTCAGAGGTCAAAGGTGATTGGTTACCTAGCAGCCACGCCCTTGGCAGCAAGTGGGCGGAGATACTGTGGAGAGCCAATCAGCTGCCACTTCCGCTCCATCTTGGACAGCATGTTGGAGCGCAGCTGCTGGGCCAGTTTTAGCTCTCCACCAATCAGAAGGCTGAACACCAGGTCCATCAGCAGCAGCAGCAAATCAGACTCCAGCTCGACCACACTGCACACACACACACACACACACACACACACACACACGCTTCATAACACGCCTCAGAAACAAAGCCTCTGATTGGTTCAGCTGTGTGTGTGTGTGAGTGTGTGTGTGTGTGTGTGTGTGTGTGTGTGTGTGTGTGTGTGTGCTCACCTGAGTTTGTCCACCACGCTGGCCAGCAGGTTGAAGGTGTTCTCGGCAGCCTTCATGTGTTCAGGTTGTCCTCCCTCACTCAGGTGTCTGTATGTGTGGTCGGTTAAAGAAGTCTGGACTGACTCACACTTTAAAACCACAACATGTAAATATTCTGCTTTAAAATCTGTTTTCTTGAGTTTTATATTTGATTTTCAGGTATTTTCTTACCTCCTCTACCAGAGAATATACAAGCACGGAGTGAACACACACATATAAGATAACACATGGCTGCCTGGTGTAACGGCGTGATTCTACTCACTAATATGACCCAAACATCCGGCCATGGTTTGGCATCGAACACGAACTGAATCTAATTTATTAATAGTCATCTATCGCTTTTAATATTATGTTATTTACTTTGTTACTCATACAATGTGTGAGCTCCTACAGAGTCTTATTTTTGTGTGTGTATTTGAACGCCTCTTGAGCGGGCCAGGTGCGCCCACTGATAGGTCGATTTGTACGAAGCTCCATTCATATATTTCATAACTTAGTTTTATTTGAATATCGAGATAAGCTTTCAGTTTATTCTCTGTCTTTGTTTATTTGCTGTTTTCATGTCGTCTGTTAAACACTTTGGGTCTGAAATGTGCTACACGGATAAAGAGTTAATATAAATGTTATGTAAACGATAACAGGTGATGGATATCTGTGCTGCAGTTTACTGATGACATCATTCGGGCTGATGAAGCTCCTGTAGGTGCAGAGGAAGGCGTCACAGTACAGATCCTCCTCTACACACACACACACACACACACACACACACACACACAGCAATATGTCAGTATTATATAGTATAGTACAGTATCAGCATGTTATACTAAAATACATGGAGACACTTCAGGGTTTTGTCCGTTAGCGCTGAGCTCTGATTGGTCCGTTATTTCCTCACTATAAGCTGCATTTCATAACCAACATGTTTCCACAGGAAGTCTCAGCAGTTTGTCCCAGTTGTTCATTTTGTTAGCTTAGCTTAGCATAAAGACAGGAAGTAACCAGATACACCTACAAACACCTTTAAAGCTCATTAACATGTATCTCATTTGTTTTTCACAGAATTTAAAAAAATAAAAAAATAACATCCTATAAGTTACAAATGACGGAGTATCTAATATTGTTTTGTACATTTTAAAATAAACCTTTTAAAACCTTTTAATATGTTAATACTGATCTAAAATATCAAAAATAATAAACCAGAATCATCCATTAACCTTCAAAACATCTTAAACTGACTGTTAATGAATTTGTTAAATGTTTCTAATTCAGGTGTAAATTAAGAAGGAAAATATTTGTTGATTGTTTGTTAATGAATTAACTCTTCACTGTGTCATCTGAGGGTTTGTTTGGGTCTTTCTTCATGTTCCTGTTAGTGTGTGTGTGTTAGTGTGTCTGTGTGTTTGTGTGTGTGTGTGTGTTAGTGTTTGTGTGTTTGTGTGTGTGTGTGTGTTTGTGTGTTAGTGTGTTTGTGTGTGTGTGTGTTTGTGTGTTTGTGTGTGTGTGTGTGTTTGTGTGTGTTAGTGTGTGTGTGTGTTAGTGTGTGTGTGTGTGTTAATGTTTGTGTGTTTGTGTGTTAGTGTGTGTTTGTGTGTTTGTGTGTGTGAGTGTGTGTGTGTGTTAGTGTTTGTGTGTTAGTGTGTTGGTATGTTAGTGTGTTAGTGTGTTAGTGTGTTAGTGTTTGTGTGTTAGTGTGTTAGTGTTTGTGTGTTAGTGTTTGTGTGTTAGTGTGTTGGTATGTTAGTGTGTTAGTGTGTTAGTGTTTGTGTGTTTGTGTGTGTGAGTGTGTGTGTGTGTTAGTGTTTGTGTGTTTATGTGTTAGTGTGTTGGTATGTTAGTGTGTTAGTGTGTTGGTATGTTAGTGTGTTAGTGTGTTAGTGTGTTGGTATGTTAGTGTGTTGGTGTGTTAGTGTGTTGGTGTGTTAGTGTGTTAGTGTGTTGGTATGTTAGTGTGTTAGTGTGTTAGTGTGTTAGTGTTTGTGTGTTAGTGTTTGTGTGTTAGTGTGTTGGTATGTTAGTGTGTTAGTGTGTTAGTGTTTGTGTGTTTGTGTGTGTGAGTGTGTGTGTGTGTTAGTGTTTGTGTGTTTATGTGTTAGTGTGTTGGTATGTTAGTGTGTTAGTGTGTTGGTATGTTAGTGTGTTAGTGTGTTAGTGTGTTGGTATGTTAGTGTGTTGGTGTGTTAGTGTGTTGGTGTGTTAGTGTGTTAGTGTGTTGGTGTGTTAGTGTGTTAGTGTGTTGGTGTGTTGGTGTGTTGGTGTGTTAGTGTGTTAGTGTGTTGGTGTGTTGGTGTGTTAGTGTGTTGGTGTGTTAGTGTGTTGGTGTGTTAGTGTGTTAGTGTGTTGGTGTGTTAGTGTGTTAGTGTGTTGGTGTGTTAGTGTGTTGGTGTGTTGGTGTGTTGGTGTGTTGGTGTGTTAGTGTGTTAGTGTGTTGGTGTGTTGGTGTGTTGGTGTGTTGGTGTGTTAGTGTGTTGGTGTGTTGGTGTGTTGGTGTGTTAGTGTGTCAGTGTGTCTGTGTGTCGGTGTGTCGGTGTGTCTGTGTGTCGGTGTGTCGGTGTGTCAGTGTGTTAGTGTGTTAGTGTGTTTGTGTGTTAGTGTGTTGGTGTGTTGGTGTGTTGGTGTGTTAGTGTGTTAGTGTGTTTGTGTGTTTGTGTGTCAGTGTTCACTGATGTTAAATAATAAAAACAGTTTCTTAACGTCTCCGTTCTTCTTCTGCAGAGATCAGACTCACCAGTGTCTGCCTCTGTTTCTGTGGCGTGGACCAATAGGATGTCAGGAGACGCTGCTTTCACATCCGACCCCTCCTCCTCCTGAAAGAGACGAGGTCAGGTTCAAAGGTCAGAGGTAAAACAGATGTTAGGAGACAGGATGGATGAATGAAGTTGGGCAGGACCTCGCTCATGGTGATCCTGCGGAGGATCTCCTTCTGGTTGGTCAGTAACACCTCCTCCTGCTGCTCCTTCTCCTCCTCCTGCTGGAGACTGTCGGCACTGCAGAGCACAGAGGGTCAAGTTACTGCAGTGGTGGGTAAACAGCGGCCCGTGGGCCAAATGCAGCCCTCCAGCAAACACATTGGGTCCCTGATGAAAGCTGATGTTTCGACTTTCAGTTTATATGAAAACTTTTACAAAATGTTCCACAAATCTGCTGCAGATGACAAATAAACACAAAGCTCCTAATGAATATATAACGCTGCTTGTTGGATCTAATCAGCTGTTTGAAAGCTGCATACAATGTTTACACTGTCTGAACAACACGACTTCAGCCTATTTAACCTGAACAGATTAGTTCCTCACAGTGAGAGAATCACAAACATGATATTCTTACATTCTATGTATATGTAGGTAACACTACTGCATCTTTAATTTATTTTGTATCATACATATATAACTATGGCAACCACAACCTTTACCTCTGCACATATTTTCCACAACTCATTTGTCAGGTTAATTATAGATTCAGTTCCATTTATCGGGTTCCTGTAGTGCTGTAACATATAGATCAATAAAATCTCACCTGATCTTATCTGACACACAAACAGGTTTCAACAGAAATGACGTGTTGGTGTTATTTATTTCCAAAGTACTTCCCCAGTATTTAGAGAACATATTGTTCACACATATGAGTCACTGTTAGTCACATTACTTTGACAGTAATCTGTAACTTACTGATGGGGAAACATGACATCTGCCCTCAGATATAATCCTAAACACTGTTAGAAATCTGCTGTGTTTCTCTGCACTGGCTCCTGATGGTTGAACCTACCTGCTCACAGCTTTCAGTATTTCAGCTTTCAGTATCATCCATGAACCATATTTAGATTTTCACATTTAAACTGAAAACACAGATAAACTCTCAGACTTCACTGACCTTCATGCTGTCAGACGTCATTCAGACGTTATTCCACTCGGCTGTAACGCCGACGTGAACCAGAAACAAACCAGCACGACCAAAAGCTCCAGAACACAGAAGATATGAGATGGACTTCATGTTGAGATTGTTTCCAAGTTTAAAGATGAACTTCACATCTTTAAGATCATCATGTGTTTTGTTTACTGAGTTAGTGACATCACAGCATCCTGATGCAGAGCGACGCCATAATGTTGTTTATGTGTGTGTGTGTGTGTGTGTGTGTGTGTGTCTCACCTGTCTCCAATCAGCTGCTCTTCACTTTGGTCTTCAGCTTTATCAGGATCCTGGTTTAAAACATCAGAAGAAGAATCCAGTGAGAATAACAGGAAGTATCAAAAAAAAAACCTCTGCCAGGTGTCTCCAGTTGTTACCTGCTGTCTCTTCTTCGGTGGTAGCGCTGGAGCAGGGGGCAGTTCAGGTGAGGGGGCGGGCTCTGTTTCCAGCTGCCTGTTTGTTAGCTGCCGGTTGTTGTACCGATGACTGAGGTTCGAAGGTCGTGTGTAGAACACGTCTGTAGACGGAGCGCTGTACGTCGAAAAGAACTGCATGTACTGATGGACTGAGAGATAAACAGAAACCTCGTTCACACCAGTTCCCAGTAAATTACTGGAATAACCTTTCAGGCTCTGCTTCAGGAACATTTCCATCTTGTGCCTTTATGCACATAACATGGCAAAGCAGAGAAAACTCCACAGAAGAAGAAGAAGAAGGAGAGGGGGCCAGGCTGGGTGTATGTGTTCATGGTGGAAGATGTTTAAAAGTGTTTAATATTCAACACTTTGTGAAACAAATCACCCACTAAAGCAAAAGGTGATCAGTGATTGGTTTGCTGGCTCTGTGCTGCAGCATAGTCGTATCGACATTTCCCCTGAAATGTTACGAGGTTCTGAGGAGGGAAGTTGGTTTTGAACATTTCCTTGAATATGGATCCCTGCTCCTGTTCACACATGAACTCATGCAGGAAATGTTCCTGAACATTTTAGTAACTGAATAATTTTGGGTTTTTTAAGTAAAAAATTGCAGCTGTTCCACAAATGTGATGATTTGCTGCTTTTCTGTTTCACACGGGACAGTGAACTGAATATTTTGTGTTTCGGACAAAACAAGACATTTTAAGTTTCCAGTTTTATCTTGTTTCACAAATCAATGGTTCTCCTTAAAGGACTCATATTCTTCACATTTCAGCCTCTATATTTATATTCTGGTTCTCTACTGGAATAAAAACTCCTTATTGATCTTCTACTGGTCCTTTATGCAGCCCCTCAGTTCAGCCTCTGTCTGAAACAGGAAGTTTTAGCTCCTGTCTCTTTAAGGCCCCGCCTCCTGATGAGCCCGCTCTGTTCTGATTGGTCAGCTTTCAGGAAGCTTCCTCCGGCTCCGGAGGCTACGTAAACAAACTATAGTAGCAGGATTTCACTTCTTTTTCTCCTTCTTTACTCCAAATGTAGAACAAAACTGAACTCATCCAAACTATGAAATGAATGGAATCACGTAGAACAAAAAGAGTTTAAAGTGTAAACAGAAGCAGCTCATGTTAATACAAATGTTAATATAAAGAGAAAAGTGTAAACAGCTTTATTTAGACTGAATGATGATTATTGATCAGCTGATCAATCAATTTTACTCACTGTGTTGTTTCTTCTCTGGGAGGGGGGGCGGCGTCTTGCTGGGGGACAGAGGGGAGGACAGCGAACTTGGGACATCATCAAACTGGGCGTAGCTCTGATCATGGGGGGCAACGTTGAACTCGAAAGAAGAAGGTGGAGCCTGAGAGCTGGAAGCTCCTGTTCCTGTTCCAGTCAGAGAGTCAGACAGAGAGACAGAGAGACTACATAATCAATACCTCTGCTAATACTTCCAGTATCAGCCTCAGGTTCCCAGTACCAGCCCCAGGTTCCCAGTACCAGCCCCAGGTTCCCAGTACCAGCCCCAGGTTCCCAGTACCAGCCCCAGGTTCCCAGTACCATCCTCGTGTTCCCAGTACCATCCTCAGCCCCAGGTTCCCAGTACCATCCTCAGCCCCAGGTTCCCAGTACCATCCTCAGCCTCAGGTTCCCAATACCATCCTCAGCCCCAGGTTCCCAGTACCAGTCCCAGGTTCCCAGTAGCAGCCCCAGGTTCCCAGTACCATCCTCAGCCTCAGGTTCCCAGTACCATCCTCAGCCCCAGATTCCCAGTACCATCCTCGTGTTCCCAGTACCATCCTCAGCCTCAGGTTCCCAGTACCATCCTCAGCCCCAGGTTCCCAGTACCATCCTCAGCCCCAGGTTCCCAGTACCATCCTCAGCCCCAGGTTCCCAGTACCATCCTCAGCCCCAGGTTCCCAGTACCATCCTCAGCCCCAGGTTCCCAGTACCATCCTCAGCCCCAGGTTCCCAGTACCATCCTCAGCCCCAGGTTCCCAGTAGCAGCCCCAGGTTCCCAGTACCATCCTCAGCCCCAGATTCCCAGTACCATCCCCAGGTTCCCAGTACCATCCCCTGGTTCCCAGTACCAGGTTCCCAGTACCAGCCCCTGGTTCCCAGTACCATCCCCAGGTTCCCAGTACCAGCCCCAGGTTCCCAGTACCAGCCCCAGGTTCCCAGTACCATCCTCAGCCCCAGGTTCCCAGTACCATCCCCAGGTTCCCAGTACCAGCCCCAGGTTCCCAGTACCATCCTCAGCCCCAGGTTCCCAGTACCATCCCCAGGTTCCCAGTACCATCCCCAGGTTCCCAGTACCAGCCCTAGGTTCCCAGTACCAGGTTCCCAGTACCATCCCCAGGTTCCCAGTACCAGCCCCAGGTTCCCAGTACCAGGTTCCAAGTACCAGCCCCTGGTTCCCAGTACCAGGTTCCCAGTAGCCTCCCCTGGTTCCCAGTACCATCCTCAGGCAGACGGGTGTGTTCTCACCTGCACCGCTGCGCCGTCTCTTCTCTGGCAGGGTGGGGGGGAGGGTGGTGGCGGGAGGAAGAGGAGGGAGAGTCTCAAAGGACGATAGGTCTGTGTGGAGGAAGGCGTAGTCTGGATCCTCCTCTGAGGAGACGGCAGGAAGCTCAGGTGATTCAACACCTGGCCGTGGAGATAAGTGAAACAGAGAGAAGAGTTTAACATCAAACATGTCTGAGCGACAGCATGAGGCAGCGCTGCACCAACTCACAGAAAGTGACATAACTTACACCCTGCAGCTGAAGGGAAATGTGTGTGTGTGTGTGTGTGTGTGTGTGTGTGTGTGTGGGTGTGTGTGTGTGTGTGTGTGTGTGTGTGTGTGTGTGTGTGTGTGTGTGTGTGTGTGTGTGTGTGTGTGTGGGTGGGTGGGTGTGTGTGTGTGTGTGTGTGTGTGTGTGTGTGTGTGTGTGTGTGGGTGGGTGGGTGGGTGGGTGGGTGTGTGTTACCACAATGTATGTTGTCATCATCAGTTGAGTCTGCAAACGATGAAGATGAAGAGGAGAGCTTCAGGACGTCTTCCTCACACTCCTGCAGACATGAAACACATGAAGATAAAAGCTGGAAACATCACAAAGTCCTTCACAATAAAAGTCCATCAGTATTGTGAGCTTGATGTAGTTAAAGTATTGCAGTAAAAGTAGTGGTTTGGTCCCTCTGACTGATATATTATTATATATGACATCATTAGATTATTAATACTGAAGCATCAGTGTTAGAGCAGCATGTTACTGTTGTAGCTGCTGGAGGTGGAGCTAGTTTACACTACTTTATATACAGTTAGCTAGTTTAGTCCACTGGTTCCCAACCTAGGGGTCGGGGCCCTCCAAAGGGTCAGCAGATAAATCTGAGGGGTCTCTGAACAGCAGCTGCTCCTCTGAATCCTGCAGGTTGTTGTTATTCAGCTGCTGAGATCTACCTTCTACTCACTGTTACTGTTTAAAGAGGAAAGAAGAAGAAACAACGTTCTGATATCTTTGATTTTTGCTGAAATATTGGATCATTTGAACATTCATTGAAATGAAAGCATGTGAGAAGTTTAGAGGGAAAAATCACTATTTGGTGGAGCTGTTAACAACTCATAGACATGTGAAATGTGACCCCGACTACACACTGCTTTTTGTAAGACGTCAAAAGACAAAAAGGTTGGAAACCACTGGTTTCATCTTTAACAATGTGTTGTATTTTAAAAGCTTGTTATATTATCCATTGTGTCAAATCTGCATCTGAAAAGTAACTAAAGCTGTCAAATAAATATAGTGGAGTAGAAAGTACAATATTTCCCTCTGAAATGTAGAAAGTAGCATCACATGGAAATAAAACAGTAAAGTAAAGAAGCTCTAAACTGAACTGAAATACTTCAGTAAATGTGTTTAGTTACTTTCCAACACTGAGACTTAATATAAAAGTAAAAATAAAGATCAAAATAAATCAAATGAAAGTTGAAACAAATAATATTCATATTGTGTAACCGTCTCATATTTACCTGTCGCTCTACTTCAGACTCTCGTCTCATTGGTGCTACTATGGCGACCCTGCAGGGGGGGAGGCCTGATGATGACTGGCGTTTTTTAGGGGGCAGAGCTGGAGGGCTGAGAGACAGACACACAGGTTAATGAAGCTGTTTGATCAGATTCTCTCCCCGGATCAATACATCCTGATCAGATCTGCGTCAACATGAATCACATGTTAGAGAAACAAAACACTAAAACAGTAAAGTACAGAAACTCACAGTTACGTCACCAGAGGAAACAGATATTTTCATTTTTTAAGGCTTGAAAAGTTCATATTAAATGTTTATAGTTTGTAATAATAATGTAATAAATATTTGTTTATTTAGATATAATGTGTCGTATCATCTTCACACCAGCTGTTAGTCAGGCGATAAACAACATGAGCTGCTCATGTTTTACTTTTAAACACTTTTTGTTCACTTGATGGTTCCAAACGTCTTGTTTTATAGTTTGATGTTTTCAGTTTTGTAAAAATAATCCATATTTTTTTTTTACAGATTTTCCTGTTTATTATTTTGTTACATTAAATGAAGATTAATGTAAAAGATTTAATGAAAAATTAAAGTCCATTTCTAACAGTACATTTCTGTAATTTTAAGCCTGATTATTTGTATCATAGCAGTGTCAGTACATTTTACTGTTTGTTTTAATAGTTTTTACTGGTGGATTCATCATTAAAAAGCCAAAAATATACAAGATTTCATGTAAAATTAAAGTTATAAACTTTGTTTTAATTAATGAAAACTACTGTACGTTAATGAGATGCTTAATTTGTTATTTTACTGTATTTTATGTATTGATTAATTCATATTATTATAGTATTTGTTAGTCTTCATGTTAAATATGCTGTTTGTAAGTCTTGTGAAGAATGATTGTGCTTGTTTGGTTTTCTCGCTTCTTCTTCTGCTTCCTGCTGTGACTCAGAGAGCGGTGAGACAGGAAGTCACATTTCCTGTTACAGCTGCATTTCACTTCTCTCTCTTTGCTGGTTGTTTTTCTCTCTGTGCAGCTTTCATGTTCTGCTTTCATCTTTCATCAAAGTCTAACAGATCCATCGATCATTAACCGCAAGAGGACACTAATCTATAACTCGCTGATAGATCATTCTGGCCTGTTGCAGACGCTTTCATGTTATATATTAAAGTTATTGTTTGAAGCTTTTTACTCCTTTTATGATGATTTTTAATCCAGAAATTAAAATTCTGGACAGGAAACTATGAGATCATGTTGTTGATGTTGTTGTTTGTGTGTTTTTTGCTTCAGATGAGTTTTATGTGTTTTAAAAATCCATCTAGAGACGAACCTGAAAGACCAGCTGAGCTTAGAAATATTCATCTTATATAGTCGTATAAGTGTGTTGCTGCTCACCTGACGGCCTGTGGGGGGAGCAGTAGGGAGCGCACTTCTGGGAGGGGCATCGCAGGTTTGGGAGGAGCTAAAGGCTCCAGCTCCGCCTCCTCTGCAGGTGGA
>CM055842.1:437520-440020 GCA_029490765.1 Euthynnus affinis | reverse complement strand
TGGATGAGGTCTGGATCAGGACTGGATCAGGTCTGGATCAGGTCTGGATGAGGTCTGGATCAGGTCTGGATCAGGTCTGGATCAGGTCTGCTTCCAGTTCCCCAGAGTCAGCACTGGGGAACTGGAAGCAGCGTTCAGGTTTTATGCACCACATATCTGAAAAAACTCCCAGAAAACTGCAACTGCTGCAACTCTCAGTTCTTTTAAAGCACAGCTGAAGACTTTTCTGTTTGTCCGTTATGACACCAGATTTAATGTCGTCCACTGTTTTATTGCCTCGTGTTGCTTTTATGTTCTGTCCTGATGTCTTTTATTATTAAGATGTAATTAGGTCAACTTTAAAGTATTTTTTATGATTAGATTTATAATAAGAGGAAAGAACAAGATAACTCAACTCAAATGAAAATATATATGCATGACATACAATAACATGCACAGATATACATTATATCTCATATTGGTGCGATATAACTGTGATCATTTTGCATCTCTTTTAAGTTATTTTCCGTCTTTTTGGAGAAGAGTCTGTTTGCAGTATTGCAGACTTACACCACTTGCCCACTTTACTAAATGACCCCCGACCCCTGACTCCTGACCCCCGACCCCTGACTCCCGACCCCTGACCCCTGACCTTAACATCTCATTACTCAGACCTAAATCTAACTCAGTCTGTCTGTGTCGTGTTGCTACTGCAGATCGACTTATTTGTCATTGTGTGTGTTTTTGTTGTGATTGACAGATTCTGGGTTTTAATGAAGAGCAGCGAGCAGATTTTAGTGAAACTGTTAAACTGGTTTCATGAATCTGAGACAGATAAACAGGAATCAGTTACACGATACAGAAAAGTGAGTTTTTACACTGAATACTGTTTGTGTGTGTTGGGTGGGCAAGTTTCATCCTGTTTATCAGACTCTGGTCATCCCAAAGAGCGGACTATATACTTCACTCCTTTCTCAGTATTCCAGATGTGTCCCGTTTGTTCGGCCTGCTGACACGTGTGGCATCGCTGCGGGTCATGATGACCTCGGTCGTGGTGACCTGGCAGAACGACGAGCAGCCGGATGTTCGTTAGCGGACTGTTGACGTGCGTTCGGCTACAGAAACACTCGACGCTCGTCAGCTTCATTCACGCAAACTTTATTCATGCTCACACATGTTTCTGTTGGCCCTGATCACATGACACCAAGATACACAACAAAGCTACACAGACACACACACACACACACACACACAAACATACATACATACATACATACACTACCATCTGGGCCGCTGCATATTTCAGTTGAATAGATCGATATATATGTTCTTCACATATATATGGTACATTATTATCTTCATATATTCTGTAAACATGACACATATTCATATCAACACGATACAGAGTGAACTATCGACCATCACAGGTGTGTGCGGGAGACGAGCTGCGTCCAACACGCCGCTGCAGGAGCGACACGTGCAACACTTTACCGATTATTAAAGAACATTCAAAATGATAAAACACCGTTTCTAAGATCATGTCTACTTTAAATCAGAGTTTAAGTGCCATGCTGACATTAATCTGAACATGATTCACAGCTACAAACACCTGCGACGTGCTGAACGCAGCTCAGAGCTCCACTAAAACTCTACAGAAGCACCAGAACATGAACAACATACACATGTAGAATAGATAGATCAGCATTATAGTTTAGATTCACACAGTGTCCGTGTGCTCGGCTACATCACAGACAGATTACAGCATTAATACTCATCAGAACTGGAAGGTCTGAATAAACACTGCGTTTCCCTGCAGTTCGCTTCCATTTACAACATTTTTGTCTCCCGGATTCATGATCCAGATCCATCAGAAACCACAAACCACACAACACGTACTCTAAATGTTCAGAGCACAAAACATCAGAAGAATTTAACTTGTACATAATAACGGAGCTACGGACGTCGTACAAAGTGATTTAGGAAACATTTCAGGGACATTAAAGACCAGTAAAATGCATCATGGCTGTTTTAGAGTTTGCTGCTTACTGTGCCCATTGGTTTCAGCTGGGAACCAGTCAGGACCAGAAAGAGCCAACTGGAACCAGTTTTAATCTGCTGGAACTGGTCTGAGACAGTTAGAACCAGTGGAAATGAGCAGAAACCAGTTAGAACCAGTTATAGCCATTTATAACCGATTGAAACTAGCTGGAGCAAACTGGTATCCCTTAGGACCAGTTCCAAACAGACACAACCAGTTAGAAGCTGTTGGAATACACTGGAACCAGTCTGAAACAGTCTGAACCAGTTAGAACCAGTTAGAACTGGACTGAGCTAGTTTGAACCAGTTGAAACAAATAGGAACCAGTTTAGTAGAACCAGTTGGAACCAGTGGGAGCCAATTGGAACCATTCTGAATAAACTTGAACCAGTCAGAGATAGTTAGAACCAGAGACCAGTAGGAACCAGTTAAAACCAGTTGGAACAAGCTGGCACTAGTCTGAAACAGTTGGAACCAGTTTGG
>CM055842.1:430658-432420 GCA_029490765.1 Euthynnus affinis | reverse complement strand
AGTCAGTCAGTCAGACAGTCAGTCATTCAGACAGTCAGTCAGTCAGTCAGTCAGTCAGTCAGTCAGACAGTCAGTCATTCAGACAGACAGTCACACAGTCAGTCAGTCAGACAGTCAGTCATTCAGACAGTCAGTCAGTCAGTCAGTCAGACAGTCAGTCACACAGTCAGTCAGTCAGTCAGTCAGTCAGTCAGACAGTCAGTCAGACAGTCAGTCAGTCATTCAGACAGTCAGTCAGTCAGTCATTCAGACAGTCATTCAGTCAGTCACACAGTCAGTCAGTCAGTCAGTCAGACAGTCAGTCAGTCAGTCAGTCAGTCAGACAGTCAGTCATTCAGACAGTCAGTCACACAGTCAGTCAGTCAGTCAGTCAGTCATTCAGACAGTCAGTCAGTCAGACAGTCAGTCAGTCAGTCAGTCAGACAGTCAGTCAGTCAGTCAGTCATTCAGTCAGACAGTTAGTCAGTCAGTCAGTCAGACAGTCAGTCAGACAGACAGTCAGTCAGTCAGTCAGTCAGTCAGTCAGTCAGACAGACAGTCAGTCAGTCAGTCAGTCAGTCAGTCAGTCAGTCAGACAGTCAGACAGTTAGTCAGTCAGTCAGACAGTCAGTCAGACAGTCAGTCAGTCAGACAGACAGTCAGTCAGTCAGTCAGTCAGGTCAGTCAGTCAGACAGACAGTCAGTCAGTCAGTCAGTCAGTCAGTCAGACAGTCAGACAGTTAGTCAGTCAGTCAGTCAGACAGTCAGTCAGTCAGTCAGACAGACAGACAGTCAGACAGACAGTCAGTCAGACAGACAGACAGTCAGTCAGTCAGTCAGTCAGACAGTCAGTCGCTGCTCTCTCACCGATGCCACACTTCCCACAGATGAGGATCTGGTTGTTTTGGTTTGATTGGCTGTCAGAATTTGGCTCCACCTCACGGCACATAGAACAGCGGGGCTCCTCCCCCGGCACTCCAGCTGCAACATGATTGGACGAAAAATTGTGATCAACAGGTGGAGAGAGAGAGACGGATGGAGGGAGGTGAGACAGTATTATTATAACCTGTCTGTCTCTCACCGTGTTGGATGTCCTTCCAGAGGACCCAGAACTTGGAGTTGTCCTCAAACGTGACAAAGCAGCTCTGCCTCGGGGGGCTCACCTGTCCACCAATCACAGCACAGAGGTTTACATCCACCATGTATGTGTGTGTGCTCAGTGTATGTGAGTGTGTGTGTGTGTGTGTGTGTGTTACCCTCTGTATCTTGCCCAGGTAGTAGAGTCCATCTGACCAATGACAGAGGACAAACTGCCCCACACTCAGACTGGACCCCGCCCCCTCATCCTCCTCCAGGCCACGCCCCCTCCGCCCCACCGCTCCTCCTGGAGACGCCTGAGGCTCCAGACCACAGAAGGCTTCAAAAAGTTCCTCATACATCCTGCAGAGAGACAGGACAGGCACTCAGAGAGACAGACAGGAACACAGAGAGACAGACAGGCACCCTGAGAGACAGACAGGAACACAGAGAGACAGACAGGCACTCAGAGAGACAGACAGGAACACAGAGAGGACAGACAGGCACTCAGAGAGACAGACAGGAACACAGAGAGACAGACAGGCACCCTGAGAGACAGACAGGCACCCTGAGAGACAGACAGGAACACAGAGACAGACAGGAACACAGAGAGACAGACAGGCACTCAGAGAGACAGACAGGAACACAGAGAGACAGACAGGCACCCTGAGAGACAGACAGGAACACAGAGAGACAGACAGGCACT
>CM055842.1:238158-425658 GCA_029490765.1 Euthynnus affinis | reverse complement strand
TTTTCAGTTTACTGAAATTACAGTGAAAAGGCCCAAAACTTTTATGACTTTGATAACACAGATGTGAGCAAGACAGACATCTCACCCTGCAGAAAACTCTCATCCTCACTGTTTGTGTATGTTTACGTGTTAAACGTTAATAAAATGTAAAAGAAAAATGATATGAAGATTATTTCTGTGGAAATATGACTCAGTCAGATTAATCATTTTGTTTCATGCTTCATGAATCTGACAGATTTCAACAACAGGACACGAAACGTCAGTCAGAAAGCCTTTAATGTTGAAACCATTGGAGCTACTTTCATCAATATCAAATATTATTGATCAGAAATCATCCAGCAGAAAGAGAACAAAGTTAAACAAAGAATAAGTGATGTTATTGATCATTGATCAGGTTCTTTAACGAGTAAGAACACCATCAGAGGTCAGGCTTGCGGGGGCGTATCTTCATCTCAGTGAACCTCAGAGAGTACTGCCAGCCCGTCCAGCTGGACCACTCCACGCCGTCGGCGTAGGAGGCGTGGCCTCCGTGCAGGTACTGGCCGTTCAGGTTGGAGGTGTGGCAGTTGCGGTACCACCAGGCGCCCTGATAATACGCAGCACAGTTGTTCTCTGACTGGTCCTGGTCCCGGTCTTTGGTGGTGAACCGCATCCCAGAATGCTTCAGGAGAGAGTCACCTGAGGAGACACTGCTGTCAGAGTACGACACAGGACTGCACGGGACTGCACAGGACTACACAGGACTACACAGGACTGCACAGTACTACACAGGACTACACAGGACTGCACAGTACTACACAGGACTACACAGGACTGCACAGTACTACACAGGACTACACAGGACTGCACAGTACTACACAGGACTACACAGGACTGCACAGGACTACACAGTACTAACCAGGACTGCACAGGACTGCACAGGACTAACCAGGACTGCACAGGACTAACCAGGACTACACAGGACTGCACAGTACTACACAGGACTACACAGGACTGCACAGTACTACACAGGACTACACAGGACTGCACAGGACTACACAGTACTACACAGGACTGCACAGTACTACACAGGACTACACAGGACTGCACAGTACTACACAGGACTACACAGGACTGCACAGTACTACACAGGACTACACAGGACTGCACAGGACTACACAGTACTAACCAGGACTGCACAGTACTACACAGGACTACACAGGACTGCACAGTACTACACAGGACTAACCAGGACTGCACAGGACTACACAGGACTACACAGGACTACACAGGACTGCACAGGACTGCACAGGACTACACAGGACTGCACAGGACTGCACAGGACTGCACAGGACTACACAGGACTAACCAGGACTACACAGGACTGCACAGGACTGCACAGGACTACACAGGACTGCACAGGACTGCACAGGACTACACAGGACTAACCAGGACTACACAGGACTGCACAGGACTGCACAGGACTACACAGGACTAACCAGGACTACACAGGACTACACAGGACTGCACAGGACTAACCAGGACTACACAGGACTGCACAGGACTGCACAGGACTACACAGGACTGCACAGGACTGCACAGGACTGCACAGGACTGCACAGGACTAACCAGGACTACACAGGACTGCACAGGACTGCACAGGACTAACCAGGACTAACCAGGACTAACCAGGACTGCACAGGACTGCACAGGACTACACAGGACTGCACAGGACTGCACAGGACTGCACAGGACTACACAGGACTGCACAGGACTACACAGGACTGCACAGGACTGCACAGGACTACACAGGACTACACAGGACTGCACAGGACTGCACAGGACTAACCAGGACTACACAGGACTGCACAGGACTGCACAGGACTAACCAGGACTACACAGGACTGCACAGGACTGCACAGGACTGCACAGGACTAACCAGGACTACACAGGACTAACCAGGACTACACAGGACTGCACAGGACTGCACAGGACTGCACAGGACTATACAGGACTGCACAGGACTGCACAGGACTGCACAGGACTACACAGGACTAACCAGGACTAACCAGGACTACACAGGACTGCACAGGACTAACCAGGACTACACAGGACTGCACAGGACTGCACAGGACTAACCAGGACTACACAGGACTGCACAGGACTGCACAGGACTGCACAGGACTAACCAGGACTACACAGGACTAACCAGGACTACACAGGACTGCACAGGACTGCACAGGACTGCACAGGACTATACAGGACTGCACAGGACTGCACAGGACTACACAGGACTACACAGGACTAACCAGGACTACACAGGACTAACCAGGACTGCACAGGACTGCACAGGACTGCACAGGACTGCACAGGACTGCAGTAGTCGTTGGAGTTGTAGTACCTGCGGTGCCGGAGTAGTCCTCCACAGTCAGCGGGTATCCGTCCTCTTCAGGGTTCACTGAGTCGCGGCCAACAGAGAAATCAGCATAATGAGCGAACGCCGTGGCGTTATCGAAGTCGGCCATGTCGATACGTAACTCATAACCACCTGACCTGGTGAGAGACGACATCCTCTGCAGACCTGAGAGACAGAAACAAAGACGTGTGATGCCACTGCTACTGTGTGTGTGTGTGTGTGTGTGTGTGTGTGTGAGTGTGTGTGTGTGTGTGTGTGTGTGTGTGTGTGTGTGTGTTACCTAGCCAGTGCTCTCCTGTAGTTTTGCCAAAGCCGTCTCTGTACGCCTCCCAGCCTCGGAAGAAATTCACCGAGCCGTCCTCCCTCCTCTGGATCACCTGCACACACACACACACACACACACACACACACACACACACACACACACACACACACACACACACAGACAGTCATTGGTGATGCATTTCGTTGATGTTGATGTCGCTGGTTAGTGGATGAGCTGATGAGTGAGCAGGAGGAAGGGAGTAGAGGATCTTCAGAACAAAATATCAGTGATATTCTAAAAAAATCCTCAGATGACGAATGTTATAAACTTATTTAAGATCAACAAGGCTGATAAACAGAATCTTAGAAATATTAGTTATTTGTTTTGTTTTCATTTGGTTCCTTTTTATTTATTTCATTTTGACTATTGTGTTTATTGTTTTGATTATAATTATTTGTTTGGTATAAATATTAGAGAGACGGTAGATATTTAGTCCACAGTCCAGATCAGTGGATGGCAGTAACACACCGCCAATAATTCCAGAAGAAGAAGAAGAACGTGACAGCTTTGTTTGCTGTTTGCTTGCTAAGCTAATTAGCATCATTACCTGTTTAAGCGTCAATACTGAGGTCACTAACGAGCTCGCCAACATACATGTGATCACCTTAATTAACTCCACACACACACACACACACTGTACCGTCCAGCCTCCTCCGTCAGTCGTCATGTCGCAGTAAACCATGAAGCCGTCGGGGTCGTGAGTTGGGAACACGGAGTAAACGCCGTCCTGAGAGCCACCGGCCGCCATGACATCACTGCAGTCCCTCGGTCTGACCGCTGAGGACGAGAGACAGACAGGCAGAGAGAGACAGACAGGCAGAGAGAGAGAGAGACAGGCAGAGAGAGAGACAGGCAGAGAGAGAGAGAGACAGGCAGAGAGAGAGAGAGACAGACAGAGAGAGAGAGAGACAGGCAGAGAGAGAGAGACAGGCAGAGAAAGAGAGACAGGCAGAGAGAGAGAGACAGGCAGAGAGAGAGAGAGACAGACAGAGAGAGAGAGACAGAGAGACAGGCAGAGAGAGAGAGACAGGCAGAGAGAGACAGAGACAGACAGAGAGAGAGAGAGACAGACAGAGAGAGAGAGAGACAGGCAGAGAGAGAGAGAGACAGAGAGAGAGAGAGAGAGAGACAGGCAGCATCAGGTGGGACCAGGTCTTTTGTAATAACTACACGTTGTCGTTGTTTAACTGAGTATCAGGATGAAACTTCAGACTTTGCTTCACTAAGAGTTGGAACAGAAACGAGACTCAAACCCTCTGAGGACCCAGTAGGGACCAGAACCAGAACAGAGGTCACAGAGCCAGACCTGAAGTCCACAACCAGTCCATCCAGTCCTGCCGCTCCAACAACCCCCAAACCCCTTTATCAACTGAGAGAGAGCCGGTCCCTCCTGGACCTGGACTTCATTGAGAGCTCACTTTGGCCAAGCTAGCTGAGGCAGGACAGCCTCGAGGAGGGAAAACCAGGAAACCACCACAGAGATGAAGAAGACCCAGAGGAGTCTCAGGCAGCCCTGAGACCACCCCCTTACCATCCTGGACCCTGAGACCACCCCCCTATGATCCCAGACCCTGAGACCACCCCCTTACCATCCCAGACCCTGAGACCACCACCTCTATGAGCCCAGACCCTGAGAACACCCCCCTACCATCCTGGACCCTGAGACCACCCCCCTATGATCCCAGACCCTGAGACCACCCCCCTACCATCCTGGACCCTGAGACCACCCCCCTACCATCCTGGACCCTGAGACCACCCCCCTACCATCCTGGACCCTGTGACCACCCCCCTATGAACCCAGACCCTGAGAACACCACCTCTATGAGCCCAGACCCTGAGACCACCCCCCTACGATCCTGGACCCTGAGACCACCCCCCTACGATCCCTGAGAGCCCAGACCCTGAGAACACCACCTCTATGAGCCCAGACCCTGAGAACACCACCTCTACAAGCCCAGACCCTGAGAACACCACCTCTATGAGCCCAGACCCTGAGAACACCACCTCTACAAGCCCAGACCCTGTGACCACCCCCCTATGAACCCAGACCCTGAGAACACCACCTCTATGAGCCCAGACCCTGAGACCACCCCCCTACGATCCTGGACCCTGAGACCACCCCCCTACGATCCCTGAGAGCCCAGACCCTGAGAACACCACCTCTATGAGCCCAGACCCTGAGAACACCACCTCTACAAGCCCAGACCCTGAGAACACCACCTCTATGAGCCCAGACCCTGAGAACACCACCTCTATGAGCCCAGACCCTGAGAACACCACCTCTATGAGCCCAGACCCAGAGAACACCACCTGTAGGAGCTTCAGCAGATGAGGTGTCATGGATGTCCTCTTGCCCCACTGCTGTCCTAAGACCTCAACAAGGCTGGAATAAGAGCACTAAAACACTGAAGGATGTTTCACCAACAGCTGCTGTTTCCTGGAACTAGACACCACCCAGACACCAACAAGACGGTCAGAGGAACTCCACCTCCCACCTCCCTGTAGCTCCACACCCCCTGCAGCACTCCGTCCCCATCCTATATCCCACCTCCCTGTAGCTCCACACCCCCTGCAGCACTCCGTCCCCATCCTATATCCCACCTCCCTGTAGCTCCACACCCCCTGCAGCACTCCGTCCCCATCCTATATCCCACCTCCCTGTAGCTCCACACCCCCTGCAGCACTCCGTCCCCATCCTATATCCCACCTCCCTGTAGCTCCACACCCCCTGCAGCACTCCGTCCCCATCCTATATCCCACCTCCCTGTAGCTCCACACCCCCTGCAGCACTCCGTCCCCATGCTATATCCCACCTCCTTGTAGCTCACCTGTCTGTGTCTCACCTGTCTCGCTCTTCAGCCTCCTCAGACTGTCTGTCTCCGTCTGCAGTCTGAGCAGAGAATCAGTGAAACCTGCAGAGAACTTCAGGACACCTGAGTGACTGTCAGTCAACACCTGCACAGGTAGAAACAGTTACACACTTACATTTTATTTCTGTTTTATTTTATTTTCATTTATTTTCTTTTTAATTACTTTACTTTTCTTATGTAATTTAATTTAATTTAATTAGTCGTACCTGTATGATGTGGCTCTGCTCACTCTGCAGTCTGTCCAATCGTTGGTCCAGAACACCTTGACCTCTTTTCAGCGAATCAGCTTCCAGCCTCAGGTTGTGGGCGTGGCCTGATAACACCTTCAGCTCCTCGGCCAGCTTCTGGACCAATCCCCTCTCCTGCCAGTCGCCCGCGTTGTGATTGGTCAGTGCTCGGAGCAGCGAGCTCTGCAGCGCCTCCCAACGCAGAAAGTGCTCGCTGTGGTCCGGACAGTTCGGGTCCAGGAAGATGCTCACTGGCTCACCGTCTGCAACACGCGACACCGTCACCAAGGCGCCAGACTCTCTGGGATTGGTCGAGATGACGGGAGAGGAGGAAGAGACTCCGCCCCTGTAACCATGACGATAGTGAACCTCAGAGACAGACAGACAGGCAGACAGACAGGCAGGCAGACAGACAGGCAGACAGGCAGACAGACAGTCAGAAAGACAGTCAGACAGACAGACAGACAGACAGACAGGCAGACAGACAGGCAGACAGGCAGACAGACAGACAGGCAGACAGACAGACAGGCAGACAGACAGACAGACAGACAGACAGACAGACAGGCAGACAGACAGGCAGACAGGCAGACAGACAGACAGGCAGACAGACAGACAGGCAGACAGACAGTCAGAAAGACAGTCAGACAGACAGACAGACAGACAGGCAGGTGTATCTACCTGTTGATGAAGGGCAGAGGATACTGGTTCACATACAGGATGGTGACTGTTGCTGTAACGCCTGCTGCCACGACAACCAACACGCTGACTGACCAAAACAGGACGCTGCAGCATTTCTGTACACACACACTCAGATTATTGGTGCAGGGTCAGTGCAGGTCTGTGGGGGTCTGTGTCTGTCAGCCCTGAGCTGTGTCTGTCAGGCTGCAGTGTGTCTGTCAGGCTGCAGGTGTGTCTGTCAGGCTGCAGTGTGTCTGTCAGCCCTGAGCTGTGTCTGTCAGCCCTGAGCTGTGTCTGTCAGCCCTGAGCTGTGTCTGTCAGGCTGCAGGTGTGTCTGTCAGGCTGCAGTGTGTCTGTCAGCCCTGAGCTGTGTCTGTCAGGCTGCAGTGTGTCTGTCAGCCCTGAGCTGTGTCTGTCAGGCTGCAGGTGTCGGTGAAGGCGACAGCTGCTGCAGATTAAACTCTAATCTGACAGTTTAACTCCAGATTAACAGGATTTAACTCTGTGTGTCTCTTTTGATTTGTCGTCTCTTCACCTGCAGATCTGAACTCTGATTACAACAAGAAAAACGTTTCACTGCTCATTTCGGCTCCTGAATGTTTAAAAAACCTGAGAAACTGAACTCGTCCTTTAATTTTCTAACTGAACATGATTGTTTGGAAGCAGTTTCCCGTCCTGAAAACGATCTGCATCACATCTAAATTACACAAAGTCAAAGAGATACATGCACATGCTCATAAAGGAAAATATTAAGTGTCAACAACAACAACAACATATAAAAACATATATTATATTTATAATATAACTGTGTAGTCATCAAAGCAGAAACCACTGAAGAAGAACTTCATGTGTTCACATCAGCAACAACATGAACACACATCATGTCTAACCTCAGTATCTGATCGGACCTATTGATCCAGTGATCGGGATGATGATTCCATCAGTGCAGCTACAGAAAGCTGCAGTTACTGAAATGAAACAGTTGATGTTAACTGGAGAGCAGAAAGAGGCGGATCAGTCGAAGGGAAAACGAGAACAAACCTGCTGATGACACTAAATGAAGAACGTAAAGAGTTTTCAGCAGAGAGATGGTTTAAGATGAAACGTGCCGACGCAGGCAGACGCGGCCTGAAGGTCAGAGAGTTCATTAATAAACAAACATTTAGATCAGATACATAATCATCTCGTCTTTGACTCGTTTCCTCTTCGGCAGGATGTTCCTTATATTTATAAACGTCATCAAAAGTTAAACATTAAGAAGTTGCAGCTGCAGAAGAAGAAACTGGAGGTTATAAAAAGCAGATGATTATAACTGATGTTCTTTATTTCTCCTGCAGATTATCAGCTTATTGATATCTGTATATTTATAAATCTCCATGAATATAAAGTAATGAAACGTACAGCTTCACTATCGACTGTTTCAAACAGCGTTCACAGTTTTAAAGCAGCAGGTTGCTCTGACTTAACAATAATAATAAAATATAACAAGTTCCTTCTTTTCCAGCAGCAGAACAGGTGAAGAGATTTATTTCCCTCCTTTTTTTGTCAGAGGTTTTTCATTAAGAGAAAATCATTTTCTGTTTCCCGCCATGATTTCAATGTGAACGCAGTTAGCAAGCCAGACAGGTTACCGCCGGTTACCGCCGGTTACCGTCGGTTACCGCTGGTTTTAATGTTTGTTTCTATGTGCTGTCATGTATGAAGAGACACAACAAACTGATATTTATTATGTTCGTAGAAAGAGCTGGTGTTGCTGCACCCTGATTGGCTGAGAGGGGAACACACCCAGCTGCTCTCAGCTACTATTTGGGATCCAACCTGCACGACAGGTGATCTGAATAACCCTCCAATCAACCCAGAGAGATTTCCACATGACTGCCACAGCTAGAAGATGTTTCCACTGTATGACGGCGACTGGTTTGGACTTCATTTGGAAAATTTTTATTTCTTACATTATAAATGTGAAGCTTTTAAATCAAAGGCAGAACTAACTGTGAATAAAATGGATATACTGTAATATGTGTTTTTTCCATCTCATGTGTCTGAACACGGATGTGGCGAGGAGCGCGGCGAGGAGCGGGCTAGTTCTGTGGTGTGAGTCGCCATGGTAACTGAGCAGGAGTTCTATAAACCACAGTGATGGAACTTAAATTAGTGAGCGTTTTGGAAATAAGGCAGACTTCCGCTTTAACCTTCATGATGGACTCCTCCCGGTCATGTGACACCTGTCATATGTCAACAGGCCAGACGCATTATCCAATCAGAATCAGCTGTAGACCTCTGACCTCACAGCGGGTGTGGCCTAACAAGCAGCTAGTGGCTAACAGGTGTTACCTTGTGTTTGACTGGTCGTTTGCTGTCCAGTTCGGAGCTGCTGTTGTTCATGATGGTCCAGCGGTCGTTCAGCATCATCCTGAAACACAAAGATGTATTTGAACATAATTTAAAGTGTTGGAAAGTAAATAAGAACATTTTCTCAACTATTTCAGTCCAGTTTAGAGGATCTTTATTTTACTGTTTTATTTCCATGTGATGCTACTTTCTACATTTCAGAGGGAAATATTGTACTTTCTACTCCACTACATTTATTTAACAGCTTTAGTTACTTTTCAGATGCAGATTTGACACAATGGATAATATAACAAGCTTTTAAAATACAACACATTGTTAAAGATGAAACCAGTGGTTTCCAACCTTTTTGTCTTTTGACGTCTTACAAAAAGCAGTGTGTAGTCGGGGTCACATTTCACATGTCTATGAGTTGTTAACAGCTCCACCAAATAGTGATTTTTCCCTCTAAACTTCTCACATGCTTTCATTTCAATAAATGTTCAAATGATCCAATATTTCAGCAAAAATCAAAGATTAGAGAAAAAGTCCAGAAACTGAAAACAGATTTGTGTATCAGAACTTTGTTTTTTCTTCTTTCCTCTCCCATTAATCATCTCACGACCCCTCAGATTTATCTGCTGACCCTTTGGAGGGCCCCGACCCCTAGGTTGGGAACCAGTGGACTAAACTAGCTAACTGTATATAAAGTAGTGTAAACTAGCTCCACCTCCAGCAGCTACAACAGTAACATGCTGCTCTAACACTGATGCTTCAGTATTAATAATCTAATGATGTCATATATAATAATATATCAGTCAGAGGGACCAAACCACTACTTTTACTGCAACACTTTAACTACATCAAGCTCATAATACTGATGGACTGTTACTGTAGGATGATTTTTCATGCAAAAACTATTACCACTAAACCATTACTATTTATTTTATTTACTAGTATTTGAGTCTTTGTTGCTGTATTAGTACTTTTAGGGCAGTGAAGTATGTGAGTTGTGCTGATTTGTGGAGTTTAAAAGGATTAAACAGCAGCTGCTCTGAACGTCTGTTTCTGTCAGACTCACTTTAGATAAACTGATGAACTGAAACATTAAATTAACTGTTTAAACTCTGATTATCTTTATTACAGTTCTGTTTATATTAAATCTTCAGTTATTATTCTTCAGTCGGTCACAGAAACAATAAAAACTCTTTTTTCACATTTTACTCAGTTTGCAGCTGTTCTGGAGCTTTCAGTCAGGGTCTTCAAACTCTTCACTTTTTGATTCTTTCTTTCTGAAATGATATAAACTTTAACCGCAATAAAATCACATTAAACCAGATTATTGTTGTTCAACATAAAAATAATAAATAAAGTTCTGTAACGTTTAAACAACGTGTATCTGCTGCTGCTGAAACTCTGATGCGGTGAAACGTGTTTCAACAAACTCCGAATGTAAAAATCTAATAAAATAAGAAACATTTGCAACCATCTGCTGAGGAAGACCATGTGATGTGACTGAAAGCTGCAGAACAGCTGATGAGTATTGTGTCATTGGTAATTAATGTTGAAGTGAAGATCTGACTGTTACACAAAGGTGTTTAAAGTTGCGGCTACGTCACTATTGATCTCTGATATCGGTGTAATAATCAATAAAGTTACCTCTCAGTGTGCAGATCGATGAGCTCAAACCTCTGACGGATGAGATGAAACTTGCATGTTGGCTTCAGATCGTCATGGAAACGCAGCAGAGCATAAACTGAGAGCAAAAGGCGGCGTGCTGCGATAATCTGAGCAGATTAACTGCAGATTAACACACTAACAGCACGGCTGCACGCTGCAGTTCATCACGTGGTTCCCAACCTGGGGGTCGGGACCCCCACAAGGGGTCGCTGGATTAATCAAAGGGGTCATGAGATGACGGGACAGAAAACAGAAAGAAACATATTTTAAACACAAAAGTGTGATTTTTCTTTAAACTGTCTCCTAATTTTCACTTTATTTCTTGTGGATTTCTGTATTTTCAGATAAAACAGAATAAATTCTCTCTGTAGAGCTGCAGGGTTAATTGATTAATCAGTTAGATGATCGACACAAGATTCACCAGAAACTATTCTGATCATTCAAAAATAGCTTCAGTCATTTTTTAAGATGAATATTTTTGAACTGTTGGATACAAGCAGACGACTGAAGATGTAACTTTGGGCTGATTTAACGATGAACCGATAAATCAGGACAATAATCAATAACTGTTATTGGCAGACTTCACATTAAGCTGCTATAGCTTTATGAGCCAATCAGCATTTTCACTGCTTACAACTCTGTTGTTGGGAAATTATGTTTTATTTCTGCTTCAAGTCACATTATACATTAGTACACAAGTACATTATATACATACAGCACATTATAAATCTTTACTTTTATAAATACAGACTTGATGAAAATTAGGGAAATTAATTTGTTTTACACACAATCTCATTAAGAGTCAACTTACTAATTGAAATGCGTGGAGGGCCCGTTCAACGCTGCTTGCAGCTTTAACTGTTCTTTACTGTTCTGTTTTCGGTCTCAGCTGCCAGAATTAAAATCTATATATTAAAACCTTTTCAGACGACCAAAACTAATCAGGATTCTTCTATTGGATCTTTTTCCTCGAGTCAGTGAATAAAGGCTGAAATTTTGATTTGGCTTCCGTTTTTATCAGTGAAGTCCAGACTGCCTGGAGCGTTTCCAGCTGCTCTGCTCTGTGATAGATGGACAGCTGAGTGTCGGACATGTGCTAATGTAATTGTAATACATATGTAAATATTAACAACTCTCTCTCTGTCTCTCTCTCTCTCTCTCTCTCTCTCTTTGTATGGTTACTTCCTGTTGAAGTTTACTTCCTCTTTCTGCTCTCGTCGTGTCGCAGCTTCTTCTCTCCGTCTAAAGGTATTTATTGTGACTTTATTGTGACTTTATTGTGACTTTATTGTGTTTGTATTGTGTCAGTTTTCAGTGTTTGACTCTTGAATGACTCTTTGTTCATCTTGTTAGTTTAGTTCCAGTAGAAACAGCAGAAATCTGTAGTTCAGAACTCTAAAAATCAACATGCTGGAAGTTTTCCTCCATTTTAGTGTCACTGTTCAAAGTGTCCAATAACAGCTGACAGTACTGAGTCAGTGTTCACAGATCAATAACTTCCAACATTTGTCTTCCTTGTGGAGAAAAACAACAACCTGCTCTGTCTGTATTAGTGACAGCTTCAAGTTCAAATCACTTGATTTGTTATTTACAAGAAGAAGAAACACAGAGAACACATGTGGCTCACATGCTGAGTACAAATAGAGTTACAGTCCATAAAAAGTACAAACAGGTCAAAATATCTTCATGTCCAACATACAGAGTGTGTGTGTCAGTGGTGGAGGAAGGGCTTAAATCTGGCCGCAGCTTTCAGACTCTGTGACGCTGATAGATGTGTAATGTAGCTCCTTTCCTCTGACTTTAATGAAGAGCTGTGGCTGTCATGTGTCATGTGGCGTTAAGATCTTACCATAGCCTTATTAACTTAATGGCTTTTCTGTACAGAAAACAGGTGACCTGTTACACACAGATTCCAAGTTTATACAGTGAAATCATTGGGAGCAAAGCGGTCGTGCTCAGGATGAGTCCAGATGTGAAACCAGTAGAGATTTATGTTGCTTTGTTGGATACTGGTGGAAGTGTTTCCCCTGGGTTGAATGGTTTGGTCTGTTGTTACTCTGAAACATTACCTGCATATAACATGTAATATGTGCATCAATAATAATAAATGAGACTCAAATAAATACACAGCCGACACTGAGTGTTAAAGGCTCAATGTATGATGCTGCTGCTTTTCATCAATGAATGAAATAGATTATTAATAATATGCTGTTTAGTTGTGTTTAATGTTGAGCAGTAAAAGTAAAGCATGTTTTAATAGATGTTCTGCAGTGAATTTATTCTTCATCAAACAGTAAAATGTGCTGCAGTTATATTAGGAACACTGTCACTAGCTAGCAAGTCAACAACAGCTCACCAACCTGACAGATACACATTTTATCAGCTTTCAACACGTCACTAACTGCACTTAAACACAGTCATGTGATTCTGTTCTGACAGCTTTGACATCAAATCAACTCAAACGCTTTCAAACAGTCTTGAGTTTGTTTGTGTGAAACATTTTATTGATTGTCAGAGAAGTTTAGTGTCAGTATGAAGGGTCGCCCCATTCAGTCACCTTTAAACTGCTGCATGTTTTAATAACCAGTATCATGCTGGTAGTGAGGGAGACTTTGTTTCACAGCTGGTATGGTTAGTGATTAACAGCTAATAAAAAGTCATCAATAATATTCTCTGAAATCTTTCTAAACTATATCACAGACAAACTGTTGAAAACATCTTTTCATTGATGATATTCAGTATTTGAACCAAACTAAGAGCTGCAGCAATAGAAACAAAAGTTTATGTTGCTGCCAAACCTTCATTCAGTATCTTTATACGATATATGCTGGTGTGATGTGCAGCTTGTTGTAATGAATGAGCTTGTTGTTGTGTTTGTGTGAAGGTGTTTCTGTGCTATGGATCAGTGTGAGGACAGAGAGGAGGGAGTCCTTACCTCTAAAAGGCGGAGGCGGAGGCGAAGGCAGAGGCAGAAGGAACATGACAGCCAGACCAAAGCTCAGAGGTGAGATGAGGATCTCTAACTGTCCATCACTGTTCTCCACTCACATCACTCCACCATCATTATTCACACTCAAAGCTCTGTGTGTGTTGTGTTGAAGCCCAGAGCAGCAGCACAGACCAGACTCTGCTGGACCTGGACCTGGACCTGGACCTGGACCTGGACCTGGACCCAGCTGCGTTTCCATGAAGAGTGACTGGTCTATGGATAAACCTGAATATTTTAAACGTGGACAACCTGCTGATGGAAGGTCAGAATGTAAAGCTGCAAAGACTGAACAGACTTTTCATTTCTATCCAACATGCACATTTATCAGAGCTGTTGTTGTTTCAGGATCCAGCAGCAGAGACCAGACTCTCCTGGACCTGAACCCAGCTGTCTGTCCTTTAAGAGCAACCAGTCGAAGGACGATTTCATTAATTTTAAAGGAGGACGTCCATCTGCTGATCAGATGTAAGTTGTAACTGACAGTAAGCTTCAGGTAATGATAGAAAAGAGCTGAGTCATACGACGTGTTGTCTGGCCATGACAGTGAAAAGCCAGCTGTCATAGAGAGGGAGGGGACGTGATCATTTAAATATGGAGATAACAGATCACATTCAATTCAATTCAATTTTATTTAATGTGCAGAATCACCATGCTACATGGTCCCAACACACTTTACAGTAAAAAAAAAAATACATACAGCAATCAATTTACAATAATAACCATTAAGAGTGGAACAACCACATTAGAAACATCAGTGTTAAATAGGTGTTAAAAGGTGATAGGCCCCGGCTAAGTTTTGGGGAGGCTGTCATGTAGTGAATAAAGGTAGGTTTTCAGTCTTAATTTAAAGATTTCCACTGAACGTGCTTCTTTAACATGTAATGGAAGACCATTCCAGAGATACGGGGCATGGCACTAAAATGCTCTGAAGCCAACTGATTTTTTGTAAAATGAAGGAATGACCAGGAGACCAGCATTGAGGGCATGCTGGTGTTTATGGTGTAATTAGCTCTCATAGGCAAGGTGATGCAAGTCCATGCAAGGCCTTATAAGTTAAAAGAAGAACCTTAAAATCAGCTTTAGCTTGCACTGGTAACCAGTGAACAGAGGTCAGAACAGATGTGATTTGATCAAATTTTCTGGAATTTGTTTCTGATTCTAGCCGCAGAATTCTGAACAAGCTGCAGGCTCCTAGTAGAACAACTAGCAGGACCAGAAAAAATGGACATTACAATAATCAAGTCTGGAAGATACAAAAGCATGGATTAAGGTTTCAGCGTCACGCAGTGATAGAATAGATCTGATTTTGGCAATATTACTACTACTACAATAGGATGGAAGAATGCTGTCTTGGTAATAGCCTTGATATGAGAACGGTATGTGAGACGGGAATCAAAAATCACTCATAATACAGTCATCAATATTGACACTCAGGTTCTCATGCTGATGCCCATGTTTGGTTGGTCTAACAACTAATAACTCTGTTTTAACAGCAAAAGGTTCATATCCATCCATTTTTTTTATTTCTGATAGACATACCTGTAAATTTAGGAGTTGGGAAAGGTAATTTGGCTTTACAGGCACATATAGCTGCATATCATCAGTGTAGCAATGAAAGGTAATATCATATTTGCAAATGATGTCACTGAGGGGAAGCATGTAGATAGAAAAAAGTATATGGCTGATCCCTGGGGTACACCAAACTTTACTTCAGAAAATACAGAGATTGTGTTGTTGTAAAATTCATGTTCATTCTATTTGATAAATATGACTGAAACCAAGAAAGCGCTGTCCCCTGGATACCAATATGCTTCTCCAAGTGGTCTAGAAGTATGCTGTGATCCACAGTGTCAAAAACTGCACTCAAGTCAAGAAGCAGCAGTAATGATGTTGAGTCAGAATCAACAGTTATTAATAGATCATTGATCACTCTGGTCAGGGCAGTTTCAGTTGAGTGACAGGACTGAAAAGCAGAATTTATCAAAAAGATTGTTGTTTGATAAGTACGCAGTGAGTTGATCAGCGACTACTCCCTCAAGTAGTTTTGACATAAAAGATCGGAAATTGGTCGATAATTATTCAGAATTTGTGCATCAATATTAGATTTACAAGCAGTGGTTTAATAATAACAGTATTGAAAGCTGATGGAACCGATCCCGTGGAAATGAATTTATTTATTATATGAAGAACCGGACTAGCTAAGACAGGTAACAGTTCTTTAAAAAGATTGGACAGTACAGGGTCTAATATGCAGGTTGTAGGTTTGGAAGCAGTTATCAGGCTGGTGAAGGCATCAGGGGAAATTATTTCAAACTGTAAAAGGGTGCAATTGGTCTGAGTCACAGTGCCTGCATCCATCAAAGAATTTGAGATGTCATAAGCATTGTTTTGAGAGGATTGTGGACCAGTTGCTTTATCTCTAAGTGATGCAATCTCAATTGTGAAGAATTTTTGAAAATCATCAGCACTGAATGAAGAGCTAATGGCAGGGATGTTCTGTGTGAGTTTAGTCACAGTGTCAAACAGAAACCGTGGATTATTTTTATTAACGTTAATCAAGGTAGAGAAATATGCTGTCCTAGCAGATGAAAGTGCATGTTTATACTTTTTAAAACTCTTCGCCCAGGCAAGGCAATAACTCTTGTTTTGTTACATGCCACTTGCACTCAAGCTTTCTACAGGTCTGTCTGAGTAAACAGGTATCATCCGAAATGTGAGTATGTTTTCTGGTTGTGAGAGGGGCAACAGTGTCAAGGGTTTTGAGCAAAGTGCTATTCAGGTTGTCTATGAGATGATTGGGGGAATCAGAATTTACACTACAAGTCAAGTAGATCAGGTAAACACTCAGCCAGTATAGACCTAGCAGTGGTGAATGTCTTCTCCTCAAAGACATTTATGGTGTTGCACTCAGTTCATATGAAAAGTTACATGATATGAATTATTTATAGATTTACAGACATAAAAAACATGTTAAATGAAAATACTTATTTCCAATATGGAATCAAGATGTTATAAGACAAAACACAAATTAAATTAAATAATAAACTCCCATATAAAAACACAAAGTACAATAAAGACAATTTGGTGGCTAAAATAAAACAACAGATAAGTCAAAATTCTGTGAAACAGGAACTTAAGTTTGCTGGAACTCTTACATAATATTTTATCAACAACAGATTCACAGGACAGTGACTGGTCCAATATTATTCCTAAATATGAAACAAAAGTTAATAAAATTTCAGCTCCGTTATGAAAGACTTTCAATGTATTTGTTCTTAACAACATCTTTGTTCCAAACAGGATTAACTGGGTTTTATCCAAATGTATTGAAAGCTTGTTATCTATGAGCCACTCTCTCACACTTTCTGATTCATTACTAAGAGTTGTGAATTTCACTGACATCATTCGCAGATACCAGTAATGCAGAATCATCAGCATACAGCAGCAGCTTGCATGTCACAGCAGCTGTTGTATCATTTATATACATAAGAAATAAAAGAGGCCCTAAAATAGAACCATGCAGCACCACACATGTAATATCCTGAGGTTCTGATAGAACCACTTCAACATCACAGACTTGAGTTCTTCCTGTAATGTAAGTGTAGGAGTAAGATCAGTGTATGGGAATTGCGTGACCTGGCTAAGTACCAGGTCATGAGGTGTGATGGTCATGGTTGACTTGGGTACAAGATTGGGAAATTAAAGAGCGTGGTCTAGACCTGCTCCATGTAAAAGTGCCCTGAGATGACTTTGTGTTGTGATTTGGCGCTATATAAATAAAATTGAATTGAATTGAATTGAATTGAATGTCATGTGCAGAAATGCGTCAGCTCACCAAAATAACAGGAACTGAAGGGAATATACACACACGGTGCGTGAGCGCCTATCCACTTTGGTTAAAGTCCAAAACAGTGAAATATCGGGTGATGTCCCACCTTTCCTTAGAATAGGTGTGTGCCAAGAAATGGGAAAAACAGGAAACTTTGCTGACACGCGATATCATGCAATACACACATATAGCCTGGTTTGGGTATAAAAAGGCAGGTCACGTTCTATGAAGTTGGAATTCTCTGTGTCTACGTTGCTGAAGCTGTGTGTGTAGAAATAAAAGAGGTCTTCCCCTTCTGACACCTGTGTCTGCATCTTGCCTGATTCGCTCCTCTTTCCTCCACAACATAAGAAATAAACCATTTTACAGCAGTATGTCCAAACACCATGCACTGTAACTATGGCAACAGTACAGAATGATTCACTGTGTCAACAGCTTTCTGCAAGTCAGCATAATTTCCTCCATCAAGGTTTTGTCTAATAAAATCAATCAAATGAATCAGACAGGTGTCAGTAGAGTCTGCTGCTGTAAAGCCAGACTGAAGCTCAACAACAAACTGTGTCTGACTCTCTGTGTGGACAGACATAATGTGAGCTCATTCTTCATGATTCCTCCACAGAGTGGACCAGGAGAGCTCAGAGGTTCCCAGTGGTCAGTCTGCCCAGCAGCATCAAACACACCTGGACTCCATATTTATGGTCTGTACATGTACAACAACTATGTTTACATCTATTCTGTTCACAATCATCTCCATGCTGCACTTTGTAGACCAGTGGATTGTCAGTCTGTCCAACATGGATCTGATGTTTGCTTCATGGTTTCAGTTTGATTGTGTCATTCATATAGTATTCTGTTCCAGCTGCTGGAGGAGAACATCGTCACTTTTGTGAAGAACGAGCTGAAGAAGATGCAGAAGCTTCTGAGTTCAGATTACCCAGAATGCTTAGAGAGTCAGAGGGAGGATGAGGAGGTGTTGGATGGTGAGGAGGAAGAGCAGAGGAGGAGCAGCAGAGACGCATTTTTGAAGATCACACTGCACTTCCTGAGGAGAATGAAGCAGGAGGAGCTGGCTGACTGTCTGCAGAACAGTAGGAGGATTTCTATAAAGATTTAACATGATGGATAAATGAGACATTTACTGATGTCTCAACAGATGGAGGAACAGATGTTCATGTGAGGAATCTATTAATCTGTTATATTTTTTTTATTAATTACAAAATTATCTTATTTCCTGTTTGTTCATTCAGGGACTCCTGCTGGCAGGTGTCAACATGAACTCAAGTCTAACCTGCAAAAGAAGTTCCAGTGTGTGTTTGAGGGGATCGCTAAAGCAGGAAACCCAACCCTTCTGAATCAGATCTACACAGAGCTCTACATCACAGAGGGAGGGACTGCAGAGGTCAATGATGAACATGAGGTCAGACAGATTGAAACAGCATCCAGGAAACCAGACAGACCAGAAACAACCATCAGACAAGAAGACATCTTTAAAGCCTCACCTGGAAGAGATGAACCAATCAGAACAGTGATGACAAAGGGAGTGGCTGGCATTGGGAAAACAGTCTTAACACAGAAGTTCACTCTGGACTGGGCTGAAGACAAAGCCAACCAGGACATACACTTCACATTTCCATTCACTTTCAGAGAGCTGAATGTGCTGAAAGAGGAAAAGTACAGCTTGGTGGAACTTGTTCATCACTTCTTTACTGAAACCAAAGAAGCAGGAATCTGCAGGTTTGAAGAGTTCCAGGTTGTGTTCATCTTTGACGGTCTGGATGAGTGTCGACTTCCTCTGGACTTCCACAACAATAAGATCCTGACTGACGTTACAAAGTCCACCTCACTGGATGTGCTGCTGACAAACCTCATCAGGGGGAAACTGCTTCCCTCTGCTCGCCTCTGGATAACCACACGACCTGCAGCAGCCAATCAGATCCCTCCTTTGTGTGTTGACATGGTGACAGAGGTCAGAGGGTTCACTGACCCCCAGAAGGAGGAGTACTTCAGGAAAAGATTCAGAGATAAGAAGCAGGCCAGCACCATCATCTCCCACATCAAGACATCACGAAGCCTCCACATCATGTGCCACATGCCAGTCTTCTGCTGGATCACTGCTACAGTTCTGGAGCATCTGTTGAAAAGCAAAGAGGGAGGAGAGCTGCCCAAGACCCTGACTGAGATGTACATCCACTTCCTGGTGGTTCAGGCCAAACTGAAGAATGTCAAGTATGATGGAGGAGCTGAGACAGATCCACACTGGAGTCCAGAGACCAGGAAGATGATTGAGTCTCTGGGAAAACTGGCTTTTGAGCAGCTACAGAAAGGAAACCTGATCTTCTATGAATCAGACCTGACAGAGTGTGGCATCGATATCAGAGCAGCCTCAGTGTACTCAGGAGTGTTCACACAGGTCTTTAAAGAGGAGAGAGGGCTGTACCAGGACAAGGTGTTCTGCTTCGTCCATCTGAGTGTTCAGGAGTTTCTGGCTGCTCTTCATGTCCATCTGACATTCATCAACTCTGGAGTCAATCTGCTGGAAGAAGAACAAACAACATCCCAGAAATCTGAAACTAAACAAGAATCTGCAGAAACACATTTCTACCAGAGTGCTGTGGACGAGGCCTTAAAGAGTCCAAATGGACACCTGGACTTGTTCCTCCGTTTCCTCCTGGGTCTTTCACTGCAGACCAATCAGACTCTCCTACGAGGTCTGCTGACACAGACAGGAAGTAGCTCACAGACCAATCAGGAAACAGTCGAGTACATCAAGAAGAAGATCAGTGAGAATCTGTCTGCAGAGAGAAGCATCAATCTGTTCCACTGTCTGAATGAACTGAATGATCGTTCTCTAGTGGAGGAGGTCCAACAGTCCCTGAGATCAGGAAGTCTCTCCACAGATAAACTGTCTCCTGCTCAGTGGTCAGCTCTGGTCTTCATCTTACTGTCATCAGAAAAAGATCTGGATGTGTTTGACCTGAAGAAATACTCTGCTTCAGAGGAGGCTCTTCTGAGGCTGCTGCCAGTGGTCAAAGCCTCCAACAAAGCTCTGTAAGTACACAGATAGTTGGATGTATTGATTTATTCAAAAGATATTCAAAGAGATATTTCAAGAGATATCTTCCACATTTCCTCTCCAGACTGAGTGACTGTAACCTCTCAGAGAGAAGCTGTGCAGCTCTGTCCTCAGTTCTCAGCTCCCAGTCTTCTAGTCTGAGAGAGCTGGACCTGAGTAACAACAACCTGCAGGATTCAGGAGTGAAGCAGCTGTCTGCTGGACTGGAGAGTCCACACTGCAGACTGGAAACTCTCAGGTCAGGATTCATCAACCTGCTCAACTGATCAACCATTTAAACTGTCATTTTTTAATGATGTATATATATTATATGATTTTAGATTCAAAAACTGAACGAAGAACTGTGTAACTGGCCCACAGAAAAACACATACAGACAATTATGGTTTCTTTTAATTTCAGAATAGAATCTGTGCTCGGTTGATAGTGATGTTTACTCACCATGGTGGTATGACACAGTAGCTGTTATGTGGTTAACCACCATTTAATTCCTCCTTTATTTCAAACAACCTTAAAACTCTGGATGATTATTGTGGCCCAGATCTGGGAAACAGAGGCGGACTACTCAAGTATCATCATTCCATGCAGCATGTGGGCTGGATCAGGGCCACAGAAATGTTGCTATCTTGGTATAGTCAGAGTCCGTTACCTGCAGCTCTACATCTAATCAGCTCACTGTGGCTGCTTCTTCTTTTACTATTTTTTTTATTCAGACCTATTTTTAGCAATGAAGAATTAGCAGTCACTAACATCATGTTGAATAAGGTTACATGAAGTTGGAACTGCCTTAGAATAAAAGCATTACAATGATTTGCCATTTGAAATGAGAAGTAGTGACTGGAAGTATTAAGTTTAACTCTAAATATTACAGAAACACATTGGTGATGACAGTAATAAACACACTACATTCCAGTCCTGCAGTGATCTCAGATCATGTGGCATGTGTTGTTTTGTGTGTTTGCAGCCTCTTAGGATGTCTGATCACAGAGGAAGGCTGTGCTTCTCTGGCCTCAGCTCTGAGTTCCAACCCCTCCCATCTGAGAGAGCTGGACCTGAGTTACAATCATCCAGGAGACTCAGGAGAGAAGCTGCTGTCTGCTGGACTGAAGGATCCACACTGGAGACTGGACACTCTCAGGTATGGACCAACTCAGTCTCTTGGCAATTCATGAAATAGTACTGAAATTTAGTTTTCTATCTATTTGTGATAGATATCTGACTGTCACCAAAAATGTAAATAAATAGGTTAGATTTGGTGACTATTTAACAAATTTTTGTGAGACTGAGTTGTACTGATAGGTAGGAGGACACTCTCAGGTACAGACAGACAGGTGGACACTAAATCAGCTCAAACTCTTGAGACTGCTATTCAATCCAATTCAATGCCAAATCACAACAAAAGTCATGTCAAGGCACTTTTTACAGAGAGAGAGAGACCCAACAGTTCCCCCCATGAGGAGCACTTTGTTACAGCAGCAAGGAAAAACTCCCCTGTCACGGGAAGAAACCTCAAGCCAAACCCAGCTCTTGGTGGACACCATCTGCCTTGACCAGTTGGGTTGAAAGAGAGAGAAGAGGGTGGGAGAGTGGGGAAACAGAGAAGTAGAACAGGAACAACAACAGATACATGATTAACAGCAACAAACAGCAACAGCTGTAACAGCAGGAACAGCTGGCGAAGGACAGAAGAAGGACGCCAATACGTCAGCATGGTTTCAAGATAGTAACACTGACAAGATAGTAACATACATTAATAGTAAAAGAATAAATACAGATGGAGAAGAGGAGCTCAGTGCATAAATGGAAGTCCCCCAGCAATCTAGGCTTATAGCAGCATAACTAAGGGTTGATTCAAGGCAAGCCTGGCCAGACCTAACTGTAAGCTTTATCAAAGAGGAAGATGGTTCCACAAGAGAGGAGCCTGATAGCTGAAGGCTCTGCCTCCCGTTCTACTTTTAAATACTGTAGGAACCACCAGTAAACCTGCATACTGGGAGACCAGTGCTCTAGTGGGATTATATGGTACTATGAGTTCTTTCAGATAAGATGGTGTCTGACCATTAAGAGCTTTGTAGGTAAGAAGAAGGATCTTAAATTCTATTCTGGATTTTACAGGAAGCCAATGCAGTGAAGCTAAGATGGGGGAAATATGATCTCTTTTCTTAGTTTTAGTCAGAACAGGAGCAGCTGCATTCTGGACCAGCTGCAGAGTCTTTATAGACCTGTTAGGGCAGCCTGATAATAATGAGTTACAATAATCAGCCTAGAAGTAACAAATGTGTGGATTATTGTTTCTGCATCTTGTTGTGAAAGGATGTGTCTGATTTTAGTGATATTACGAAGGTAAAAAAGGCAGTCCTTGAAATGTGTTTTATGTGGGAGTTAAAGGACATATCCTGATCAAAGATAACTCCCAGATTCCTTACGGTGGTGCTGGAGGCCAGGGTAATGCCATCTAGATTAGATAAATCATTAGATAATGTTTGTTTAAATAGCATGGTCTAGACCTGCTCAATGTAAAAGTGCCTTGAGATAACATTTTGTTGTGATTTGGTGCTATATAAATAAATAATTGAATTGAATTGAATTGAATTGACACCTAAAGTGTTTAGGGCCACATATAGTAACTTTAGTCTTGTCTGAGTTTAGTAGCAGAAAATTGCAGGTCATCCAGCTGATTGTCAGCTGTAACCATCATCCAGGAATGTTCCACCTGTGTGAGAGGAAATAACTTGTCAGTTGTCCAAAGATTGTTGAGGAGAGACAAACAGAAACATGTGGTTTATCATTTTCACGTTAGTGTGAATCAGTTTAAACAGTCCTGTCATCTGTTCACAATACAAACTGCTGAGTCTGACAAGAAAAACTCTCATTGTTGACAATGATTTGACTTGAGATGCCTGTTTCTGATTGGCTGAATGTAGCTGCTGTTGATAGTCGTGATGTGATGTGATGGACAGTTACGTTGCCCAGCAACAGCAAAGCAGCTGAGTGTGATGAAGATCAGAGCTGCTTTTTCTAGAGTGATATCATGTCCATGTTTGCATGCTGAAAGAGAACGTGCTGCTCTGACCCCCCTCCTCCTTTCAGGCTGCATCCTGCTGGAGTCCAATATTTGACACCAGGTCCAAGGAAGTGTAAGTGTGTTTTTCATTTCATTCATCAAAACAAAGCTAAATCACATCCTTCTGAGAATGAAGATGATGCCATCATCAATCAGATGATAGATCAATAACTGCAGCTGTATTGTGTCTCGTTCTCTCCATCAGATTTCTGTCAACTCACACCGGATCCAAACACAGTACATATAAACCTCAAACTGTCTGACAACAACAGGAAGGTGACAGATGTGGAGGAGGATCAGCCATATCCTGATCATCCAGACAGATTTGATGGCTGGTGTCCTCAGCTGCTGTGTAGAAATGATCTGTCTGGTCGCTGTTACTGGGAGGTCGAGTGGAGAGGAATGATTTATATATCAGTGAGTTACAGAGGAATCAGCAGGAAAGAAAACAGTGATGACTCTGTGTTTGGATGGAATGATAAGTCCTGGAGTCTGTTCTGCTCTGATGATCATGGTTGCTCTGTCTGGCACAAAAAGAGACAAACACGCATCTCTTCCTCCTCCTCCTCCTCCTCCTCCTCTGGCTATAAGAGAGTAGCAGTGTATGTGGACTGTCCTGCTGGCACTCTGTCCTTCTACAGAGTCTCCTCTGACACACTGATCCACCTCCACACCTTCAACACCACATTCACTGAACCTCTGTGTGCTGGGTTTGGGCTTAGCTGGTATGGTTCCTCAGTGTCTCTGTGTGATCTGTAGGAGGAAGAGTCTCCTCCTGTTAGAGAAACTTTCTCACTGCTGACCAGATAGTTCAGTCTGTACAGGATCACACACAGCTGATGGTATTTAGTACCAACATGATCTCTCACTGCTTGTAAATGTAAACATGGTTTCCACATGATTGACAGTTTGTTTGTAAAATGAATCAAATGATAAACTGAGTCCAGTTGTTGTTGTTTTCTGTTGTTAGTGTATTAGAAAGGCTTGAACTGTAATGGGATAATGGGAATGGGATCTTCACTATGTTTTGTTGTAGTTCTTATAGTAGTTTCATAGTAAGTGTGTTACCTGATTCCTTCACTTATTTAGAGATCACATGACTAATGATGGTCAGAACAACAGGCCTCCTATTGGCTGGTTAAATGAACAGCTCTAATGGTGAAGGCTGAGGCTCAGCAGCTGGAGTGTGGCTGCTTTTATGCTGCCTTCATATCATATTGGAATGATGCTAATTATGAGATTGTGACTTGTAAATAGAATTCAGGTCAACATTCAAGTGGTAATTATGAAGTGGAAAAGCTGAAAGCTCAGATATTTACTGGATATGCTGGATTGTTGTCAATAAGAGTATTTTTGAGCCTTATTCCAGCAACTTTGTAATCATGCAGCCGTCTTGATTTGTTGTGTGACATGAACGCTGGCAAGTTGTAAACATGGGAATGTTTCCCGCCTCTACCATCCATCCCATATGATGTGAACACAGCATTAGAGATGAGAAGTCCAGGAGCTGTTGTGTGTTTCTGACATACAGGAAGTATTTAGTTTTTCTCTGGAGTGTTTATTTAGTTCCTGTGTAGAGAATAAAGTTGATGATGATCAGTAGCTGATGTTAGTTTTCTCCATTTATTTTTGTGTGTGTGCATGTTAATTCATATCTAATTTCATCTAGTAGATTGAAGGTATTTGACAGTTTCAGGACTGTTTAAAGTGTCAGTTTAATGTGTTTAGCTCACATTCAGTCTGACAGCTGTTGTTCATTGACTGTTTCTAAATAAGTTGTGCATCATCAGCACTCAGCTGTCATGTGTGATTAAAGCCAGCAGGTGTCACTGTTTATTCCTTTAGTTCATACTGACAGAGATACGATGATAAATGCTGATGAATATTAGCGCCCTCTGGTGGTCAGAGTGACAAACTACAACACCATCCTGCACTGTTCAGTTTGTGAAATGATGTTCAGAAATCATTCAAAGCCTTTTGGCTCTTTGTACATCCATGAAGATGTTTGTGAATGTGTGTTTGTAAATGATGATGATGTCTGAATAAAATGTGTAAATGTCAGTAGATTCAAAGTTAAAAACTCTGTGAACCTCAGCACTCAAGTTCCCACACATATAAGTTACAGCTGCTCATTTTCTCAGCTGGTCTCAGACCTTTTTTTACTCACTTCAGTTTGGGACTCTTCATTCGTATCATATCTTTCACCACACTGCAATTTTTCCTTCTTTTTATTCAGTTTTGTCTCTTTTCTTTCTTAATTCTTAATTGTATCAACATGAAATTTTAAAACATGTTTAATTGTTTAAAAATGTCTCAGCTGCACAAACTTTAACTCGCTTGAACACAGATGAAGTTGAGAGTTTTTCCGTGACAGGAAGCGTCTGAGGACAAACTAGCTGATGATCTGATGTGAGATAGCAGAGTGAACATCTTTTACCATGGCAACAGCAGGACTGTTGCGAAACACTCGCTTTCTTATCAAATCTACATGTTCGAGCTTCTTCCTGTAACTCTGTTAAACTGTTTCTCACACTGAACCCTTAAGTCCAGTTTCCCCTTTAACTGCTTAAATATTGTTAAATAATCAAACTAATATCGTCCATCATGTTGTTCATATTCATGAGTGGATTCTTCAAACCACAGGCTCCATGTTTTTATAGCTGCATCGTTCCATCAGGTGGAAATAATCTGCATCATTTTAGACACATTTCCCCAAAATCCAGAAGACAGTTTGGGTATTTTTGAAAACTTTGGGATCTCATCTAGAATTTAAAATGAAGTCCTGCAGGTTTAAACGAAGTCTGGCTGCACAGCATGAGCTCGTACTTTCCCTTCAACATGCGGTTACTTGATGCAGCTCGTCAGTTAGTTTGCTTCCTGGCTGATGAGGAGATAAAGAGGAAACAGAACATTAGCAGAGGAGAGCTGATGAGTCTGTCAGACGGAGACGGAGACGGACTTCTACCTGGTCATGGATCACCTGCTGGTGCTGCTGGCGCTGCTGTGGAGCTCAGGTACGACTCTGTTTTAAAGGAAGTTTCTTCAGTTCAGTCTGATAGTTTCACAGAGTTTAATGACTGATGTGTTTACATGTTTGTTATAATAAGTTGAACTGTGATGACGAAAACACATCAAGCTAAAACTAGTTTGTGGAAAGTCTTATCAATGATTAAAAATAAATAAAATGACGATCAATAAGAGACACAAACAATCCTAAGTTAAACAGTGACTCAACTTTAATACAATAAATATACAAACAACAGTTTATTAATGTTAAATATCAATTAATCAATAAACAACAATCATCCAGTGTGTGTGTGTGTGTGTGTGTGTGTGTGTGTGTGTGTGTGTGTGTGTGTGAGAGTGTGTGTGTGTATGTGTGTGTGATCCTCATGTGTCTGGCTGGTATTGTCCAATGGGAGCTGAGAATTTCACTCTGCCTGGTTTCATACTAACATGTGAGTTGAGCAAAGCATGATGGGAGTTGAAGTCTGTTTGGACTATTTTTATTTGACTTGGTGCTTTTCTTTGTTATCAGGCTTGTTGCTGCCTGATTTGCATCACGTATGTGTGAGCACGTCAACCATCTTAGACAGCTAAGTACGGCAACACCACTTGGACAAACAACATTAGAGTTGAGTTTGTCACTGCCTGATCTGCGTTTATGATGCGCGAGTGTAGACAGTGTAATTTGAACATTACATATACATTGTCTTAAATTATAGATATTGTACAAAGATACATCTTTCATATTATCACACTGACACTAAAATTAGAATATTTAATAACTTCCATATATTCAAGTATGAAACATCAATAACAAACATATTAATAAAATGAAATAAAACAATGTAAACAACATCAATCTGTACAATATAGATGTAAACTTAAACATACATTTTGCAAATGATTTATCTTTCCCACCAGCTAAGAGCGTGGGAATTTCTATGTTTTTAAGGCCTTGCACTTCTGATGAGAAACTTTGTTTTAACTTTTTTTTAATACCTATTATTCTTCATTATTGCATTTTCATGTTTGTTTTTGTGACTTCAGATATCATGCAGCCTAAAAGCACAGATAGGTTGTGTCACATGCAAGAACTGCACAACTGCTTTTGTTAACAGTCATTGTTTTCTTAACATGATTTTGAAAAGATGCTTTATTAAAGTAACAGTGAATAATGCAGAAATAAAAGGAATATGATGACACAAGGCCGCTGAATGGATAGTTTTTTATTTGCCCATGTCACAACACACTCTTCCGTTTAGGCTACCTGCACCTGTGGAGAATGTAGTCAGAGCCTCTCTCACTCTTACTACAAGCACCTTCCAGCATCCCATTCTCCAAGGGTCTCCTAACTTGCTCTCCCTTCTCCCCCTACGTGATGACTTTACTGTTGTGGGGCCCTACTGACTATCACTCTAACACTCCACTGTCATCAACCCTCATATTATAGTTGCTGTCGGTTGATTGGGACACTGACACCCTTTTCAGTGATGGACATGAACACTGATTGAGATTAGTTCTTTTAATTCATACATACGGGGAAGAAGTAAAGTTAGTAACATACAATAAAAGTAAAAGAAAAAAATACATGCAGATGGAGAAGAGGAGAGAGGAGCTCAGTGTATCATGGGAAGTCCCCTGGCAGTCTAGGCCTATAGAAGCATAACTAAGGGCTGTCTAGGCCTATAGAAGCATAACTAAGGGCAGTCTAGGTCTATAGCAGCATAACTAAGGGCAGTCTAGGCCTATAGCAGCATAACTAAGGACAGTCTAGGCCTATAGCAGCATAACTAAGGGCAGTCTAGGCCTATAGCAGCATAACTAAGGGCAGTCTAGGTCTATAGCAGCATAACTAAGGGCAGTCTAGGCCTATAGCAGCATAACTAAGGGCAGTCTAGGTCTATAGCAGCATAACTAAGGGCAGTCTAGGCCTATAGCAGCATAACTAAGGGCAGTCTAGGCCTATAGCAGCATAACTAAGGGCAGTCTAGGCCTATAGCAGCATAACTAAGGGCAGTCTAGGCCTATAGCAGCATAACTAAGGGCTGATCCAAGGCCAGCCTGGTCAGATCTAACTATAAGCTTTATCAAAGAGGAAAGTTTTAAGCCTACTCTTAAACATAGAGAGGGTGTCTGCCCCTCGGACCGAATCTGGGAGATGGTTCCACAAGAGAGGAGCCTGATAGCTGAAGGCTCTGCCTCCCATTCTACTTTTAAATACTGTAGGAACCACCAGTAAACCTGCATACTGGGAGACCAGTGCTCTAGTGGGATTATATGGTACTATGAGTTCTTTCAGATAAGATGGTGTCTGACCATTAAGAGCTTTGTTTTGTTTGTTTTAGTCAGAACAGGAGCAGCTGCATTCTGGACCAGCTGCAGAGTCTTTATAGACCTGTTAGGGCAGCCTGATAAAAATGAGTTACAATAATCAGCCTAGAAGTAACAAATGTGTGGATTATTTTTTGGGATAAGATGTCCTTAAGCAGCCTGGTTGGGATGGGATCTAAGAGATAATTCGAAGGTTTGGATGAAGAAATCATGGAAGGACAAATGGAGAAAAACAGTACAAACCTATGTCAGGTTATGTGAGCATTAATATGACGGGGAGGAGTGCATTCATTAAGGCTAACATGTTCATCATGACATAGCAGGTTTCAGTGAGACAAAATAAATCAATATGCTGATCTGAGATTAGATCATTCACTAATAAAGCTTTAGAAGACAATGATCTAATGTTTAAGAGACCGCATTTAATTATTTTATTTTACTGAACAGTTTCAGACTTAATGTTAATCTTTTTAGATTTTTATGATTGATCGGGGGACAGTCACAGTCTCTATGTGGTTTAGGGGACAGACACGGTCTCTATGTGGTTTAGGGGACAGACACAGTCTCTATGTGGTTTAGGGGGACAGTCACAGTCTCTATGTGGTTTAGGGGGACAGACACAGTCTCTATGTGGTTTAGGGGACAGACACAGTCTCTATGTGGTTTAGGGGGACAGTCACAGTCTCTATGTGGTTTAGGGGGACAGACACGGTCTCTATGTGGTTTAGGGGACAGACACAGTCTCTATGTGGTTTAGGGGGACAGACAGTCTCTATGTGGTTTAGGGGGACAGTCACAGTCTCTATGTGGTTTAGGGGACAGACACAGTCTCTATGTGGTTTAGGGGGACAGTCACAGTCTCTATGTGGTTTAGGGGGACAGACACGGTCTCTATGTGGTTTAGGGGGACAGACACGGTCTCTATGTGGTTTAGGGGGACAGACAGTCTCTATGTGGTTTAGGGGGACAGACACAGTCTCTATGTGGTTTAGGGGGACAGACACGGTCTCTATGTGGTTTAGGGGGACAGACAGTCTCTATGTGGTTTAGGGGGACAGACACGGTCTCTATGTGGTTTAGGGGGACAGACAGTCTCTATGTGGTTTAGGGGGACAGACACAGTCTCTATGTGGTTTAGGGGACAGTCACAGTCTCTATGTGGTTTAAGGGACAGTCACAGTCTCTATGTGGTTTAGGGGACAGTCACAGTCTCTATGTGGTTTAGGGGACAGTCACAGTCTCTATGTGGTTTAGGGGGACAGACTCAGTCTCTATGTGGTTTAGGGGGACACACAGTCTCTATGTGGTTTAGGGGGACAGACACAGTCTCTATGTGGTTTAGGGGGACAGACACAGTCTCTATGTGGTTTAGGGGGACAGTCACAGTCTCTATGTGGTTTAGGGGGACAGACACAGTCTCTATGTGGTTTAGGGGGACAGACACAGTCTCTATGTGGTTTAGGGGGACAGACACAGTCTCTATGTGGTTTAGGGCGGGTAACTGATCTAATGGAAGCACAGAGAAGTGTGTAAGACTACAACTCTGCCTCCTGGTCTCGACTCTGGGTTGTCATGGTTTTGGTTTTCTTATGAATTCAGCCATATTTTTAGATATGAGAGCTGCTCCATCCAAAGTGGGATGTATGCCGTCTCTCCTAATCAGACCAGGTTTTCCCCAGAAAGTCTGCCAATTATCAATGAAGCCCACGTTGTTTGCTGGACACCACCTCGACAGCCAGCGGTTAAACTGTGACATGCGGCTATACATGTCGTCACTGGTCAGATTGGGCAGGGGTCCAGAGAAAACTACGGAGTCCCACATTGTCTTTGCAAAAGTACACACCGACTCCACATTAATTTTTGTGACCTCCGATTGGCGTAACCGGGAGTCATTACCGCCGACATGAATAACAATATTACCATATCTACGTTTACTCTTAGCCAGCAGTTTTAAGTTTGACTCTATGTCGCCGCTCTGGCCCCAGGAATACACTTGACTGGTTGCTGGTGTTGCTAACTTCACGTTTATGACTGTGGAGCTGCCAATAACCAGAGTCTGTTTCTCAGCGGGTGTGTCGCTGAGAGGGGAAAATCTGTTTGAAATGTGAACGGGTTGATGGTGAACTGTGGGCTTCTGTTTAGGGCTATGCACAAATGAAACGCACACTTTTTACCATAAGTGTTGCAATTCAGGAGCATTTGAGGGGCCAATGGCCCCTTGGCCCTCTATTTATGTTGCCATTTATATGAACCTCTCTGGAAAAATTAACAAAGTTAAGATAAGTTAAGCTAGTTTCAGCAGGAGTTCAGCTTTTTTGTTTTTCATCTAATGCAATGGTAAAACAAATGTAAAAGTCAGATTCTGGTCCACATATGTTGTTTGTGGCTTTGCAGGTTAGTGGTAAACTGGTCACATGATTCCTGACTGAGTTCAGAAATCTTTTGGTTTTTACTGAGATGAGCTCTGAGCTGCTGGAAATCCTTACAGTGTTTGTTCAGTTCACAGCTCTGCAACAATATAAATATTCACCTTCTGATTTTTACTGCAGGACTCCAGGCTGAAGATAAACACCAGCCAACAGGTAAGAAGACAGAAAATATCTGATCTGGTCTGGGAACACCTCTGATCCCCCAGGAGGAGCTGGAGGACGTTACCCACACCGCCATCAGTGGTGCACGACGATTCGACTTTGGTTTACGAACAAATACCCTAAAAACTAATAATATTCTCATCTGCCTCAGCCTTGTTTGTAGTGCTAATTAGCCAATGTTAGCATCATAACATGCTAAACTAATATGTTGAACATTATCTCTGCTAAATGTCAACATGCTAATAAAGAACCAAAGATAGCTTGTGCACAGCAGTACCTCTCTCCTGGCTGCCAGCTGATGCAGGAAAAATACAGTAAATCAAAAAAGTATTCCAGCACACACCACAATATTAAGATTGATACTATTTTATTAACAGGTTACATTAAAAACAAAAGCAGAGAACTACAGAGTAGTACCAAGGTTAAGGCAGCACACGCCAATCATCATCTGAAAGCGTGTAACAACAAATCATTGCAATATGTGTTCTGGTGATTCTGGTCAAAGTGTGAAACTGGTCAGTGATAGTCTGTGGTCATGTCTACAATGTGAATTCCTGGATATTTAATGTTCATCAGCAGTTTTCTGTAGTGGTCCCAGTAACATTTGCTGGTAAAGTTTACTGAAGTGGCATCACATGACCTGGTTAAAAAATGGGATGTTTGATTTGAAAGAACTGTAAAAAAGTGGTCTCTTCAGGTCAAGCTGAGCCACATGGGGGTAAACTGCAACACTGATTATGTTAAAGTAAATGGACATTTTCACTTCATATAATCTTGTATCAAAGCAAGACAAATTCAATACCAAATTATACTTTAAACTAAAGTTTTGGCAGCATTTTGGGTGCAAATTCAGGAGGATTATCGGCACACTAAACTGATATAACAGCTACATGAGTCCCATGTTTTATCTGCAGGACTCGTGTTTTAATGCTTTTGTTCATCGTTTGTGATGTGAAAAAGTCAGAGAAATAAAAAGTTTGCATCCTGGTATTAACTCAGTTATAAAATCCAAAGGCAGCGTGTTGCATCTCTCCTGATATTTTGAAAAAGGGAGTGTGCCGACTCAAACAGCTAACAAAGGCTGACCTCAGCTGCTGAAGGAAAGGCCCAGGTGAGCTTCCAGACCCTGCCTGGGTCCTAGTGCTAGACTACCGGTTACCTTCCCTTCCACATTGATAGGATCTTAATTCTGTCACCTTTGATGTCATCTGTTCTGGGATTCAGATTAATATGTTGAAGAGGTTACTTTAGCTGTTTGTGTGAAGCCATCAGTGTGAATTCTGTCATCAGTCTAGAACTCCTCGCTAGCAGCTTTATAGCTGTCGACTGTCACATGATTCACTGACCATCCTGGAATCAGAATTTGAATTTCCTGCTCTCTCCTTCTAACAAACAGTGTACAAAACCATTTTTGCAAACATTACCAAGGCAGTGGTAGTTCTCCATAATCCCTGTGGGTGATGGGTCCACACAGTGGATCCATGGTGTTTCTTCATGGGCTAAGATTCAGCCACCAGAGGGGACCTCTTGAGATGTATTATATCACTGTTTGCAATGAGATGCTTATATTTGTTATACTATATAAGGTGGTATATAAAGATCAGGATTAAATATTAGATCCCCTCTCTCTCCAGACTTTGTCAGGCTGGTGAATGGGAATAGTCTGTGTTCAGGCAGACTGGAGGTGAAGTCTGAGCAGTCGTGGTCCTCAGTGTGTGAAGATGACTTTGACCAGCAGGATGCAGAGGTGGTCTGCAGGGAGCTTGGCTGTGGGGCTCCTTCAGTCCTCCAGGGGGCGCTCTATGGAGAAGTGGAGGCTCCAATGTGGACCAAAGGGTTCCAGTGTGGAGGCCATGAGTCTGCTCTCCTGGACTGTGGAAGATCAGACTCAGCTAGAAGCACCTGCTCACCTGGCAAAGCTGTTGGACTCACCTGCTCAGGTAGAAGAGGAGCTGCAGCTTTGATTTGGCTTCATTTCTCTTCTAATGAAACTCACTTTATTCTTTTACTGATGACTCTCTTGTTTCTGTTCAGAGGTCAGGTTGGTGGGAGGAGCCAGTCGCTGTGCAGGTACACTGGAGGTGAAACAGGGAGAGTGGAGACCAGTGGATTACTCTGGTTGGACCATAAAGGCAGCAGATGTAGCCTGCAAAAATCTGGATTGTGGCTCTGCTGTTTCAACAGGAAGCAGAAATGAAGCCTCAGGCAGATCTGTATGGTGGATCAGATCTGAGTGTGTTCAGTCTGGATCTGCACTGAGGGACTGTGCATCATCATATACCTCTTCCTTCATTGTGGAGCTCACCTGCTCAGGTAAGTCCATCAGTGACATCATCTGTGACAGTAATATCTTCCTTCCTCTGTCACAGTGATAGTTGGTGGTTTCCATTGGACTGAACTGTAAACTTATCCAGGATGACGGCATCCTAAAGGGTAGAGAAGCTTGTTCCTGGAGGCTCATTGCTTCAAACTGAGACAATCTGCAGCTTTAAGGATATTCACACTACAAGAGAAAGCAGGAGTAGTAGTAGTTTGGAATTATTTATACTCTGTATGTATGTGATATTTAATCATTACAGCTCTTTTTGACTGCCAAGATACATTTCTTGATATTATGCTTCATTTCCCAAAACTCTAATCAGAAATGCATATCTGCACCTTCATCTTCACAAACATCAAACTCTCCATTCAAACCATTTATTCTCACATCTAAACCAAACTTCAGCTTCAGACGTCACACAAAAGCATCAAATACACAAACACTGCAAAACAGCGTCACACACTGGTGAGATCCATTCACCACTATATAAACCTGTTACTGTCATCAATAGTGGTGCTTATGGTTTTCATCTTTACATGATCAACACAATATATAAACACAACACATGGAAACATTTTCAATATTTTAATTCCTCACCGTACTGTAGTAAAATAAACGGAAACTGATTAAAAAAGTACTGTAAAAATATCCAACTGATGAAGAACACACTGTAATACAGTGAAATAACTTCCATGGATTTATCAATATAAACCAATGAATAAAGAAATGAATCACATTTATTCAGCCTCAGGTCTTTGTGGGTCCTTTGTTCAAAAACAAGTGACGTGACCCCTGACCCTGTTATCTCTTTATCCTGAGCTTCTGATTGGTTTGTGAACTATTCTGACTCTCAGTGTTTCCACCTGAAGAATTGTGTGTGTGTCTGTGGATTACTGTAATTCAATATTATCAGGCTGCCCTAATAGGTCTATAAAGACTCTGCAGCTGGTCCAGAATGCAGCTGCTCCTGTTCTGACTAAAACTAGAAAAGAGATCATATTTCCCCCATCTTAGCTTCGCTGCATTGGCTTCCTGTAAAATCCAGAATAGAATTTAAAATCCTTCTTCTCACGTACAAAGCTCTTAACGGTCAGGCACCATCTTATGTAAAAGAACTCATAGTACCGTATAATCCCACTAGAGCACTGGTCTCCCAGTATGCAGGTCTACTGGTGGTTCCTACAGTATTTAAAAGTAGAATGGGAGGCAGAGCCTTCAGCTATCAGGCTCCTCTCTTGTGGAACCATCTCCCAGTTTCGGTCCGAGGGGCAGACACCCTCTCTATGTTTAAGAGTAGGCTTAAAACTTTCCTCTTTGATAAAGCTTATAGTTAGGTCTGATCTGACTCGCCTTGGATCAGCTCTTAGTTATGCTGCCATAGGCTTAGACTGCCGGGGGACTTCCATTGATGCACTGAGCTCCTCTCTCTTCCATCTCTATGTATTCTATTACTATTAATCCATGTTACTAATTTCACTTCTTCCCCGGAGTTCTTTGTGCTTTCTGATCCACAGGAAGCTCCATAAACCATAAACCATGCTGATGTGCTGACGTCCTTCTTCTCCCCTCGGCTAGCTGTTCCTGCTATTGCTGCTGCTTACTGACTATTGTTGTTGTTGTTGCTGCTCTTTCACTGTGTACAACCCCCCCCCCCCCCCCCCCCCCCCCCCCCCCTTTCTCTCTCTCTCTCTCTCTCAACCCAACCGGTCAAGGTAGATGGCCGTCCACCCAGAGCCGGGGTCTGCCTTAGGTTTCTTCCCGTTAAAGGGGAGTTTTTCCTTTCCGCTGTCGCCAAGTGCTGCTCATGGGGGGAACTGTTGGGTTTCTCTTTCTGTAAATTAAAGAGCGTGGTCTAGACCTGCTCCATATGTGCCCTGAGATGACTTTGTGTTGTGATTCGGCACTATATAAATAAAATTGAATTGAATTGAATTGAATTGTTTTCTAAATGAGCACATGAGTGAAAACAGCAGAATAGTGTTTCTAGTTTTGGGAAATGGGTCTGTCTTTTGGTAATGTCAGAGTCTGCTCTCCCTCTCATCTGTTGCTGTGCGAATTCAGTCATTCAGTCTCATTCTCTGCTCGGCCACACCCCTCATTAGTTCAACCACTTTCACCTCACGCTCCTGCCTGCTCTTCATCCCCCATCCAGTCAGTATATAAGCTACCTCGGTCCACTCCCTCTTGTCAGATTGTTTATGCCATGCGGTCTTGCCTTCATCTCCGGACTACCTTCCTGGTTCCTGACCGGCTCGTCTCTGACCATCGCTCGTCGTCTCTGCCCGGTTAAACCCACCAGTATTCTGACTCTGAGTTCTGTCTGCCTGTTCCCTGGTCCTTTGTCTGCTCGTGCCTGAGAGACGTTCAGATTCCTGCCCTGCTGCCTGTTTACCTGCTGCTGACGTAGCCCAGTCCACGACGCCCTACCATGACCTTCCAGCAGTAAATGCTCACCAGAACCGTGTTTCTCTGACTGTGCTACTATTTTGGGGTGTTTAGTTATTATTGTTAAAGCCATTGAGATGAACTGTATCAGTGTAAACAGAGCAGTTTGCTGCTCTCTGTCAGCTCCGTGTCAGCGTGATGATCACATGTACTGACTTTGGACTGCTGACCGGTTTCATTAGGATTTTATTGATACTACTACTCTTATCCATACTCCTTATCAGTTCTTTATCAATACAAAACAATTATTACTAACTTGGGATTGTTATCTACAGAAAATCATAAATCCAGAACACAATAACATATTTATATTTTAAATGTAAAAATATAGTTTGTTGAGCAGCAACAGCAGTGTTTACAACAGTGTCACAATATGAACTCAATAACATCTCCATGGAAACAAGCAGAACCCAAAACCAGGTTTTACCATCCAAATCCTACAAATAGCTTGAAATGTTTTCTGTAGATAAAGGCTTGAGTCAGAGTATGAATGTGCTTTTTCTCTTTATCAGTTCTTATATTCTAATTCATAAACATCTTTATTGTCATGAATGTTTCAGGTAAATATTCCCAAATCTAATGATGGTTCTCTCTCCAGACTCTGTCAGGCTGGTGAATGGGAATAGTCTGTGTTCAGGCAGACTGGAGGTGAAGTCTGAGCAGTCGTGGTCCTCAGTGTGTGAAGCTGACTTTGACCAGCAGGATGCAGAGGTGGTCTGCAGGGAGCTTGGCTGTGGGGCTCCTTCAGTCCTCCAGGGGGCGCTCTATGGAGAAGTGGAGGCTCCAATGTGGACCAAAGGGTTCCAGTGTGGAGGCCATGAGTCTGCTCTCCTGGACTGTGGAAGATCAGACTCAGCTAGAAGCACCTGCTCACCTGGCAAAGCTGTTGGACTCACCTGCTCAGGTAGAAGAGGAGCTGCAGCTTTGATTTGGCTTCATTTCTCTTCTAATGAAACTCACTTTATTCTTTTACTGATGACTCTCTTGTTTCTGTTCAGAGCCTGTCAGGTTGGTGGGAGGAGCCAGTCGCTGTGCAGGAACACTGGAGGTGAAACAAGGAGAGTGGAGACCAGTGTGGGACTATTACTGGACCCTGAAGGAAGCAACTGTAGCCTGCAGAGATCTGGATTGTGGCTCTGCTGTTTCAACAGGAAGCAGAAATGAAGCCTCAGGCAGATCTGCATGGTGGATCAGATCTAACTGTGTTCATTCTGGATCTGCACTGAGGGACTGTGCATCATCATCATCTTCCTCTTTCTTCATTGTGGAGCTCACCTGCTCAGGTAAGTCCATCAGTGACATCATCTATGACAGTAATATCTTCCTTCCTCTGTCACAGTGATAGTTGGTGGTTTCCATTGGACTGAACTGTAAACTTATCCAGGACGACGGCATCCTAAAGGATAGAGAAACTTGTTCCTGGAGGCTCATTGCTTCAAACTGAGGCAATCTGCAGCTTTAATCAACCTGCTGTGTTTCACTCACACACCCTGCAGTTCTCCTGAGCAGCTCGGTCACATCCACTTTACAAGCAACAACTATATTACAAATTAATATAGTTGTTGCTTGCTGCCTAAACAAATAAGTAACTCAACATGTCAACTTAAAAGCTTGTGATATGTCAGTGCTGCGGCCACTACTTGTTTTTGTGCATGCAGTGTTGTATGAATATCTTATTAACATGTTAATCAGCTGTTTTCTGTCTGATCTAAAGTTTCCTCCTCTGTGTTGTGTGATCACATCTCAGTGATCAACGTTCATTTATTTGATCCAGGGCTGTTTCTAAATACTATCTTTGTCAGACCTGCACTCTCACACACCTCACACACATCAGCTCATAGTCAAACCGCTGCATAGTGACGGTGCATAAAATATCTATCTATATGTCTGAATGTTGTACTTGATCTAGTGATGTCACTGTCAGATATGACGGCTTCATTTATAACATTGTGTACACAAGAGAAGGTGTACGCCACTTTCTAATCAAACTTTGGGCTTCATAAAAAAACAAACTTCCACAGAAACTCTGAGCCAGTGGTACAGACATGAACTGGAGAAATGGTCATGTGCATTGTGTTATAAATCTGAACATTTTTGTCCATAAGCATTCTTTGAGGCCCCTGCTGCTTCAATCAATCATCTCTGTGTTGTTGTATTGTATTTAGTGGGACCATGTACAGTGTTAAACATAAATGTACCATTTGATTTACTGGACCAGAGTTAGTTTATAATTTATTTTCATCTGCAGTCCATTCAGCAGGTCACAGTTAAAACATATAACAGCACAATAACAAACAGTACAAAGAAAAAAGCACATAGGATACAGTATACAGAATACAAAGCTACACACAGCAGCCCATCACACAATGTCAACTAGATTTTTAGATTTGGTTTTGAACGTAGTGATGGAACTGGAGTTCTTCATATCCTCAGGTAAACATTCCACCGAGTTTTGGCTTTCACAGAGAAAGCTGACAGTCCAAATGCAGACTGAGGAGGACAAACCATTTAACAGAGTTGTTAGAGTTTGTTTGTTTAAAGAGTCGAGAGGTTTTATGGCTGTTTCTCCAGCCTGCCCCCAACATGTGATCAATAAGACATCTGAGAAAGAATCACAGCTGCATAAATATCTTCAGCATCCAAAGAGAGACAATTTCTAATACGTCAGTTTTCCTAACATGTTTCTTAAAGTTCACATTTCAAAGTCATCTGCATACATTTGTAGTTCTACATCATCATTCAGTGGAATGATTTGCTCTAAAGCCAAATTACATACAATGTAGACCAAAACTGCTTGTATTAAGAAATGTTGCTTCAGTCAATCATCTCTCTGTGTTTACAGACCTGCTGCTTCAGCCAATCATCTCTGTGTCTTCTACCTTGGACGGGGTCTCCGAGGCCCAGCAGCAGGGGTTTCAGGTGCGTCTGGGCTCCAACTTCACCATCAGCTGCTCCGTCCAGCCTCAGTACCCAGGAGGCTCCTTCCAGCTCACCTTCACCTCCTCCAACACAACACACAACTACACCCAGCCAGCTGTCAGTCACTCTGCTGACTTCCTGTTTCCTGCTGCTGACCCCGCCCACCAAGGAAGCTACAGCTGTGTTTATGGCGTCTATGTTTTTGCTCATAAGTTCTCCTCTGAGAGCCGTCTGCTGGCTCTCACTGTCACAGGTAAGCTGAAGCAGAGTGTGAAGCTCAGTCCAACTGAGACGTCACACTGACTTTGTTTCCATGTTTGTAAAAATGATAAAAAGTCATCAGGCAGCAGGACCGACCCAGCGACCTACAGAGAGCTGAGGCAGAATCTGATGAAGGAACTGTAAACTGTTTCCTTCCTGGGTTTTTTAATGTTATTGAACCATAACAACTGTGTTGTAATGAAAAGTAAAAGACAGCAAACGAGTCAGTGAAGCCAGATAAACACTATAATGATAATAAACAGGACTTTACATGATGAGCTGAATGTCATCAGGAGAACTCAGAGCTTCACCAGGATCACATTTGATTTAACTGCATGTAAAGATGTTGATTGTTAACAATCAGTTGAATCATTTCAACCAATCAGGAGCTTTAAGGAGAGAATCAGCAGACTCTCAAAGTCAGTTTCTGTTTGATGGGAGCTGTTGTACTCATGATGTCATGTGATCTAATGTGATGACTGAATGTGTCTCATCAGATCCAACAGTTTTTATCATCAGACTGGTCGTCCTGCCGGGGACTCTGCTGTTGGCCGTCACTGTCGTCTTTTTCATCCTGAAGGTACTGAACATGTTTGTTGTTTAGAGGACTGGTTGAAATGAAGCACTCAGCCTGTTTATATTGAACTGAAGAGAGGAGTGATGCAGTAACTTAGATCTGTGTTGTCATGTCTCTCCAGGCCAGCAGGGGGCAGAAGTCAAACCCACAGGAGAACATTGAGCCGGATTATTATAACCTCGGTGTTCCCAGAGCTGAAGGAGAGGCAGCTGAAGGGGAAGGAGCCCAGGGAGCAGAGTAGGACCTCCAAGGAGCCACACAGCTCTTATCTTATTTCATCTCTCCTCTCAGTCTCAGCAGGTTTTTGCAGCCACGTATGGCGAGGAATGACGTCCATATTGGTCGATTCCACAGCTTCGGATTTCCATCCAGCACCAACACTCAGTGCCAAAACAGGAAGTAGTGAGACCTTTATTAAGACCAGTAGAAGAAGAGCAGAGAGAGGATCTGATTGGACCATTTGTAGCATAATTATCTGTATATAGTTATATTTTATCATCATTAACTTCTCTCATGTGAACAGCTGTAACTTTTTTACTTAAATATTTTCATGAATCCAGAGTTTTATGGTCTCATCTGGATAAATGTTGAGTCAACAAATCATTTAAAAATCCATCCAGTTGTTTGATGAGTTTATATCTTTTTTCTTTTATATACTATATAAAGTATTCAGCTGAAATGTTGTTACTTCTTTTAAGAATATTTGCTTTTTCAGTTAAAGAAACTGAATAAAAGAAAAAGTATTTGAGTTAAATCAAATGTTTTATCTTTGTTTTGTTGTTTTACTGTCTGTGTTTCTGCTGAATGTTCACTCAGCCCTCATTTACTGTATCTAGGTTTATTTTTTATTTTGAGTGCAAAATCACACCAAAGTGTCTCAATACACTTTACAACAGAAATGTTAAGACAGTCGTTCTGGGGAGCTAAAACCAAGCAACCAGGCACACAAACAACAAGAGAAAAAAAGAAAGACATATACATGCATAAATACACATACATCAAATTTAAAAGATGAAAATAAATTTAGAAGTGATCCAGCACAGTAATCCAGCACAACTGAGTTAGCTCGTCATGTAACAAAATCGGAAAGTAAGTCATGTTACATCATATCAACTGATGACAGGAATAGAGGTGTTACAACGACAGCGTCAGCTAGCTCAGTAAGGTGAGGGGGAAAACACTGTCAATGCTGTTGAGGTAGATCATATGATTGTGCAAATAGGTAAGTTTTAAGTCTGGATTTAAATATATCAACTGACGTGGCTTCCCTGATTGTGAGAGGTAGCTGGTTCCAGAGAAAGGGGGCTCAGTAGGAGAATGTTCGGATGCCTGCTGATTTTTTGTTAAATATTGGAGCAGTGAGACATCCAGCACCATGTGAGCGGAGTGCACGAGAGGGAGTGTACGGGGTGATGAGTTCAGATAGGTATGAAGGTGCAAGAGCATGTAATGTAAGCTAGGAGGAGCACTTTGAAGTCGGATCTGGCTTGGATTGGAAGCCAATGTAGGGAGATCAGTACTGGGGTGATATGGTCAAATTTCCTGGTTCTGGTTAATATTCTGGCAGCAGCATTTTGTGCAAGTTGTAGCTTTTTAGTATGGCAGGCAGGTAAACCACAAAATAACATATTACAATAGTCCAGTCTTGAGGAAACAAAGGCATGTATTAGAGTTTCAGCATCCTCCATACTGAGGAGAGGGCGGGTTTTTGATATATTGATTTCCCTGATATGGGCGTCAAATGAGAGGGCTGGATCAAAAATAATCAAAATGTGGAGCTCTGATTGATTATGCAGTCCCCAAAATTTAACGTAACATCTGTGAGGGGAGGGAGTTGGAGTTTTGAGCCAATAATCACCATCTCGGTTTTGTTTGCATTTAGTTGCAGAAGGTTGTGAGACATCCAGGTTGTAACAGCAGATAGGCAACATTCAAGGTTTGTAGGTTTGTAGCGATTGTCAGGTGTAACTGGTATGTAGATTTGGATGTCGTCCGCGTAACAGTGGAATTTGATATTGTAAGAACGGAAAATGTCACCAAGAGGTAGCATGTAAATTGAGAAAAGCAGAGGACCTAGCACAGAGCCCTGTGGTACACCAAAGTTTACCTTAGAGCAGCTTGAAGTGGTATTATTAAATGAGACAAAGTGAGTTCTGATCAACAGTATCGAATGCTGCACTTAGGTCGAGTAAGATGAGAATGGAGGAGGAGTCCATGTCTGAGACGAGAAGAAGGTCATTTACTACTTTTGTGAGAGCAGTTTCAGTACTATGGAAGGATCTAAAGCCAGATTGGAAAGGTTCGAGTGTTGGATGATAGGTAGCTGGATAGTTGAGTCGCAACAATTCTCTCGAGGACTTTAGAGACAAAAGGGCAGATTGGAGATCGGTCTGAAGTTATCAATGGTATCAGGGCTAAGGTTGGGTTTTTTGAGGTGTGGGATAATAACGGCTGATTTAAAGGAGGTGGGTACAACAAGAGCAAAGAGAGAGATGTTAATATTTAGGAGCAATTATTGGGAAAAGTTCCTTAACCAGTTTGGCTGGAATAGGATCAGACAGGCAGGTTGTGGGTTTGGAGGAGAGCACCAGCCTAGAGAGGGTGTCCAGGGAGACAAGCTCAAAAAGTGAAAGCACAGGTGTGGACTCAAGTGCACCACATGATCGAGTTGAAGGGGGAACAACAGCCCCGGTGGGTAGACAGCTGCTAATCCCATCTCTAATACAGTGGAGTTTATGGTTGAAGTTAAGAAAATCAGTGGCAGTAAAAGGAGAGCTGACTGTAGGGGAGGGTTTGCACATGAGTTTTGTGACTGTCAAAAACAAACTTTGGGTGACATGTTGTCGTGGACGTGCTACGGTAAGCGTATTCCGTCATTTCCGGTTGCCAACTGTGTCTACTGATAGTGTTGTTGCTGCTCCCAATTTGATCGTGTTATTGTGGATTAACACCTACTATATTTGTGAATTGTGTGAATTTTTCACTAGTTCCACATAAGCACTCTCATTGTGTTTTTTTTTCCTCTTAGCAACGTTTTCTTGCTAATCGCACAGCGGTTAGTTATTTGAGCTCAGCAGCTAGCACTAGCACTAACAGCTAACCCGTAAACTAAATAGTTAGCCATGGCTTCTCTCTCTCCCTCTCGCTCTCCTGCTATCTCCTGCTCAGTGTGTCTCATGTTCAGTTACTCCTCTGCCTCCTTTAATGATAATGGGAGATGTAATAAATGTAGTTTATTTGCAGTGCTGGAGGCGAGGCTAAGTGAATTGGAGGCGCGGCTCCGCACCGTGGAAACAAGCAAACAATCAGTAGCTAATGTAGTTAGCAAGCCCCCGGTAGTCGGTGCGGACCAACTTAGCGTAGCCCCTACTCCCCCGGTAGTTCCCGAGCAGCCGGGAAAACAGGGTTCTGGCTGGGTGACTGTCTGAAGGAAGAATAGCCTTAAACAGAAGCCCACAGTTCACCATCAACCCGTTCACGTTTCCCCCGCTCAGCGACACACCCGCTGAGAAACAGACTCTGGTTATTGGCAGCTCCACAGTCAAGTGTGTTCCTGGGGCCAGAGCGGGCGACATAGAGTCAAACTTAAAACTGCTGGCTAAGAGTAAACGTAGATATGGTAATATTGTTATCCATGTCGGCGGTAATGACTCCCGGTTACGCCAATCGGAGGTCACAAAAATTAATGTGGAGTCGGTGTGTACATTTGCAAAGACAATGTCGGACTCCGTAGTTTTCTCTGGACCGCTGCCCAATCTGACCAGTGATGACATGTATAGCCGCATGTCACAGTTTAACCGCTGGCTGTCGAGCTGGTGTCCAGCAAACAACGTGGGCTTCATTGATAATTGGCAGACTTTCTGGGGAAAACCTGGTCTGATTAGGAGAGACGGCATACATCCCACTTTGGATGGAGCTGCTCTCATATCTAAAAATATGGCTGAGTTTATAAGAAAACCAAAACCATGACAACCCAGAGTCGAGACCAGGAGGCAGAGTTGCAGTCTTACACACTTCTCTGTGCTTCCATTAGATCAGTTACCCACCCTAAACCACATAGAGACTGTGTGTGTCCCCCTAAACCACATAGAGACTGTGTCTGTCCCCCTAAACCACATAGAGACTGTGACTGTCCCCCTAAACCACATAGAGACTGTGTCTGTCCCCCTAAACCACATAGAGACTGTGACTGTCCTCCGACCGTTTAAATCAATTAAATCAAAAATCAATAATAGACGAATCAATCATAAAAATCTAAAACAAATTAACATTAAGTCTGAAACTGTTCAGCAAAATAAAAGAATTAAATGCGGTCTCTTAAACATTAGATCATTATCTTCTAAAGCTTTATTAGTGAATGATCTAATCTCAGATCAGCATATTGATTTATTTTGTCTTACAGAAACCTGCTATGTCATGATGAACATGTCTGAATTCTCAGAGTTTCTATCAAACTTAGTCCTCAGTACAGATAAAGTAATTATAGCAGGTGACTTTAATATTCATGTGGACGTTGATAATGATAGTCTCTGCACTGCCTTTATCTCATTATTAGACTCAGTTGGCTTCTCTCAGTGTGTAAATAAACCCACTCACTGTCAGAATCACACCCTGGATCTTGTGCTGACTTATGGCATAGAAACTGAACATTTCATAGTTTCTCCTCAAAATCCCATTTTATCAGACCACCATCTGATAACTTTTGAATTTTTATTGGTAGATTACACACCATTAGACAAAATGTTTTCACTAGATGTCTTACTGATAGTGCTGCAGCTAAATTTAAGGAAACACTTCCATTAGCGCTGAATTCAGTTCCTTCTATCAATACTGCAGAGGACTCTTATGATAATTTTAGTCCTTCCCAAACTGATAATTTTGTTGACAGTGCTGCAGGTACTCTACAGCAAACACTCAACTCCATCGCTCCTTTAAAAAGAAAGATAATAAAGCATAAGAGATTAGCTCCGTGGTATAACTCTGAAACCCGTAATAGTCTGGCTTGATTGTGATTGTCTGTGGGAAGTGTTCCAGGATGAGTGGGGAGGGGAGTTGTTGTACAACAAGGTGTGTTCAAGCACACATATTGCAACATGGCGGGTCCATCCTTAACCCTGTGTGTCAGATGATGTTCTTGGACGTGTTGAGTAGTTTTGTTCCAACTTTCCTTATGAGAATCCATGTAAACTGAAGGTGATTGGAGTTACGAATACCAAGCACAGCAGGCCTCCAACGGCTCGTCTTTGGTGGTGCCTGTGTATTCCCAACCCTGGCTCTTCAGAGTCGTTAGCAGTGCCTTGCTAATCCCATTTTGAGGTCTCCTTACTCCAGGTGGGCTTTGATCTACCTCCACTGTAGATATGGCCTTTTGCTTTGTGTCTGGTCCGGGCGTTTGGCTGGTCTTTCACAGCTAATTCATTATTTATAAATACTTCATAAATAATGGGGTGTGTGGGGAGTCTGGTATCTTGTAGACGACACTATACACCCCCACTTAACCGAGCTGGACAATGTTCTGCTGATAAATATCCTACATTAGTTGGCAAAACTCTTCCAACATTTTTAAAAACCTTGGTCACAACTTGACGTTTCAGTAAACTTTCAGCCGCTGGTGGTTTTCTCTCTGAGAGCTTCTGAGGTTCACTGAGACTCATAAGGATCAAAGCCAGGACCTCTGAACCTCCAAACAGTCCTCTAACAGACTGAGCTATCTGCTCTGAGAACATCAGCTTCTTTTTTACACCTTTTTAAATGTCTTTATATGTGACTGACAAACAAACTGTCAGTCATGTGGAAACCATGTTGGTTTAGAAACTGCATTTACAAGCAGTGAGAGATCAGGTTGGTACTAAATAACATGAGAAAGTTTCTCTAACAGGAGGAGACTCTCCCTCCTACAGAGAGCACAGAGACACTGAGGAACCAGACCAGAACCCAAACCCAGCATACAGAGGTTCAGTGAATGTGGTGTTGAAGGTGTGGAGGTGGATCAGTGTGTCAGAGGAGACTCTGTAGAAGGACAGAGTGCCAGCAGGACAGTCCACATACACTGCTACTCTGTTAGAGACAGAGGAGGAGGAGGAGGAGGAGATGGATGTTTTTATCTTATTGTGCCAGGCAGAGTAACCACCATCAGAGCAGTCCAGACTCCAGGACTGATCATTCCCTCCAAACCAACAGTCATAACTGTTTCCTTTCCTGCTGATTCCTCTGTAACTCACTGATATATGAACGTTTCCTCTCCACTCGACCTCCCAGTAACAGCGACCAGTCAGATCATTTCTACACAGCAGCTGAGGCCAGTGATCAAATCTGTCTGGATGATCAGGATATGACTGATTGTCCTCCACACATGTCACCTTCCTGTTGTTGTCAGACAGTTTGAGTTCTCTGTGTGCTGTGTTTGGATCCAGTGTGAGTTGACAGAAATCTGATGGAGAGAACGAGACACAATACAGCTGCAGTTATTGATCTATCATCTGATTGATGATGACATCATCTTCATCCTCAGTAGGATGTGAATGAGTGATGTCACAGTTTGAAGTTTGATTTGTTTTGATGAATGAAATGAAAAACACACTTACTCCTCCAAGGACCTGGTGTCAACCATCGGACTCCAGCAGGATGCAGGCTGAAAGGAGGAGGGGGGTCAGAGCAGCACGTTCTCTTTCAGCATGCAAACATGGACGTTACATCGCTCTAGTCTACTGTTTGATTATTCTGATCAAATGATTGAATCTAATCAGGTTGAACTTTCAACATTTACAGCAAACTTCAGTTAGAAATAACAAAAAGTCAAAGATTCAGTTGAGATGTGTGATCAGCTCTGACAGAGAAAATGTTTCCAGCTCTTCCTCCTCTATCAGACATCGTCTCTCCAGACACTCAAACATCATTCATGCATCATTTATTATTAAGACTTTGGATTTCTGACATTTTACTTTAAAATTATTGATTCACATCTCAGAAAATCTGCATAAATATTGTAACTCTAAAAATAATTAAATGTCATCAATTAAAACGTCTGAACATGGTTTGAATGTAAATATATAAATATATAAACGTCAGTGTGAGAGAGTAAAACACTAAACTCAAATATTATAATAATTAAAGGGGTCAGAGTCAGTTTTTACTGGTTTGAGTTTTTCAATTCATGAAAATGTTGTTAATTTTATGAATTACAACATAAAAATAATATGAATTTTATGTATTTTTATTCATTTATTTGTATTAAATAAAGTTTTTATAATTCTTTCTCAATTATAAATGATGATGATGTTTGATGATGATGAGAAATGATGTTTTTTTAAATTTAAATTTAAGTGTCGTTGTTTAAACAGAATTTCAATAATGATTTTTTCCAAAGAAGAGAGAAAAAATACTTTATAAATAATACTGAGATATATTTTCAAACAAATGTTGTTTTTTATATTTAGTGTGAATCATTTTAGCGGATGAAATATTTCCTTAAAGCTCCAGTGGAGGTGGATTTATGATGGTAGGTGGTAGATCATTTTAATACATTTCTATTTATTGAAATATGGTGATATCTGTACATATAGAGCCCCAGAGGCAGCTCTGTTCTTCTGTTCAATAAAACCATGAGGCTTCACTTCACACAAACTAATGAGGTGTAAAATATGTTGTGTTGCTGACCCAGCAATCCACTTTTTTTCTGCACCCAGATGCCAGTATGCCAGAAGCACAGGGGTCAGAAGGTGAGGTCAGTGTGACATCCCTGCAGGAATGTACCTCCACATCATATGACCAAGACCAGAGAAAGTCCACAAAAAAGAGAGGTGAGCTTAGAACAGTGATCTTTTCTGGGCCAGCGCCCCCATTCAATTATAATAATGTCATTATCTACTAGGTATGAGCTGCTAAAACATTTTAGGACCAAACATTTCCTCCATGGCAGTAATTACCGGTATCTGTGTGTATATGTAGATTGTCCGTGTACGTTGACAAGGTGGAAGAACCTTTTGAGTCACATATATCAAACACACAGGAATCTAGAAACACCACATGTTCAGTTCACTACATTTTCTTGTCAGGCGTGTGGATGCCAGGAACTTTCAGCAGAGAAGGACTATTTTAGTCACGTAGATCAACATCTTAGCAACATGAAACCATAACCTGTATGTTTGAAGGATGTACTGTTCAGACAAATATATATAGCACCTTTAACTCTCATAAAAATCAAAAACAATCACCACAACCAAACCTCAAAGGCTAAATCAGTAATTGTAGTAACTGCAGCACATCTGCTTTCCTTTCAGTACAGTTTGAGTTATTGTTTGACTTTGGTGAATCTAAAGTGTCCTTTTTAAAACACTGAAGTCACTATGGAGCTATGGAGGCTATGGAGTCTGGTTTGCTTGGACAGGGCAATATTTTATGATGCAAAGGCAGTTTCCTTTCAGTAAAGTCTGACGGTAAAGTAAAGCAGTGAAAATATTATAACGTACACTTAATCTAATATTGTTTGTTTTAGATGGAGCTGTTTTTTAAGTGTAAAATATGTTGTGTTGCTGACCCTGTCCACAGCAGCTCATCTTCTGTCTCTGCTTGTTGCATGTTCAAAGTGATAGTTCAGGTTCTTACCTGTATAGCGACATTAGCTGCTACTTACTAGTTTAATAGAGTCTCAAGTTTGACCCATCAGCTGCTTCCCTGTCTTAAAAAAGAGTGTTACTATTTCAAGTGTGGACACAGCTGAGAAAAGTTCACATTTTTTGGGATCCATTGTCCAGGATCTTTCAACCCTCTTGCTTGCTAACTGCTAACTGCTTAGTTTCTGGAGCTCTACACAACAGAGCCCTCGTCACTGTTTGTTCTGACAACTTGTAGTTGAACTTGTAGCGTAGTGACACAGTGATGTAAGAGTGAACTGGACTTCTATCTATGCTAAGTGTGAACTCTTACCATAGATTAGAACCCCAACTATCACTTTCATTAAAAGGTATAATATGTAATTATTCCTCATTAAAATGTCTAAAAACAACTAGACCTATGTTCTATATGTTGTTGAGTTCAAACCCAGAGAAATCTGTCATTTAATAAAAGTAACGGACCGTTTCTGAGGAACAAACATTAGCAGCAGCTCCGCTAACAGGAAACAAGCAGCTAAACAGATATTTGGTGTTATTTTTGGCATTTAAAGAAAAGTTTTGGTCTGGCGGCTCATACTGTTATACAGGAAACACTGTTCATAGTTTTCAAAATGATACATTTAAATACACTTAATTCATTTAAAGAGCATTAATTTGATGTATTTTAAGTAAATTGGGGATATTGCATAAACCTGGTTATTATTTACTTTATACACATTGGATTTATTAATAAGAATATATAAGCTTTCATTCCTGTTTGTTTAATTAATGTTTGAATTATAAAAATCCTTCATGTTCATTTTATTAGTTTGTAAATGTCAAAACTCTGCAATTCAAATAGATGGAAATTTATATGCAGTTGAAATACATAAGTCTTACATATTAGGCCTAAATATTTCTGAGTGTACCTGAGAGTGTCCAGTCTCCAGTGTGGATCCTTCAGTCCAGCAGACAGAAGCTTCTCTCCTGAGTCTCCTGGATGATTGTAGCTCAGGTCCAGCTCTCTCAGATGGGAGGGGTTGGAGCTCAGAGCTGAGGCCAGAGAAGCACAGCCTTCCTCTGTGATCAGACATCCTGACAGGCTGCAAACACACAAAACAACACACATGTCAGACAGTCTGAGAGTCCTGCTGTGTGCAGTCAGATACAACAACAAACTCTCTATCTCTGAACTAAGGTCAGGGGTCATGACCCCCCAGGAAGAAAATGTTTTAAATATCAGCTTTAAATTGTGGATCCAGTCGATGTTAGCAGGAGGACAAAGAGAAAAACTCACACTAGAATTAATCTGACTGCTACAGAAGTAATGTAAGAGGGACATCAGTTCACTGCACACAGCCAAGAGAGCAGAGCCACGTCCAAAAGTGGATTAAAGTTCATTAATCCACTAAACAATAAAGTTCATCACACAAAACTCAGAGTTTCTCAGGTTGTGCTGAAACAAAACTCAGGAGAGTCAGCAGCACAAATATTCCTGTTCTCTATTTCTCTGTTTAGAGTCTTCAGATTAGGCACCAATGCCAACAATTGATATTAAACCACTCTTGTTAATGTAATCATCTATCAATAATGACATCATAATCTTATCAGAAACATGGTGTAGAGGTGATGTACCCACACACTGCCCTCCCAGCCACAGAGAGATTATTGCCCCTTCCCACAAATGATCTACTGTTAGTCCAGCAGAGACTCAGGAGGACTCATTATATGCTACAAGTCACATTTACACAATTCACTACAAATTCTCAACATCAGAAAATAAAGAGATCTTCTCCCTACACAGAAGGATATATCTCTGATGACATGTTTCCCTGCCTTGAGTCACAGATATGTCATTACCAGGGGCAGCAAATATAATAATCTGTGGTGATTTTAACGCCCGGACTGGTGCACAACCTGAAGTCACCAGTAGTCAAGGAGACAGTTTGATCAGCCAGCAAGCTGTTCAACAGCCCCAGGACATACAGATGTTCCCCAGACAGCACTGAGCAACACCAAGTGGCCAGCAATAGTGAGGAGATTACATTATTACTACAAGAGTTTATAGAATAGCCCTACCCTCCCACTGCTGAAGGCATATGTGAGGCTGTCCATATGATTAATATGATTCATGACCTTATAAGTCATAATAAAATGTATTATATCTGCCTATTCCTCAGGAATTACATTACTTCACTTAAAGCACCCAATGTCCAGCGCTACAATAGCAGCTTAGCATGTAGCACTTAGCCTAGCTTCTAGGCTACATTTAAGCCTACAGTGGTTAGCGGCTAACAAGCTTAGCAGCATCAGCTATATTCTCATCACATCACACAAACATTATATCCTGACTGGCTTTTTGCTTCACCATACCTTTCAAGGTAAACTAACACACCTTTAAATGATTTTGGAACAAACCTTAATGCTAACCAGCTAACCTCGGGTGGCTAACTCACCAGGATAAGCCGTTAATTTGGAGGGAAACGCCCGCCGGAGACCCGAAGATTCTTTTTGCACAGCTGCTCTGCAGTTTAACAGTTTTCTCTCTCTGGCAGCTCCACTCGGTTTCAACTTATTTACATCTGACATTAAAACGCCTCATTTTACTCTTTACAAACTAACTCATTTTAGCCGCACACCTGAGTAGCTTCACTCCTAGCTAGCATCTACTGCTAGCATCTACAGCTAGCATCTACGGCTAGCCTGCACATGAGGTGTTTAGGAAACATTGGTAAAATGTAGCATCAATCCATATTCTGCCATGAGGCATTTAAGACCATCTGTAAATATTGTGGTGCACCGCTCATCTGCATGTGAGTCATATGGGGAACATCTGTACATTACAGCATCTCTGATAGCCTAAATCACGAGTCATTTAGTGAACATCAGTAAATTGTAAATAGAATTCTCCTGGTAAAATTTACAGAGTGAAGCGAAGGGACTCAAGACCAAATAAGACTAATAACCTTAAACGCACAATATGTAATTTCAGCCGCTAGGGGTCTCTCGATCAAAGCAATAACAAAAGACGGAGTGTGATGGCGGTGTGAAGCAGCAAGGGATGATGGGAGTTGTTGTGTTGGTTGTTAAACCAGCAGCTTCAGTGGGATAGGATTACTCCAGTGTTGATGGTTCAGGATGTTTTTACCCGCAGAGGTCTCCTCCTCTCCAGAACAAACGGACCCGCTGATTACAGGTAAAAACACTGAATAAAGCAGTTTCAGCTAAAAAAAAAAAATCAGTGTTTCTCCGACGATGTACGGCGACCCACTGACGTCAGATACAGGCTGTTAGCTGAGCCGTTGCTAACACTTTAGCGGTTTATATCTCTTATAACTTTTCATTCAGACGTTCGTCCGGTTTCTCCCGGCAGCCGAATTATCCGCAGAAGTCTCCTCTTCTCCAAAAACAAAGGTAAACACAGAATAAAATCATTCAAATATTAATTAAAGCTGTTTTACCTTAAAAACCAGTGTTTATCCAACAATGTTTGGTGACCACCAGGCGGCTGTTAGCCGTGCTGCTGCTAACACGGCTTTTTCTCATATAACCTAAGTTCCAGATGTTTGTCCGGTTTCTGCTGGGAGCCGAATTATCCGCAGAAGTCTCCTCTTCTCCAAAATCAAATGTACACACAGATTAAAATAGTTAAAAATACTACTAAAAGCTGTTTCACCTAAAAAAAAAAATCAATATTTCTGCAGTTTGTTTCCTGAAGGGGCTGTTAGCCGAGCTGTAGTTAACATTTGTTTATCTGAAACGGTCCGTTACTTTTATTAAATTATAAATTTCTCTGGGTTTGAAAATTGTTGGAAACATTTGGGATAATGTGAGTACACAACTCAACAACATATATAACATAGGTCTAGTTATTTTTAAACATTTTAATGTGGAATAATTACATATTATACCTTTAAGGGGAAATTCAAAGTGAAGACTATCAAGAACCGATTACTGATAATAAGTGAACTTTGGTCCAACAGAGGATACATTTAACTTGTGTATGAAGCACTGAGAGTTGAATACTTCCTAACTTCTCATTTACTGTAATTTTGGTTGTACATTCATTTGTGTTTAATTTTATTTCTGTTGTATAATTGAGTTGAAGATTTACATCAACAATTTAGTTTTTCCTCAATCTTGGGTTAATTTTGAAGAAATTCAAAGAGGTTACTTGCTAGTTATTATTAATTACCATGAAATTTGCAGACCTGTAAATTGAAGTGTTACTGAAATCTGTAAAATAACCTCTGGTATTAAATAATTCAACAACAAAAACATACAAAAATCTGTATGTAAACTAATTCTTTAGTGCAGAGGTTTAGTAAAAACTGGTTTGACAAATGATATTAGCAGAAGATAATCCAAGAGAGGTTTAATGTTTGTCCTCTAATATCATTCAGATCTTAAATGTTCAACTCTTTGAACAGGTTGATGAATCCTGACCTGAGAGTTTCCAGTCTGCAGTGTGGACTCTTCAGTCCAGCAGACAGCTGCTTCACTCCTGAATCCTGCAGGTTGTTGTTACTCAGATCCAGCTCTCTCAGACTAGAGGGCTGGGAGCTGAGAACTGAGGGCAGAGCTGCACAGCTTCTCTCTGAGAGTTTACAGCCACTCAGTCTGGAGAGACAAAAATGAACATGAAGATGAATAATCCTTGTATGAAAATGTTTAGTTTGGATATAAATTTTCTCATCAGCTCTAGTTAAAATCTTTGCTGCTACATTCTAAACATGTTGGAGATGTGTCAGTTAAATATGACAGAATCAGTCTTAAACAGACATGTAATGATGTAAATCACTTGATATCAAAGCAATGATCAGTTTCTCTAAGTCAGAGTTCATTATGTTTGCTTTAAAATATATGAAGCTAAATCAAAGAAAAAGAAACTGGAAAATTCAAACATTTTCTGTCGTGTGAAAAACAAAATTCTGGTGGAAAACTTTTGTAAATCACAAATCCTGACATAAGAGAGGCTGAACCTTATAGTTTAGGAAATATCTGGGGGGAAAAAACTAATTTGATCTGACCTGAGAGTTTCCAGTGTGCAGTGTGGACTCTCCAGTCCAACAGACAGCTGCTTCACTCCTGAATCCTTCAGGTTGTTGTTACTCAGGTCCAGCTCTCTCAGACTAGAGGACTGGGAGCTGAGAACTGAGGACAGAGCTGCACAGCTTCTCTCTGAGAGGTTACAACCACTCAGCCTGAAGAGGAAATAAAAGGACAAAAAACACATAAGATTTTATTTTGTAAGGATAGCAGAATATTTAAATAATGATGAATAAATCCAACTATCTGTGTTCTTACAGAGCTTTGTTGGAGGCTTTGACCACTGGCAGCAGCCTCAGAAGAGCCTCCTCTGAAGCAGAGTATTTCTTCAGGTCAAACACATCCAGATCTTTTTCTGATGACAGTAAGATGAAGACCAGAGCTGACCACTGAGCAGGAGACAGTTTATCTGTGGAGAGACTTCCTGATCTCAGGGACTGTTGGATCTCCTCCACTAGAGAACGATCATTCAGTTCATTCAGACAGTGGAACAGATTGATGCTTCTCTCTGCAGACAGATTCTTTCTGATCTTCTTCTTGATGTGCTCGACTGTTTTCTGATTGGTCTGTGAGCTACTTCCTGTCTGTGTCAGCAGACCTCGTAGAAGAGTCTGATTGTTCTCCATTGAAAGACCCAGGAGGAAGCGGAGGAACAAGTCCAGGTGTCCATTTGGACTCTTTAAGGCCTCGTCCACAGCACTCTGGTAGAGATGTATTGATTTGTCTTTTCTTATTTTAGACCACCAGGGTGTTTTTTCTGCCAGCAGATTGACTCCAGACTTGATGAATGTCAGATGGACATGAAGAGCAGCCAGAAACTCCTGAACACTCAGATGGACGAAGCAGAACACCATTTCTTTAAACATCCTACGTTTCTCCTTTCTAAAGACCTGTGTGAACACTCCTGAGTACACTGAGGCTGCTCTGATATCGATGCCACACTCTGTCAAGTCTGATTCATAGAAGACCAGGTTTCCTTTCTGCAGCTGCTCAAAAGCCAGTTTTCCCAGAGACTCAATCATCTTCTTGGTGTCTGGACTCCAGTGTGGATCTGTCTCAGCTCCTCCATCATACTTGACCTTCTTCACTTTGGCCTGAAGCACCACGAGGCGGAGGTACATCTCAGTCAGGGTCTTGGGCAGCTCTCCTCCCTCTCTGCTTTTCAACAGATCCTCCAGAACTGTAGCAGTGATCCAGCAGAAGACTGGCATGTGGCACATGATGTGGAGGCTTCGTGATGTCTTGATGTGGGAGATGATGGTGCTGGCCTGCTTCTCATCTCTGAATCTGTTCCTGAAGTACTCCTCCTTCTGTGGGTCAGTGAACCCTCTGACCTCTGTCACCATGCCAACACACACAGGAGGGATCTGATTGGCTGCTGCAGGTCGTGTGGTTATCCAGAGGTGAGCAGAGGGAAGCAGTTTCCCCCTGATGAGGTTTGTCAGCAGCACATCCACTGAGGTGGACTTTGTAACATCAGTCAGGATCTTAGTGTTGTGGAAGTCCAGAGGAAGTCGACACTCATCCAGACCGTCAAAGATGAACACAACCTGGAACTCTTCAAACCTGCAGATTCCTGCTTCTTTGGTTTCAGTAAAGAAGTCATGAACAAGTTCCACCAAGCTGTACTTTTCCTCTTTCAGCACATTCAGCTCTCTGAAAGTGAATGGAAATGTGAAGTGTATGTCCTGGTTGGCTTTGTCTTCAGCCCAGTCCAGAGTGAACTTCTGTGTTAAGACTGTTTTCCCAATGCCAGCCACTCCCTTTGTCATCACTGTTCTGATTGGTTTATCTCTTCCAGGTGAAGCTTTAAAGATGTCCTCTTGTCTGATGGTTGTTTCTGGTCTGTCTGGTTTCCTGGATGCTGTTTCAATCTGTCTGACCTCATGTTCATCATTGACCTCTGCAGTCCCTCCCTCTGTGATGTAGATCTCTGTGTAGATCTGATTCAGAAGGGTTTGGTTTTCTGCTTCATCAATCCCCTCAAACACACACTGGAACTTCTCCTTCAGGTTAGACTTCAGTTTGCGCTGGCACTCAGCAAGAATCTCTGAATGAATAAACAACAATTAAGAGAAATCAGAAGAATGACAGAAAATATGAATCATGAAAATATTTTTAAATAAGTGTGGTATCTATTCAGCCCATTTGGAGTTTCACTGTAATATGGAGAGATCATTGAATACTATCCAATAAGCTAACAATCAGAGGCGTCAGTACAGAACTGCTATAGAAGATCAGAACTGCTTGTTGGATGGTTGAAGAGGTGTTCAAACTCCGTCACCACACATCGTTCAAACATTGGAACTTTTGTTTGCTTGTTCTGAACCTGATGATCCAACATTCACTCCACTTTAACCAGTGATTGTTCAGGTTTGTGGAGGAGAGAAACTTCTCTCAAGCTTCTTTTTTAAATTCATTGCACAGCTACTTCTGTCACTTTTCATGTGCGTGCAAACCATAAAGACTTTCTGAGAATGTTCACTTTCTCACACAAATGATCCAGCAGTAAAACTTGTGAGAGTAACACAAGGTGAAAATTGTCTTTGTGTTGTGTGTGAACACAGCTTTAAGGTGTAAACAGCCCTGCAGAGGTTAAACACCTGTGACTTCCCACCAGTCAGTCAGAACTAAAGAAGACTTTTGGATGAGAGGAGAAACACCTTGAAGAATCTAAAACAAGTCCACCGACTGTTGACTGAGCTCTTCTAAATATCTTTGTAACATCACATTTATAATCTTTACATGACTTACCTTTAGATACTTGAGCATTCTCCTTAATCTTCTCCAAAATCATTCTGGTCACTTTAATAGCATCATCACAGTAGCTCGCGACCATCAGATCCACTGTGTCTGTTCTGTCTGCGTTCTCCAGTTGATACTTGGGGATTGGTTTGAAGTTTCCAAGGACCCCCCGCTGATACAGGTACCACTTGAATTCTTTAAAATCCTCAGATCCTAAATCCTTCAATAACTCCAAGAGGACCTCTGGAGATTTCGCCATCTCTTCTCCTGCTAAGATCTAAAAGTTACAACAAAAATTTGTATTTACTTAACAATTACACAGTTAATTTTCCTGCTGACCTCCAGCATGTTAGCTACTAGCATGCTAGCTACCCGCAGTAAATTACTGGCTACTGAGTTGCATTACTTTTACAATATATAGTGTAATTATACAACAGCATACTGCTATATCACAGTAATCTAGTGGACATTTTACATTCAGTAACTCACAATACAGAATTTGGACAACATTTGGACAACTGTGTTGACTTTCAATAACAGCAAACTAACTGCAAGATAAATATGGAGATTATTCCCTATCTGTATTCAAGAGCGTAGTATATAAATTTGAGAGCAAACTTTATTGATTTTACGTTCAAATGTTGTAATTTGTCCCTCAAAACCCTCCCCTCGCACTCAAACAGCCTCTGCTTGCGCTCAGATTTGCTCCGCTTGTGCTCAAACTGTGTGCTCGCACTCGGATACAATGTTGCTCGCGCTCAAACTTCAACTCTTCTCCTCGCACTCAGGTTTCTTCTGCGCGCTCGCTAAGTTTCTGCTCACGGATTTCTCCACTGCGCTCGGATTTTTTTGTGTAGCAACAAGCATAGCAACCACCCTGTCAGAATCATCCAATCAATAGAAGGCCTGGTTTTGGGTTGACCAATGAAATGGAGCCTGCCGCCTTGCGTTAGTCAAAGTCAAGGGTCTCAAGTAATTGTTTTTTTTTTTTTTTATCATTTTTTTATGCTGCTATTACTTCCTTCAGATGCATCCAAATGGTGTTTACCCTTGCTATAATATAGTAAGTTCAACTGATTTAATTGTAAATATGCAGGTATGCAAATAGGAACGTGTTTAAGATATTAACATTATGTGAAACCCTTCTAATAGGGCAGAGTTTGACAGCAAGGGTAAACACCATTTGTTTACCTAATAAAAACAATTTTAACACACACACACGACATGTTACACCAGCTGCGTTTTTTAAATAGCAGCAGCGCTCACAGCTAAACACTAGCTAAAGCTAATCATATTATCATGGATGTATCTGAAGGAAGTAATAGCAGCATAAAAAATGATTAAAAAAAAAAAAAAAAAAACAACTTACTTGAGATCCTTGACTTTGACTAACGCAAGGAGGCAGGCTCCATTGAGGGACAAATTACAACATTTGAACATAAAATCAATGAAGTTTGCTCTCAAATTTATATACTACGCTCTTGAATAAAGATAGGGAATAATCTCCATACAATATAATGTATAATGTTTACCATTATTATCTACAGCATAGTACAATTAAACCCACCTGAGTCTCAGGAGAGCTCGCACCGTCGGCCATCTTTCACCACCTGCAGGGGGATGAATGTTCGACCAATCAGATTCAGGCGTAAAACCACAGTCAACATTTGTTCTCTGAACTTGCAGTTTGCAGTTTTAACTTCACTGTCGCACACAAACGTAGGAAATTTGTGTGTTTGTCTCTCAGACTTTTTAAAACTTCACTGTTGAAAAAATTCCTGCTCAAATTTTAATTACACACAAAATATTTATACAGCTGCAAAACTTGATTCCACATCCACAAACTATTTCACAAGCTCTAAACATTTATGACCATTATTTGATTCCATAACGCTGCACTTCCTGTTACATCCCCCAAAGCATTATGGGAACGGTAGTTCCATAACTGAGAGCTCAATTATTCCCCAAATCAAACTAAGACAAGGAACAAATAATAATAATAATAATAATAATAATAATAATAATAATAATAATAATAATAATAATAGTGATGAAATCCATGAATATGAGCTTTTGTTGATGTTGACATTACTAATGCTCAGACTTTAAATCCTCTGCTCTAAATGTAACATTCTTCATCTTCTCTTCACTTGAATCTCATAATGACTGACAGAGTTATTTCTCTCAGGGTCAATCTGTGTTCAGTCAGCACTTCAACATGCTGCTTGTTTCTTAGTTTTACTGCTGAACATCTGCTGAAATGACAAACATCCAGCAGATTTTATCAGCTGTTTCCAATAAATGTTAATGAGGCGAGTTGTTCAAACTGTAAAGTGAAACCTGTCTGTTGTCTGCCGACTAAAAAGACGACATGAAAAGACTTAAATCTTGTTATTAGAATTGTACTAATGACTTTAGTGACATGAATCCAAACACAAAGAGGGACAGAGAAGCAGAGTGAAGCTATTTCAACAATATTTCCAACACATGGAGGCTGTTAGCTCACTGTCATTCTTCATCCTCCCACCAGATGGAGCCAAAGTCAACAAAGCTTCAAATCTCACACAGTGTCTGTAAGAACATTGATCAGATCATTAGTGTCTGGATCAATGATTGACAGTGACTCTGCAGGCTGATGTGTGTTGTGGGTTCGTGTTAGTTGACCAGGTATCATCTCTGGTTACAGAGAGTTGAAGTGCTGGGAGTCAGCAGATATCACAAACACAAACAGCAGATACATCAGTGAGACACTTTTCTGCCCTTTCTGTGCTCAAACTGATTATTAAACTCAAACTGGATGAACATGAAGCATCTGATACTAATAGTCAGCAGCTGTATTTTATGCATCATGATGACAGCCTGCAGCTGCTGCAGCTCTTCTATTATGCTTCACTGTCTTCTAAATATAAGATGTTTCAAATCCATCAGAGTCATGATTGAGGCCGAGCTTGAAGGACACTGAGATGTATTATTTTGTCCATATCTTCCAGCCCTAACTTATGGATGATGTAATAATAGTGTGAGTGAGAGAAAGCTGCCATCAGCTGCTGTACTTCTACTATCAGTCCACTAGATGGCGTCATGAAGCTGCAGTGAAGTGAAGAGCAGCACACATGATGCCTGGAGGAGGATTTACATTCACTGACTCACACTGACTCCATTTCATTCATATTCAGTCAATTCAACAGCAATAAACAACATGTCAATAGTTTCAGTTGTCTATTAGTTCTCTTTGATGTTGTTGTCACATTAGTAGTGCACATGACGCACAAACACACATGTATTCAATGATTAGAATCAGGGCACTTTTACTTTGATAGGACTTCTTTTACAGGAAATACAAAGGTGTTAAGCAGCAGCAGATGTTAGATCTTAACTGCTGTCACACATTGTTATTGTAGCAACATTGAACCTGATGACGTCCTCTGACTGTCCCTCCACATCAGTCAATACAATACATTTGATTTAAAGCTTTGACAGGAAACAGTAGCAGGCGGATACTGTAGTGTCTGACTTTACGCCGCTGGAAACAACCTTCAAAAAGTAGATTTAGTTTGATTTGTGAGAGCTGAAGAAAGGAAATAATCATCAGCTGTTCATTAATATTGATTGATTCCAGTAAATCAATCATTTAACAACATGTAGATTTATCTTCCAACATGAGAGTTCTCCAAACTTTCTGATGAAATAAAAACATCACACAGCAAGAAACAAACCCTGAAGTTACTAAAGAGAAAGTTCAACTGTGAAACAAAGCAAACTTACAGTTAATGTCCAAACTGCTGAAGACAAAGACTCTCCGCTCCACGTCTGTCAGAAAAGTGTTTGCCACAGGTGAGCTGATTCCTGGAAGCAGTCAGAGCTCCACCTGTAGAGGAGGAGGGACAGGTAGGAAGACTCACAACATGATGACACTTTATGGATGTTTGGATAAAAGCGTCTGCTGAATGAAAAATGTAAATTTTTCATCCTCGCTGTTCAATCTGACTCATAATAAAAGTCTAAAAGTAGAATCCTGATATCAGATCCTGATGCAGAAACTGGACTTTGATGCTCAAGTTGTTCTCTGAAGGATCATAGTTCATGTTTATTGAGGCGTCTGTAGATCAGTGATCATTTCTATCAGTTATTTTATAACACAATGAACTCAATGACCTGTCAGTTAAATGTCTTAAATCTGATGAATCTAAATGTAACGTTCAGTTTCTCTTCACATCAACGTCATGATGACTTATTTTTTCCAACAGCTCACAGATAAACACTGAGAAACCATCAATACAACAATAAATCTACAAAGACATGAAGAATAAATAAGTGACAAAGTGACGTACATATGAGTCTGATACATCACCAGCAGGGATCCAGTCAGGAAAAAACAACAGCAGTAACAGCAGTAACACAAGTAACAGCAGTAACACCAGTAACAACAGTAACACCAGTAACACCAGTAAAAACACTAACAGCAGTAACACCACTAACACAAGTAACAGCACTAACACAAGTAACACCAGTAACAGCAGTAACACAAGTAACACCAGTAACACCAGTAACAGCAGTAACACCAGTAACACCAGTAACACCACTAACACAAGTAACAGCACTAACACAAGTAACACCAGTAACAGCAGTAACAGCAGTAACACAAGTAACACCAGTAACACAAGTAACACCAGTAACACAAGTAACAGCAGTGACAGCAGTAACACCACTAACACAAGTAACACCACTAACACAAGTAACACCAGTAACAGCAGTAACAGCAGTAACACAAGTAACACCAGTAACACCACTAACACAAGTAACAGCACTAACACAAGTAACACCAGTAACAGCAGTAACACCAGTAACACAAGTAACAGCAGTGACAGCAGTAACACCACTAACACAAGTAACACCACTAACACCAGTAACACCAGTAACAGCAGTAACACCAGTAACACGAGTAACAGCAGTAACAGCAGTAACACCAGTAACAGCAGTAACAGCAGTAACACAAGTAACACAAGTAACAGCAGTAACGGCAGTAACACAAGTAACACAAGTAACAGCAGTAACACCAGTAACACCAGTAACACCAGTAACACAAGTAACACCAGTAACACCAGTAACACCAGTAACACCAGTAACAGCAGTAACACCAGTAACACCAGTAACACAAGTAACAGCAGTAACAGCAGTAACAGCAGCAACAGCAGTAACAGCAGTAACACCAGTAACACCAGTAACACAAGTAACACAAGTAACGGCAGTAACAGCAGTAACAGCAGTAACACAAGTAACAGCAGTAACAGCAGTAAGACCAGTAACACCAGTAACACAAGTAACACCAGTAACACAAGTAACAGCAGTAACAGCAGTAACACAAGTAACACCAGTAACACAAGTAACACCAGTAACACCAGTAACACCAGTAACAGCAGTAACAGCAGTAACACAAGTAACAGCAGTAACAGCAGTAACAGCAGTAACACAAGTAACAGCAGTAACAGCAGTAACACCAGTAACACCAGTAACAGCAGTAACAGCAGTAACACCAGTAACACCAGTAACACAAGTAACAGCAGTAACAGCAGTAACAGCACTAACAGCAGTAACAGCAGTAACACCAGTAACAGCACCAACAGCAGTAACAGCACCAACAGCAGTAACACCAGTAACAGCAGTAACAGCAGTAACACCAGTAACACAAGTAACAGCAGTAACAGCAGTAACAGCAGTAACACAAGTAACAGCAGTAACAGCAGTAACAACACTAACAGCAGTAACAGCAGTAACACCACTAACACAAGTAACAGCACTAACACAAGTAACACAAGTAACAGTAGTGACAGCAGTAACACCACTAACACAAGTAACACCACTAACACCAGTAACACAAGTAACAGCAGTAACAGCAGTAACACCAGTAACACAAGTAACAGCAGTAACACCAGTAACACAAGTAACAGCAGTAACACAAGTAACAGCAGTAACACCAGTAACACAAGTAACAGCAGTAACAGCAGTAACAGCAGTAACACCAGTAACACAAGTAACACCACTAACACCAGTAACACCAGTAACAGCAGTAACACAAGTAACAGCAGTAACACCACTAACACAAGTAACACCACTAACACCAGTAACACCAGTAACAGCAGTAACACAAGTAACAGCAGTAACAGCAGTAATAGCAGATACACAAGTAACAGCAGTAACAGCAGTAACGGCAGTAACACAAGTAACACAAGTAACAGCAGTAACAGCAGTAACAGCAGTAACACCAGTAACAGCAGTAACACAAGTAACAGCAGTAACAGCAGTAACAGCAGTAACACAAGTAACAGCAGTAACACCAGTAACACAGTAACACAAGTAACAGCAGTAACAGCAGTAACAGCAGTAACACAAGTAACACCAGTAACAGCAGTAAGACCAGTAACACCAGTAACACAAGTAACACCAGTAAAACAAGTAACAGCAGTGACAGCAGTAACAGCAGTAACACCAGTAACACAAGTAACACAAGTAACACCAGTAACACAAGTAACACCAGTAACAGCAGTAACACAAGTTATAGCAGTAACAGCAGTAACACCAGTAACACAAGTAACAGCAGTAACAGCAGTAACAGCAGTAACACAAGTAACAGCAGTAACAGCAGCAACAGCAGTAACAGCAGTAACACAAGTAACAGCAGTAACAGCAGTAAGACCAGTAACACCAGTAACACAAGTAACACCAGTAACACAAGTAACAGCAGTAACAGCAGTAACACCAGTAACACAAGTAACACAAGTAACAGCAGTAAGACCAGTAACACCAGTAACACAAGTAACAGCAGTAACACAAGTAACAGCAGTAACAGCAGTAACAGCAGTAACACCAGTAACACAAGTAACACAAGTAACACCAGTAACACAAGTAACACCAGTAACAGCAGTAACACAAGTTATAGCAGTAACAGCAGTAACACCAGTAACACCAGTAACACAAGTAACAGCAGTAACAGCAGTAACAGCAGTAACAGCAGTAACACAAGTAACAGCAGCAACAGCAGTAACAGCAGTAACACCAGTAACAGCAGTAACACAAGTAACAGCAGTAACAGCAGCAACAGCAGTAACACCAGTAACACAAGTAACACCAGTAACAGCAGTAACACCAGTAACACAAGTAACAGCAGCAACAGCAGCAACAGCAGTAACACAAGTAACACCAGTAACACCAGTAACAGCAGTAACACCAGTAACAGCAATAACACCAGTAACACCAGTAACACCAGTAACACAAGTAACAGCAGTAACAGCAGTAACAGCAGTAACACAAGTAACACCAGTAACACAAGTAACACAAGTAACACAATTAACAGCAGTAACAGCAGTAACACAAGTAACACCAGTAACACAAGTAACACAAGTAACACAAGTAACAGCAGTAACACCAGTAACACCAGTAACAGCAGTAACACAAGTAACAGCAGTAACAGCAGTAACACCAGTAACACAAGTAACAGCAGTAACAGCAGTAACACCAGTAACACAAGTGACAGCAGTAACACCAGTAACACCAGTAACAGCAGTAACACAAGTAACACCAGTAACAGCAGTAAGACCAGTAACACAAGTAACACCAGTAACACAAGTAACAGCAGTAACAGCAGTAACAGCAGTAACACAAGTAACAGCAGTAACAGCAGTAACACAAGTAACACCAGTAACAGCAGTAAGACCAGTAAGACCAGTAACACAAGTAAGACCAGTAACACAAGTAACAGCAGTAACAGCAGTAACACAAGTAACAGCAGTAACACAAGTAACACCAGTAACACAAGTAACACAAGTAACAGCAGTAACAGCAGTAACAGAAGTAACAGCAGTAACAGCAGAAACAGCAGTAACACAAGTAACAGCAGTAACAGCAGTAACAGCAGCAACAGCAGTAACAGCAGTAACACCAGTAACACCAGTAACACAAGTAACAGCAGTAACACCAGTAACAGCAGTAAGACCAGTAACACCAGTAACACAAGTAACACCAGTAACACAAGTAACAGCAGTAACAGCAGTAACAGCAGTAACACCAGTAACACAAGTAACACAAGTAACACCAGTAACACAAGTAACACCAGTAACAGCAGTAACACAAGTTATAGCAGTAACAGCAGTAACACCAGTAACACCAGTAACACCAGTAACACAAGTAACAGCAGTAACAGCAGTAACAGCAGTAACACAAGTAACAGCAGCAACAGCAGTAACAGCAGTAACAGCAGTAACACAAGTAACAGCAGTAACAGCAGCAACAGCAGTAACAGCAGTAACAGCAGTAACAGCAGTAACAGAAGTAACAGCAGTAACAGCAGTAACACAAGTAACACCAGTAACACAAGTAACACAAGTAACACAATTAACAGCAGTAACAGCAGTAACACAAGTAACACAATTAACAGCAGTAACAGCAGTAACACAAGTAACACAAGTAACAGCAGTAACACCAGTAACACCAGTAACAGCAGTAACACAAGTAACAGCAGTAACAGCAGTAACACCAGTAACACAAGTAACAGCAGTAACAGCAGTAACACCAGTAACACAAGTGACAGCAGTAACACCAGTAACACCAGTAACAGCAGTAACAGCAGTAACACAAGTAACACCAGTAACAGCAGTAAGACCAGTAACACCAGTAACAGCAGTAAGACCAGTAACACCAGTAACACAAGTAACACCAGTAACACAAGTAACAGCAGTAACAGCAGTAACACAAGTAACAGCAGTAACACAAGTAACACAAGTAACACAAGTAACAGCAGTAACAGCAGTAACAGCAGTAACAGAAGTAACAGCAGTAACAGCAGTAACACAAGTAACAGCAGTAACAGCAGTAACACAAGCAACAGCAGTAACAGCAGTAACAGCAGCAACAGCAGTAACACCAGTAACACCAGTAACACCAGTAACACCAGTAACACAAGTAACAGCAGTAACACCAGTAACACAGTAACACAAGTAACAGCAGTAACAGCAGTAACACAAGTAACACCAGTAACACCAGTAACACAAGTAACACCAGTAAAACAAGTAACAGCAGTGACAGCAGTAACAGCAGTAACACCAGTAACACAAGTAACACAAGTAACACAAGTAACACCAGTAACAGCAGTAACACAAGTTATAGCAGTAACAGCAGTAACACCAGTAACACAAGTAACAGCAGTAACAGCAGTAACAGCAGTAACACAAGTAACAGCAGTAACAGCAGCAACAGCAGCAACAGCAGTAACAGCAGTAACAGCAGTAACACCAGTAACACAAGTAACAGCAGTAACACCAGTAACAGCAGTAAGACCAGTAACACCAGTAACACCAGTAACAGCAGTAACAGCAGTAACAGCAGTAACACCAGTAACACAAGTAACACAAGTAACACCAGTAACACAAGTAACACCAGTAACAGCAGTAACACAAGTTATAGCAGTAACAGCAGTAACACCAGTAACACCAGTAACACAAGTAACAGCAGTAACAGCAGTAACAGCAGTAACACAAGTAACAGCAGCAACAGCAGTAACAGCAGTAACACAAGTAACAGCAGCAACAGCAGTAACAGCAGTAACAGCAGTAACACAAGTAACAGCAGTAACAGCAGCAACAGCAGCAACAGCAGTAACAGCAGTAACAGCAGTAACACCAGTAACACAAGTAACAGCAGTAACAGCAGTAACAGCAGTAACACAAGTAACAGCAGTAACAGCAGCAACAGCAGTAACAGCAGTAACAGCAGTAACACCAGTAACACCAGTAACAGCAGTAACACCAGTAACAGCAGTAACACCAGTAACACCAGTAACACAAGTAACAGCAGTAACAGCAGTAACAGCAGTAACACAAGTAACACCAGTAACACAAGTAACACAAGTAACACAATTAACAGCAGTAACAGCAGTAACACAAGTAACACAATTAACAGCAGTAACAGCAGTAACACAAGTAACACAAGTAACAGCAGTAACACCAGTAACACCAGTAACAGCAGTAACACAAGTAACAGCAGTAACAGCAGTAACACCAGTAACAGCAGTAACAGCAGTAACACCAGTAACACAAGTGACAGCAGTAACACCAGTAACACCAGTAACAGCAGTAACACAAGTAACACCAGTAACAGCAGTAAGACCAGTAACACAAGTAACACCAGTAACACAAGTAACAGCAGTAACAGCAGTAACAGCAGTAACAGCAGTAACACAAGTAACAGCAGTAACAGCAGTAACACAAGTAACACCAGTAACAGCAGTAAGACCAGTAACACCAGTAACACAAGTAACACCAGTAACACAAGTAACAGCAGTAACAGCAGTAACACAAGTAACAGCAGTAACACAAGTAACAGCAGTAACACAAGTAACACCAGTAACACAAGTAACACAAGTAACAGCAGTAACAGCAGTAACAGCAGTAACAGAAGTAACAGCAGTAACAGCAGTAACACAAGTAACAGCAGTAACAGCAGTAACAGCAGTAACAGCAGTAACAGCAGCAACAGCAGTAACAGCAGTAACACCAGTAACACCAGTAACACCAGTAACACAAGTAACAGCAGTAACAGCAGCAACAGCAGTAACAGCAGTAACACCAGTAACAGAAGTAACACAAGTAACAGCAGTAACAGCAGTAACAGCAGTAACAGCAGCAACAGCAGTAATAGCAGTAACACCAGTAACACCAGTAACACCAGTAACACAAGTAACAGCAGTAACAGCAGTAACAGCAGCAACAGCAGTAACAGCAGTAACAACAGTAACACAAGTAACAGCAGTAACAGCAGTAACAGCAGTAACACAAGTAACAGCAGTAACAGAAGTAAGACCAGTAACACCAGTAACACAAGTAACACCAGTAACACCAGTAACACAAGTAACAGCAGTAAGACCAGTAACACCAGTAACACAAGTAACACCAGTAACACCAGTAACAGCAGTAAGACCAGTAACACCAGTAACACAAGTAACACCAGTAACACAAGTAACAGCAGTAACAGCAGTAACACCAGTAACACAAGTAACAGCAGTAACAGCAGTAACACAAGTAACAGCAGTAACAGAAGTAAGACCAGTAACACCAGTAACACAAGTAACACCAGTAACACCAGTAACACAAGTAACACCAGTAACACAAGTAACAGCAGTAACAGCAGTAACAGCAGTAACAGCAGTAACACAAGTAACACAAGTAACACAAGTAACAGCAGTAACAGAAGTAAGACCAGTAACACCAGTAACACAAGTAACAGCAGTAACACCAGTAACAGCAGTAACAGCAGTAACACCAGTAACACCAGTAACACAAGTAACAGCAGTAACAGAAGTAAGACCAGTAACACCAGTAACACAAGTAACAGCAGTAACACCAGTAACACAAGTAACACCAGTAACACAAGTAACAGCAGTAACACCAGTAACAGCAGTAACACAAGTAACAGCAGTAACACCAGTAACACCAGTAACACAAGTAACAGCAGTAACAGCAGTAACAGCAGCAACAGCAGTAACACAGGTAACAGCAGTAACAGCAGTAACACCAGTAACACCAGTAACACAAGTTACACAAGTAACAGCACTAACACCAGTAACAGCAGTAACAGCAGTAACACCAGTAACACAAGTAACACAAGTAACACAAGTAACAGCAGTAACAGCAGTAACAGCACCAACAGCAGCAACAGCAGTAACAGCAGTAACAGCAGTAACACCAGTAACACAAGTAACAGCAGTAACAACAGTAACAGCAGTAACAGCAGTAACACCAGTAACAACAGTAACAGCAGTAACACAAGTAACACCAGTAACACCAGTAACACCAGTAACACAAGTAACAGCAGTAACAGCAGTAACAGCAGTAACACCAGTAACACCAGTAACACCAGTAACACAAGTAACAGCAGTAACAGCAGTAACAGCAGTAACACAAGTAACAGCAGTAACAGCAGTAACAGCAGTAACACAAGTAACACCAGTAACACCAGTAACACAAGTAACAGCAGTAACACAAGTAACAGCAGTAACACAAGTAACAGCAGTAACAGCAGTAACAGCAGTAACACCAGTAACACCAGTAACAGCAGTAACAGCAGTAACACCAGTAACACCAGTAACAGCAGTAACACAAGTAACACAAGTAACAGCAGTAACACAAGTAACAGCAGTAACACCAGTAACACCAGTAACAGCAGTAACACAAGTAACACCAGTAACACCAGTAACACCAGTAAGAGCCATAAATCTGAAGTTGGGGCCCAGTAGGACGTAGATGCCAACAGGCAGTGATCAGAGTGCATTTTCTCTCCTACAGTCTATTCAGTGCACAGGTGTTCGTGAAATAACTTTTTTCCTCAGTCGGGAATCAAACTTTGGTTCCTTTGACTCATGAAGTGCAGGAGCTCATCATCCTGAGCTGCATCTACCTACAGTAGAGTGCAGTGTCAGCTGTAATGTTGCTGCTATGATGTTAATATGACGTCAACAGATCATTGAGAAAAACATCTCTATGTGACGCTCTATGAAATAACAGCTTTAGTTCTTTAGTGCTTCCAGCTGCTTTCTCCTCTTACTAAACACACATAAACACACATGTGGTGAGCAGATAACTGGCTAACAGAGCTCAGCACTGCTTGATGCTTCAAACCACATTATTTGTCTGTAAAGTCAGGTGAGTCAGTAAAGAACAGGAAGCTGACAGCCATGACACCGTATCTGGAGCTGTTATTGATTATCTAACAGGAAACAGTGCAGACAGAGAAGTCTGATGCTGATGTTTCAACAACAACAACAACAGTTGTTTGGATGATATATTAGTTTGCTGGACTGAAGGATTTTCCTTTGTAAGATGCATTCTTGCTGTGTAAAAGGAGGATTATTCATGTGCGCTTGGAGAGACGAGTAAAGTCAAACTATTGTTGTGACTGTGTGGATCTGTGAGTAACCCTTCAGTGTGAGATGGATGCACAGACCAATGTTAACACATAGAAACGCCTCAAAACAACAAAGTAAAGAGGCTCAAACTGAAATGACAACTGGATTTACTTTGATTCTCTCAGTTGTAACTCTGTGAAATCCCCACATATAAACATGTATATCAATATAAGTTTAGTATAAATCTAGTTTGACTGCTGCTTGAGCTCTGATTGGTCGGTTAACAGCTACTTCCTCACACAGTTTGTTAGAAGACAGCAGCACTCCAGCAGAGTCAGCACACGAGCCTCAACAAACACTAACTGTCACATTTCACAAAACCTCATCTGGACAATCAGTGTTTTCTGTTAAAGGAGCAAAACTATGTCAATGTTTTGAGCAGAGGTGTTAAATGATGTGTGAAAGAGAAACAACACTGCTCTCACAGCTAACAGCCCTGTAGAGACACACCTGGAGTTTGACTTTCTGTCTTTGGCACTTTGTAAAAAGCCTCCTGTGGACAGCTGCTGCCAATGATTGTTTCTCTACAAACACTAAATCCAGTGAACTGCTGCCTGTGCAGAATTGTATGTTGCACTTCCAATAAATCAATCAAATAAACTGAACTGAACACAGTCGACTGGAAGAAAAACACTCACACAGGAAGTAGAGACTCTGCTGCAGGTTGAGAGCGACGATCTGTCCACGATCACAGCTGATGAAAGGATCAATCATCACCCTGAAACTAAACGCTCACATGACCTCATACAGATGCTCCTGATTGGTTGGAGGTGATCGTCACCATCTTCTCTGTCGACGCCCACAAACCTGCAGACGTGCTGCTCTGCAGGGTTCAGTGACCTTCCTCTTACTGCTGAACTTTTATTATTCTACAACGTCTTCTTCTCTTCGCTCCTCATTTTAGTTGAAAAACAGCTCAGATGTTATCTATGTATTTATTGATTGATTGATGTTGTCCTCCTGAACTTCCTCTGCCAGAGTAAAACCAATAAAAAGATGATAGAAGAAGAAGTGAACGTTTGTCTGTCACTGCTTCTCTAAATCTGTGTGTCTGAATTCTGTGACTGCATGCGGAGTCTCTTAAACCGCTGTCAGTGACCTTCCTGTTATTGGAACACATCTACTAACATGCAGGGCTGTGATTGGCCAGCAGTAACAGGAAGTGACCACTCAACCCTGACGTGCTGCTCTGCGGGTCTCAGTTGTCAATTCCTGTTCCTGCTGGCCAATCACAGGCCTGCAGGGCATCTCCTCAACATCTCTGGTGGTTGTGTAAAGTTGTGAAAGGTTCCTGTGTGAACTTGTGTTTATTGTGAAACAGCTGCTGCCATGTGTGTTTGCAGGTTGGTGAGAAACACATGAAGAAGTGTTGGCTCCACTGTTCGGGGTCACTCCTCTACAGCAGCTCGTATGTCTGTATCAGTGTGAGTGAGCCGCTCTGAGCATTAAAGAGTCTGACAACAGCACATCCACAGTGTCTCTTTCTCCCAGTAAGTAGAGACAACATGAGGAAGCAGCAGCGCCCCCTCTGTCTGAATCAGGAAGTCTTTCACTGCTTCCTCTTTAACTCCGTCTGCAAACTCTGACTTTTACATTTGTTGATGTTTGATATGAAATAAAAGTTCCGATGAAGCTGTGACTTTATTTCTGTATGTTTGTATTTATTGTGAACATGTAGAGTGTTAAACATGTAATCATTGATGTAGCAGAGTTATCTTATAGCTCTTCTTCATCTGCGTCCCTTCAGCAGAGGCTTTTACTACCAAGCCGGTTCAACATATCCAGGCTTTCTTTGTGTGAGCTGCTCAACAAACCCTAAACTCACAATCAGAGATAATTAGTATCACGACGGTGGTGATGAACTTTCTTTGTTAACTCTTTCTGTTTCCGGCTCTGTGCACGTCCCCATAAAAAGGTGCGTTTAATGCGTCATCTGACTCTTTGGAAATGGATAGATCACGTGCTGCTTACTTTAATCAAGCTGAACAAACGGCCATAACTGAAGGCGATGAACAGTCTGAAACTATTATGACAGCCAAAAGAAACACAGCTGCTGCAAATAAGGCGAGAGAGGAGTGCTGGCAGAAAGCTGCAGATCCTTTATATATTTATTTTACCACTCAATGCACTCTCAATGATTCTCACATTCAGAGCTCTTAAACTTTAAACTCGATGCATCAGATTTAAAGATACTCAAGTTCTGAGTCTGACTCTGTCCCATGATAAAGGAGAAGTGGAAACACTTTAGTTTTTTAGATTGAATATTATCTGTGATAAACACCAACAGACTTTCAAAGTATTGTTCAAAGTATTGTCTTCATTAGTGGTTAGTTTTTTTTTTATCAGTTTCTTTTTACAACTTAAAATACAGTTGAATATATTTCATCAAAATCCCACAACCAGCCCTAAAACGACCTCTACAATATGACATATGAAAACAACGGTGAATATAATGAGACTAACTGGTGTTGTAATCGCTGAGGTACCAGCACGGTTAAAAGGACCTGACAGCCAATCAGGACCAAGCACTAAAACATCATCCAGAGTGTAATCGCTGTGCCTTCATCATTCTGTCAGTGTTTGGATGATAAGCTGTGTAAAATGTAAAAACATGTTAATATTACCTGAAGCAAACAGGAACAAGTGAGAGGAGGAAGACTGGAGGACTTCCCAGTTTCAGAGGAGCTGGCCCTCTCTAACAGTGAAGGTCAGCTGATAATGGACCCTGGTGCTGGCCGCTCCCACCAACATTTGTTTGTCCTGGGTGTGTATAAGTGCTTTCATGGGAAAATACTAAATGCATATCTATCTAGGCCATCAAGTGTGAAAAGTCTTTATCTAAATTACAGTTGATGGAAATACTATGGTTTCTCATTGGTCCCCACACAGACGTAAATGTTAAAGCAAGGCGTCGTGTTCTCTTATCAATATTTGCTGATGTGTTGAATCCACTTTATGCAGTTCTCTGAAATGATTTCAGGAGGAGATCCATGATGAGGAGACCCTGTCTGCACACTCAGGGATGGCTGTGAGGGTAGACCCTTTAATCATGAGTTGAATCTGTGAACCCAGTTATAAATAATGTATCAGTGACATGCATGTGATAGTCTGCACACAGGTTTAACAGCTTCAGGTGACCTCAAAACTTAAAATAATTAAATAGCTTCATTTGCTGGTTTATTTTACAGGAAGAGGAAAATATGAAAGATTCCCCTCAGCCTGTGGCCTCCACCTCAACACCTTCAAGAATGCAGAGAGTAAGTGTTTTATATGTTCTAGTGGTCCTATGTCCGTCTGTTTAAAGTCAGCTTTAGCAAGAACACGCTATGCTAGGTGAATCATCGACACAGGTCTCTAAACACTCTCTCCCTCCGAAGAAAACCTGGAACAATAAAAAATTCTCTGAGGTCTGCCGGATTATTCAAAAATGGTGATGCATTTTCAAAAGAGGTGGTTAGTGAAACCCCTCAGCTCACCTGACGCGGACGGTTCAGTGATCACTTCCTGTTACTAACGTGCAGGGCTGTGATTGGCCAGCAGTAACAGGAAGTGGTTTCAGGTTTGTGGGCATCAACAGAGAAGAAGACACATCCTAAGTCTGCAGACAGGATGGGTTTTTAAAGAACACGCTCTGATGCAGTTGAAACCAGTTTTCCTTCCAGCTTCATTGTTTACATCAGACATCCTGAGTTGTTTTGTTGTTTGCTGCGTTTCACATGTGAATGTAAACACAGTTACACTGCAGGAATCACTGAAAGCCTGTTGAGCATTAATACAACTCATCTGTGCTCATTAAACATTCATCAATGTTTCCTTCATTCATTTATAGTCACTATTTACACATGAAATCTTTCTATATAAACACACAGTATAAGGATGTCTATGTAATAATCAAGCATGTGTTTAATATGCTGATAATGAATAAAGTGATGAAAGATGAATGGATTTTCTTCAATGGTCTGTTTAAAGGAAGGGCTGAAGTTTGGCTTCATGTTATTAACTAGTTTCAGGTTGAAATGAGCAGAAAACAACAAGGAAGAATTTGACAGGATGAAAGTTGAAAAGAAGCTGAAGCTGTTTCTCATTTATTTACAGTTCAGACTTTTGACCAGTTGATATTTTTCATGTAATAATTCCAGTCTGATGTTTAACAGGAAACAGCAGCAGTGTTGTTGTCAAACAGAGTCGGCGCACTGATGACCTCAGCGCTGACACCTTACCTTTGGAGGCCTGCTATTGGCTGACTGAGTGAGCAGGGCATGATGGGTAGTTGTAGTCCTTGCAGTCAGTCAGCTCAGAAGAATCAGACTGTGATCAAAGTGACTTTTAACAGGATGATTGAGGAGCCTCAACACATCTTTATCTTTATTATGATCACATGTGACTCACTTACAGCTGCTTTGTCTTTCATATCATAACTGGAGGAAGAGTGATTGATTATTGATCAGTACACTCAGAATGTGTCTAATATGTGCATTAAAGGTGGAGCATTACTCTTCATTGATGAAGCTTTGGCGCCCTCTGCTGGTGAAAAGATAAACTGCATGCTGTCAGTTTAATGAACACAGATTAGTAGAAGTATATAGAAGATATTCACACTGACATTCTGACACATTTACTGCATTATTTTAGCACTAATGTGTGTTTTCTAGATTGATTGTCAACATTTCCTGATCTGCAGGAACATGAAACACATCTGATCTGAGGTCAGAACTCATCCAGGAGTCGCTGAAGCCCATCCATCCATCCGTCACAACTTACTGACACGTTGTGATCCGTCCCGTCACAAACGTGATGACGTCACTGGCTGTTGTTTTTTCTCACCACTTTATTGAAATGTTTGATAAAGGAAGAGAACAAAGAGCCAAACAAGAGGAGCCACATCATCAAACAGCTGGATGGATGATTAAATGTTGAAGAAAAGCAAAGAAACAACAGTGTGTGTGTTTGTGTCCTGTAGTTCCTCACATGATTTATATCACAACAACTAGACATGTTAGTTTATTGATATGAAATGATGTGAAATAAAACACAGAAGAAGCTTCAAACAGTAACAAAGTCCACTGAGTGACTTTCATCTGTCAGCTGCTGTTTCCGCTCAAATGGCGCCACCTGGTGGACATGAGCAGGAACTACAAGCAGAGCTGAGAGACATTTGAAACTGTTGCAGCTTTTTAAATCACTACTTCATCTTTTTATTTGTCTCCACTATATTTGACACATTTATTGTTTCATCAAACTCTTCAAAAACTCTTCATCAATCTAAATGAGAGATATTTATTCTCCAAAACATGTTTGTGTTGACAAAAAGACAAAAACATGAGGTCAGATTAAACTTTTCCTGTTTTTGGTCAATCAGGATGACCAAAACTGTTCAATGAAAAAGATGATTGATTATATAGATCTGCAGCTTTTGACCTTTGACCTTCAGTAGCTGGTCAGACCTGATTGTTTGAGTGACTCTGTGTTTCAGAGACAGTTTGCAGCTCAGCCACACCTGCAGGCTTCAGCTGTATGAATCGTGTTGTACAGATAAATTCTGCTGAAGCACTTTGAGCTGTTAAAGCAGTCGAAGCTCAAACGATGTGAAGTCAGTTAGAAAGAAGCTGCTGCCGTTAAAGCGCTGCAGAAGAAGAAGAAGAAGGACACAAGCTGATGATTTCATTCAAAGAGCAGCAGTCAAAGCTGCAGCCATGGAAACCATGTGGAAAACTGCTCTCAGGTCAGTTCTGTCCACTTTAAACAGCTGTTAAACTGTCTCAACATAAATCAGGAGCTTCATGTTGTTACAAACAGTCCTGACTGAGCTGAGAGGAGGAAGAGGAGGAGGAAGAGGAGGAGACCTTTCACTCTGACAGCAGCTCTACACAAATACATTTACTTCACAACAACAATTAACAATAATACATTTTCTTCCACCTTTCAGGCTCCTCAAAGACGCTCTACTGAAGTTCATCACAGAGAACAAGACACTAACACAAGGTAACACATGACATCAACAGCAGGTCTGAAAGGTGAGTTTGGATCAGGGTTTCAGGTCTGGGGCTCGGTCCCGGCTGCTGGAGCAGCTCGCTGAGGTAGAGGGGGCCTGCTTATGGAGCCAGTGGAGGTTCTGGAGGACGGGCTCACCAGCTGAGTGCTGGACTGGTCTAGTGGTTAGAGAGGAGGACTGCTGTCCAGTAGATCACTGCTTCAATCCTGACAATCAAGCAAGTGACAGTAAGCAGCTGTTCCTTCCTCAACATCAACGTTTACAATAAATACTGTTTTTATTCAATGGAAAGTGAAACATTCAGACACAAGATGTGTTTCAGATCAGCATCAGCATCAGCTGTCTGACTCTTCATCACACACTTGTTGCTTCCGTCCCCGTTCTTATTCTTTCTATCTCGTCTCCAATCAAACTCGCAGCAGATCGTCACTTCAATAATAACACACACGGCTTGTTCTGTTTTCACTTTCTACTTTCTTATGACAACAGCAGAGATGAGAAATCTCAGCTTGAACAAGCTGCAACTCTTGTCAGGAGGAACAGCTCAACAGGATGAGCTGCTTACATGCTGGAGTCACAACAGACTGAATGTTGGTTCCAATCCTTGTTCAGACGCTGCTCTCAATCTTTACTGTTCATCTTCTTTCACATAAAAGCAGAACTAGGAGAAGCAGCACACAGCTGTTTGTAGGTAGATAGAGCTCAGGATGATGAGCTCTTGCACTTAGTGAGTCAAAGGAACCAAAGTTAGATTCCCCACTGAGGAGAAAAGTTATACTGCCCCCTGCAGGCTGCTCTGAGTCACTGTACCAATTAAAACTATTCAAATCTGACAACTGGATCATAATCAATCAATCAACTAACTAACAGCGTCCACATCCAGCATGTGACACACATAAAACATGTGACACGTTTCTAAGCTGACGTATGAAGTAGAAGTGTGGTTAAAAAAAGAAAAACTCATTAGAACAAAAAGACAAACTAAAGATTATATAATGAAAGCAGTCGAGTGTCTCTACAGTCCAGCAGATACTTACTGTCATTATTATGTCTTAAAGTTAGTTGGCAAAACTCTTCCAACATTTTTAAAAACATTTGTCTCAACTGGAGTAAAATCTCAGCTGCTCATGGTTTCCCGTCCCATAATCCCCTGCTTCCACCTCTCTGAAACATCGGGGGAGGACACGCCCCAACCCACAAACTCCACACTTGAAGAGGGTTTTCTACCAGCCTGAGCTGAACCAGCAACTTCTCCATGATGTCACATCTTTGCTGCCATTTGAGCTCCAAGCTCTCAGAAACCCCGATGCTTTTCTCACTTTGAGTGTTGGACTTCAACATTCACTGAGACTCATAAGGATCAAACTCTCAACCTCTGACCAGTTCAACCAGTTTCTTACCAGTTTGAGTTCTTCAGTCAGAGACGTTTAGAACTTCTTTCTTAGAGATTCTTGATCTTTTCTGTAAACTGGACTTTAAAACTGAGGATGGAGCCCACATCATTAAACTTCTCCACCTTCTTCTACCAGCCTGAGCTATTTGGTCAAAGACATTTAAGCTTTCTGTCAAAGAGCTTTTCATCCTTCAGACATTAGACTGATTATTATTATTATTATTATTATTATGAGAGCAGACAAAGATGTGATTTGTCTGTTTGATTGGAGATAAATGTCCAATCAGAAGCAGAGACATCCAGATATAAAAAGAACAAGATAAAAGCAGCAAATATAGAAAAATCCCTGAAACAAAGAAGCAAATATCCGGTTAAGATTTCAACATAAATGTGGATTGTAAAGCTGCTACACAAATAAAGTTTGATTTTCCAGAATATGAAAATGTTGAGGACTGTAAAATCAGACACGTTTATTTCTGATAATAAGAGTTTCTTAACGGACTGTAAAAGTCTTGTTTGGTGACATTTGGAGAAAGATTGAGTTTTTCCAAAGCTGCATGTTCAGCATGATGGAAATAGAGATCAGCTGTTAGTTTGGATGAAGTTTGACAGCAGGAGTCCAGATGTTTTCTTCATCTTTCAAATGAAGTGAAAAAGAGAACAATGAGAGTTTTTCTGTGATGAAGTAAAGTGGAGAACTGTTCCTGGATCTGTAGATGTGATGCTTTCTCCTCCATGCTTGCAGCTCTGTGTGCAGTCTGTGTTTGGATGTTGAGCTGTGAGCTTTTGACTTTCTTCTTTGTTTCCTCTCTCAGCTCCTGGTCACATACCTGATCTGACCTCTGACCTGCTGATTGTCACAGCAGAAGAAGACAAACGGACGTCTGTATTCACTTTGTGTGCAGAAAGTTCAGCGACACGTGTTTCACTGTTTTCTTCCTGGAGGAGAAAACACTTGCTTTTTGTCCAAAGCACATTTTCCCAATAGAACTATTAATGTTGATGATTTCTATCAAAATGTGACTTTTCATTCAAAGTTGAGTTGTGTGAAGGTTGTAGAAATGAGAAACTGACCCTGCGCTAAACTGTGTGTGAATAAACAACAGAACTATTAATAATCTTCAGCTTATTATCAGAGTGCCATTTTTCTGAATCTGACAATAAAGATCAAATGAAAGCTTCTATTATTATTTATGATGCTTTTTTATTGGACGTAACAGGTGATACTGCAGTTCCATTTATTTCTGCCTGAGTAACAGAAACATACAAATGATCAACTTTACTTGGTACAACACAGAAACAGGAAATAAGAAACATTTCAAACAGATTGTAAACAGATTGATGATCCTGTAAATGAGCTTTTTATTGTGGATATTTAGTAAGGCGCTAAACTGTCAGCTGTTTGTCCTCTAATATTCTGTTCACATACAGCCAGAGCTGCAACAATTAGTCCATTCATTGATTATCCATCAACACTAAATCAACACTTCATCATCATTTGAGTCATTTGGAAGCAAACATTTTCTGCTTTTAGCTTCTCAGCTGTGAAGATTTCATGCTTTTCTTTGTCTTCCATGATAATAAACTGAATATTTGACTGTTCTGGACTTTAGTTCAGACAAAATGAGACATTTAAAGACGTCGCCTTTGACTCTGTGAAATTACAACCAGCATTTTACACTATTTACACAATTTCCTGACATTTTCTAGACAAAAGCATGAAGTGATGAATCTATGAATCATAATGTTTATTTACAGCTCTACATGCACATCCAGTAGAGACACATAAAAACATGTCGGTTTCTGAATCGACTATATGATTAAAAAACAAGAAATAAGAGTAAAAACAACAAAGTGCCTCTATAGGCCAGCGGATACTTACTGTCATTATGTGTCTTATAGTTAGTTGGCAAAACTCTTCCAACATTTTTAAAAACCTTGGTCACAACTTGACGTTTCAGTAAACTTTCAGCCGCTGGTGGTTTTCTCTCTGAGAGCTTCTGAGGTTCACTGAGACTCATAAGGATCAAAGCCAGGACCTCTGAACCTCCAAACAGTCCTCTAACAGACTGAGCTATCTGCTCTGAGAACATCAGCTTCTTTTTTACACCTTTTTAAATGTCTTTATATGTGACTGACAAACAAACTGTCAGTCATGTGGAAACCATGTTGGTTTAGAAACTGCATTTACAAGCAGTGAGAGATCAGGTTGGTACTAAATAACATGAGAAAGTTTCTCTAACAGGAGGAGACTCTCCCTCCTACAGAGAACACAGAGACACTGAACCAGACCAGAATCCAAACCCAGCATACAGAGGTTCAGTGAATGTGGTGTTGAAGGTGTGGAGGTGGATCAGTGTGTCAGAGGAGACTCTGTAGAAGGACAGAGTGCCAGCAGGACAGTCCACATACACTGCTACTCTGTTAGAGACAGAGGAGGAGGAGGAGGAGGAGGAGGAGGAGGAGATGGATGTTTTTATCTTATTGTGCCGGGCAGAGTAACCACCATAATCATCAGAGCACCACAGACTCCAGGACTGATCATTCGCTCCAAACAAACAGTCATAACTGCCTCCTTTCCTGTTGATTCCTCTGTAACTCACTGATATATCAACGTCTCCTCTCCACTCGACCTCCCAGTAACAGCGACCAGTCAGATCATTTCTACACAGCAGCTGTTGCCAGTAATCAAATCTGTCTGGATGATCAGGATATGACTGATCCTCCCACACAAATGTCACCTTCCTGTTGTTGTCAGACAGTTTGAGTTTTCTGTTTACTGTGTTTGGATCCAGTGTGAGTTGACAGAAATCTGATGGAGAGAACGAGACACAATACAGCTGCAGTTATTGATCTATCATTGATTGATGATGACATCATCTTCATCCTCAGTAGGATGTGAATGAGTGATGTCACAGTTTGAAGTTTGCTTTGTTTTGATGAATGAAATGAAAAACACACTTACACTTCCTCGGACTTGTTGTCAAGCAGTGAACTCCAGCAGGATGCAGGCTGAAAGGAGGAGGGGGGTCAGAGCAGCACGTTCTCTTTCAGCATGCAAACATGGACGTTACATCGCTCTAGTCTACTGTTTGATTATTCTGATCAAATGATTGAATCTAATCAGGTTGAACTTTCAACATTTACAGGAAACTTCAGTTAGAAATAACAAAAAGTCAAAGATTCAGTTGAGATGTGTGATCAGCTCTGACAGAGAAAATGTTTCCAGCTCTTCCTCCTCTATCAGACATCGTCTCTCCAGACACTCAAACATCATTCATGCATCATTTATTATTAAGACTTTGGATTTCTGACATTTTACTTTAAAATTATTGATTCACATCTCAGAAAATCTGCATAAATATTGTAACTCTAAAAATAATTAAATGTCATCAATTAAAACGTCTGAACATGGTTTGAATGTAAATATATAAATATATAAACGTCAGTGTGAGAGAGTAAAACACTAAACTCAAATATTATAATAATTAAAGGGGTCAGAGTCAGTTTTTACTGGTTTGAGTTTTCAATTCATGAAAATGTTGTTAAAAAAGTGACTTTAATGCTTTTTGTTATAAAAATGTTATTAATTTTATGAATTACAACATAAAAATAATATGAATTTTATTTTTATTCATTTATTTGTATTAAAGTTTTTATAATTAAATAAACATAAAACAGTTTTTCTTAATTAGAAATGATGTTTTTTTAAATTTAAATTTAAGTGTCGTTGTTTAAACAGAATTTCAATAATGATTTTTTCCAAAGAAGAGAGAAAAAATACTTTATAAATAATACTGAGATATATTTAGAACCAAATGTTGTTTTTTATATTTAGTGTGAATCATTTTAGCGGATGAAATATGTCCTTAAAGCTCCAGTGGAGGTGGATTTATGATGGTAGCTGGTAGATCATTTTAATACATTTCTATTTATTGAAATATGGTGATATCTGTACATATAGAGCCCCAGAGGCAGCTCTGTTCTTCTGTTCAATAAAACCATGAGGCTTCACTTCACACAAACTAATGAGGTTTATATATAATATATAAATAATACAGATATTGATCATATATCATATATAAATAGTGCGGTGACATTAGAGCAGCAGTAAATCAGCAAAGAGCTGCACAGATCAGTTCATCAGATTCTCTTCTGGCCTGAAAACATATTAAAACTGAATAACGTGACATATTAACAGCTTTTAGCGTGTTTTAAATCGACCACATTGCACAGTCCAAGACTAACGTGCTGCTTCCTGTCCAACCTCCTACTTCTCCTGCAACAATTATCAGCCCATGATTGACAGCTGCTTCAGGCCTATCGCTGTCATTCATTTTTGATTGACATGTTTGTCAGCCTCTGATTAGCCAAAGTAGTTTCCCGCCCTCTCACATTCTCCGGCCTGATGCGTGGACACCATGGATGTATTAAGAGAACTGGATACAGCGTCGGAGGCGGGGCCTCGTTCATTTCTATGAAAGTTGCTCAGTGGCGCATGATACCAAAAAAATCGTCTTCCGGGTCTGAGAGTACCCGGATTATCCGGGATCACTGGGCCCGTGGAACATGCGCACTGGTAACTTCCGCCGGTCGAGTCGGCTACTTCCGGTTTAGCCCGCCGGCTAACTTGAATAGGGATATAACAATTCAATCTTGCGGCTCTTTTAGGCTTTTGAAATGTGATCGGACTGAACGGATCAAATTCCGACAGTGAAACGAGTCATTTCGCGGGGGTTGTGATGCTCAAAAAAAATTATCCACTGATTTACAGACGTCTCTTTCACAATGTAAGTCTATGGGAAAAAGTCTTTTTGGGCCCAGTAGCGTCACGTGACATTGTCATACCACGGTTTGGCCGCTATGTCAAATTTGCATCACCGCTCGGCGCTGTTGGGGGCTTGGTGGACACACAGTCGGAGTGCTTCTTCTGTGTAGCAGCGCTGGAACATGTGTCAACAGCTAGCTTCATTTTATTTCACTGCTAGCATCTATAGCTAACATCTACTGCTAGTTTCTACTGCTAGGATCTACCGCTAACATCTATGATAGCGTCTACAGCTAGCCTGCGTGAGGTGTTCAGGGAACATCAGTAAATCACAGCGTCTACAGCTAGCCTGCGTGAGGCGTTCAGGGAACCGGTCGTCATCTTGCAGTGACTTTTACAGCGGTTTACTTTCTGTATGAAGTTCAGTTGTAATTCCAGTTTTGTCAGCAAGAGATCATTTGTTTGCTCGTCATTCCATCAGTTTCCAGCAGATATTAACACGGCGACTGCAGCTAGATTATATCTGAAATAAGGGAACTTTGAACATCACACTGAAGTTTTGGAGAGCCAGAAAGGCAAACTCATCCCATGGAAGTGTAACCAGGTGAAATAATATCTTTATTTTATGTGTGAAATGTCACCAAATCCTGACAAATCCTGTTTTCTAAGTGTTTAAGACGTGTTTTATGTCTTATATTTATGCCTGAATGTTGTATTCAAACTAGAGTGTCTGTACCGTCACTTTAAGAGCTCATCTATGTGCTTCTCTCAGTCTGCGCCAGGTTAACTGAGAGGAGGTAATGTATTACTTTGCTCGTTACTTTGGAACATGTATTTTGGTGTTTGTAAAGCTTGTTTAATGCTGTATAAATGTTAGTTATTAGGCCGTGAACATTAGTTAATGTGTTCATTGAATGCAGACTTTGTAAACGGACGTTTTGCAGCTTTAAAGGAGACGTTTCCAAGTGCTAGTCTACATGGGTTTCTGTATATTAGTGTGCTAACAGGAGCTTGAGACCTGTGTGCTGTGTGGAGGAGACTGCATGTTTACTGAGCATTATGTGTTTTTCTGGTGATTTGTGCAGACAAATCCACCATCGTGCCTTCATTAAAAGAAGCAACCAGTAGCTGATGGTGGTCCGGGTCCTTCTGTTATCCAACACAAGCAGAACACAACGCAGGACAATTAAAGGGTTAACGGATGTGCACAGAACTGACATCAACTCTTAAAGACAATGCACACCTGTTACATAAGCAACCGAAGGAAGAAAGTGATGGACATGAGTTTATGCGTTGTGTGTGCTGCTATGGATTCCTCACTAGAAGAGTTATGTGGCCACATTTTCAGCTCTGCAAATTCAAGCCTCAGAGTGAAACATCTAAAGCAGGTAAACAAAGAGTCCAAGCATTGTGAGCTTTTGCTGAACCTGCTCCAACTGGATTTAGCGACGCATACTGGAAGTTCTTCAGTGTTATGAACCAAGACAAGGTTGCAGTTGCTATTAAGGAAGAGCGCTGCATCCTAGAGTTTGGTTACAGACTGTTCAAAAAGAAGGAGAAGCTAATCAGCCAACACCAATATATTCAACAAACACTGAGAGAGCTTGGCAGACTGGTACTGAAGCAGAAACACTGACACCTGTGAAGACCATCAAAGAACTGATAAAAGCAGAAAAGTCCGCTCATGTTGTCGCTGCTGCAAGATGCCGAGCTGGATTCAGTGATCAAACTGGCAAATATCAACGTCCATGTCTTGCTGGTAAAGCGGGACACAGTTTGCATTCTTTGGCCGTGTTCATCAAGTCCCAAGGATTGAAGATGAAAGAGAAACAAACTGCCCAAGATGCTGAGGAATTCACAGAGCTATACCAAGAAAGGTGGAAATTTGACATTGAAGCCAAGCGCTAACTCAACTTGACCAGACCAGATGGATCCTCCTCAAATCCTTCCATTCACGCAGGATGTCCAAAACCTTCATGGCCATTTGTCTGAGGAACAGCAGCAACACTTGAATGCCCTGAAAGAAGAGCCTTCGCCCTTCAACTGGAAAAACCTTTGCAAAGTGATCCTGGTGCAAGTAATCCTGTTTAAGCAGGAGAGCAGGAGAGCTATCCACAATGCTCTTGTCTGCGTACTTATCCAATGTGATCATATCAGAAATCCCAAAGCGCTAACATCAAGGAAACTCAGGAAACACATTGCTACTCTCTCAACCTTCTGAATCTCAAGACCACAGGACTTGAGCAGTTGGCAGATTTCCTTGGGCATAACATGAGCGCCCACAGAAAGCACTACGGCCTTCCAGAGGTTCCCTCCAGCTAGCTACAATAAGCAAAGTTCTCCTGGCATTGGAACAGGGACGGCTAGGAGAATACAAAGGGAAAAGTCTGGAGGAAATTCAACGTGATGTCAACGCTATTCAGTCTCATTAGATTTGAAAGCAAACAGCAAACGACTATTTGCCATGTAAAGATAAAGGAGAGTAAAGGCCTTTACACACTGGGGGCTTTTTTTCCTGCAAGGTTTTTTCAAACTGTTGTTTTTGTCATGAGTACTTTGACACAGAAGGTGAATATTACAAGGAGAAAAAGCAGAATTGAGAGTTTTCACACAGCCAATAAAAGCATCAACCAATCAGGAAGTGTAATCTGCAGGGACAGCTGTTTATGGTGAAGGCCCACATGGGCTGTTGAATATCCTGCTGTATGTGTTTGGAACTGATTTACTGTATCTACATTGATTGATCAGCTCCCAGTCTGTCTGTGAGCGTTACTGCATGCAGGCGGGAAATAAAGCCAATCAATCAATATATTGATTCATGTATCATATGCATCATCATCATGTATTTATAAATACAAACACTGTGGATTTCTTCCCGTGGAGCCCACATGCCAACTATTTTGGTTCAGTACAGACGGCCCAATGAGCCGTCACAACTTTCCCAAATTTGTGTCTCTGCTGGTGTGAATAGTTTTAATGCAAACTATTCAGCTGTGAGCGTGTTGCATGTTGGTGTGGTTTCTTCATAACGCCCCCAGTGTGTAAAGGCCTTAATGGAGACCAGAGTAGAGAATGAGCTCACACTCCCTCTGTGTGTGTTGTTATCTGAGCCTCTCTCTTCTCTCTTTTAATAGCTGCTCTTGCTGCGCGTTCATGTGCGTTCAAACGAGTCCCTCCCTGTGAAACTATCGGCCCTCCCCGCATTTAAAAAGAGCCGCAGCCGTCTGCAGCTATAATACACCCAGCTAACTGGCTAGCCTCTGTAGCTACAGCCAACACAGACTGAGAGGAAGAAGAACAGCAACCACATTCAAACAAGCCAAAATGAGTTTTGAAATCAACCTGTCTGTGTTTAACTTGGTTTATTTTCACAGTTACAGTCACAGACAGTTTCAGCTTCAGCAGCTGTTAGCTCTCAGCTCTGTGAATGATTCATGTGAATTAATGCCAGTGTGAATGATTGATTGTGTAAAGGTTCAGTACACTGAAAAGAAGAGCTTTGCCCATCACTACTGTGTTTCACTGGAACACTGCTGAGAACACAAAGGAAACACAAACACAGCAACCAGAAACTTTACAGGAGCTCCTCAAAAAACAATGTATGCAAGTCATTTTCTACTTTATTTCACATTTGAAGCCTTTTAAATTTAACTGAACCATATGGACACAAAAGTATTAGCATCACGTCATTGACCCATTTGACCTTCATTAAAATACTGATGCAGATTTGTAGTGGTGATAATTTGAAGATAACTACACAGTTTCAGTTCTTTATATTATCAGTCCAACTGTTTCATGTAGGACTTTTGTTTCCTGTTGATTGTCAGATTGATCACAACAGTTTCAGCTTTCCAACTCATTCATATTCTGTCAGTTACTATTTTAGAGACTGTTGACATGGAGGAGTGTTCACAAGAGGACATGGAAGGTATGTGTCAATGATTGTTTCTGAATTGGTTATGAATGATGTGTCATTGGATATGAACATTTATGACCACTGCATGTGCTTTTTGTTTGGGCCACTGCAGGTTTCCCTACTTATTGACCAGTTTCAGGAGAACACAATTGGTTCAGAGGATAATTCTGCTATTTTTCAAGCCAGCTTCTATTTTGTATTCAATGTCAATCAGTGTAGATGAGAATTCTGTTAACTCTGTCTTAAAATGTTGGCAGCATGAAGCCAAATAAATTAAAGACGTTAAAGACATTACACCCTTTAATCACGCTGATAAGCTGCCTGAGTTTCTTCAGTGAAAACGTGACGAACATTGTCAGCAATCATCCCGCTTTGTGAAGGCTACTTCAGAAAACCAGCGAGCACTGTTAGCATCCTACAAATCGTTCAGTGTAAAAACCCCACACCATGGCGGAGGAGCTGATACTGCCTGCAGCATCAGACATGGTCTCCATCATGCTGGATGACAAAAGTGCTGCAAAAATAAAAACTATCTGTCCAATGACACTGTTGCCAGACGTATAAATGATCGCTAACGATCTTCAAGAGCAGCTGGTAGATCAACTCAAAGACAAACGCTTTGCATTACAATTCAAAAAGCAACTGACAGCAACAAAGACTGTTTGTTTGTGTCTTATGTACGTTTTGACGAGACAAACTCTCTGTGAGGATCTACTTTGCTGTAAATATGTCAGAGACAGAGCCACAGCTGAAGAGCTATTCAAAAAGCTGGACAGCTTCCTGACTGAGAAAAAAGTGGGAGAACTGCATCAGTGTTTGCAGTGATGGTGCACAGACCATGGCAGGGGTGAGAAGAGGACTTCAGGCACTCATCAAAAAGGCCTCACCCAATGCTGAGTGGACACACTGTGTTATACACAGAGAAGCACCTTTCCTCTGAATTAAGTGAGGTTATGACTGACATCATAGGTGTGGTCAGTTTATAAAGACCAGACCACTAAAAACTAGAGTCTTCTCTGCTATCTGTGAGGAGATGGGAGCTGAACACCAAGCTGTGCTGTTTCACAGTGAAGCGAGGTGGCCGTCACCAGGAAAAGTTTGGTCCTGAGTTTCTGAGCTCAGAGAGCAGATAAGAATGTTTCTGGAGCAGCAGCACATGTATGAAGTCACAGAGACTTCCTGGTGAAACTGGCCTACCTGAGTGACATATTTGGAAGGCTTAATGAACTGAATCTACAGCTTCAAGGGAAAGATCAACACCTCCCTCAGCTCACAGACTAGATCAGCTCTTTCACTGGAAAGCTGGCGACTTGATGAAGGAAATACTGATTCATTGGAGAACCTGCATGAATATGTTGACACCGCTGACTATGATGCCACCTCAGTGCTTCCCTGTATCAAGCAGCATATTTCATCATTGATGGGATTCTTCCCTGAAAACAGTTCCCAGTATGACTGGGTCAGAGATCCTTTCAGTGCAGCAGCTCCTGCTGGTTTCAGCTCTGCAGAGGAGGACCAGTTCATTGACATGACGTCTGACTCCACATTGAGACTGAGGATCACGTCACAGACACTGAGTGACTCCTGGCTGAGTGTAGAGAGGCAGTATCCACTCTGAGGGCAGAAGGCTGTGGCCATTCTTATTCCTTCTGTAACATCATATCTCTGTGAGACTGTCCTCTCTGCTGTTGCTGCACTGAAGACCAAGTACAGGTCCCAGCTGAACATGGAACAGGAGCTGAGAGTTGCATCATGCTTCAAACCTGCTTTGAAAAGCTGTGCGCTGCAAAACGTGTTTATTGTAGCCGTTAATCCTGACTTCCTCATTTGGATTAAAAACAGCACAAATTGTTGTTTTCATTCTTGTTCTGTAGGTGAAAGTGTTAAATATATTTTGCTCCTGCGTTAATGTTGTTGACCATTTTGAATTTAGTATTTATTGATTTTATTTAATTTTATTTTTCAGTATCAAACGGCAGTCAGTCAAAAAATGTTTATAGTTTAAATAAAGATTTTTTTTCATTTCAGGCAAATTGATGCATTTTAAATCTTTTCTGTTACAAACAACAAAGTTAATAAAATTATTCTTTGTTGTAAGTTGATTTCTTTCTTTGTTGTTTTCTTTAATGTTAATAAGGACACAATGTTATGCAGAGGTGTACTTTTTAATTTTATAGATAAATGATACTATTTATAGTCACGGCGGAGAGCAGGGGGCGATAAGTGTTTTCTTCTTCCTGGGAGGGGCTTAACAGAAAATAATAGAGAAGCACTGGTTTAAATGATGCTTCTGAACAAAATGTGCAGCAAACAAAGAATTGAAACAATTCAGTTGTTGCTCAAATTTCAGTTTGTAAAAGTGCATCTTTATAAACTTTGAACGTGACAGTTTGAGCAGCACTGGGACGCAGCTCACTGTTCATTTTTATCCAGCAGGATAGTGAACGTGCAGAGGCAGAGTCAGGGACTGCACAGACAACAATGGACATCTATGTGATTCCAGTGGAGGGTGCCGGTCCTGAAGATGAGATGTATGCAGATGTTGGTGTTGTACTTGAAGGTGTGGAACTTCTGCAAAACCTACAAAGTATCACCTCTGCAAGTGTGATGCTTTACAGACTGATTTATGCTCTGAACTTGAGCCCAAAGACCTCAAGAGTACATGTGAAGTTTTTCAGAAAGTCCTGATGGAACTGGACACCAACAAACTTTCATCAAAAGTACAAACATTGGAAATTAAAATGCTCCAGTGACTGTGAGCAACTGTCCTGATGCACTATTTACCCCTGGAGAAACATGTTCATGTGGTTCAATCAGTACAATTTCAGCACTTGTTGGAGTGAGTTTTGTCTTTGTGAAATCTTCAACTAGTGTTCTTGATAGTGTTTGATAGTGAATACTCCTCTGCTAGATGCAGTATGACACATCCATGGAAAGTGTGGTGATGCAGAGCCTCTCAACCACTGAGCCTTTTGGTAGGCAGAACATTTCAGAAACTGCAGACTGAGGATTCCTTGACATGTTAATGTCATGTAAGCTTTAGTTATCATAGTTGATCTGTAATGTGATAATCTATCTGTCCACAACTTTCACACTAAGCCAGCGGTTATGTTCTGGAGGACAAATAGACACGCCCACACCTCCACGCCACCCTGCAGCTGAACGCCGCAGCGTCTGATTGGGTCTGAATACGACCTTCCTGTTAACCTTTTCCTCTGCTCTGCTCACATTCACCATCACTTTACTGACGATCGCTCTCTCACTTAAACACTCGCTCACATACTGCCCTTTTCTTTAAAAGGAGCTACACAACCTGCAGTTTCCATGGCAACGACACAGATGTTGACTCTAAACAGCTCAGAGGCTCCCAAACATTATTGATTTCCAAATGAACGGATATTTGGTGTTATTTTTGGCATTTAAAGAAAAGTTTTGGTCTGGCGGCTCACACTGTTATACAGGAAACACTGCTCATAGTTTTCAAAATGATAAATTTAAATACACTTAATTAATTTAAAGTGCATTAATTTGATGCAATTTAAGTAAATTGGGGATATTGCATAAACCTGGTTATTATTTACTTTATACACATTGGATCTATTAATAAGAATATATAAGCTTTCATTCCTGTTTGTTTAATTAATGTTTGAATTATAAAAATCCTTCATGTTCATTTTATTAGTTTGTAAATGTCAAAACTCTGCAATTCAAATGGATGTAAATTTATATGCAGTTGAAATACATAAGTCTTACATATTAGGCCTAAATATTTCTGAGTGTACCTGAGAGTGTCCAGTCTCCAGTGTGGATCCTTCAGTCCAGCAGACAGAAGCTTCTCTCCTGAGTCTCCTGGATGATTGTAGCTCAGGTCCAGCTCTCTCAGATGGGAGGGGTTGGAGCTCAGAGCTGAGGCCAGAGAAGCACAGCCTTCCTCTGTGATCAGACATCCTGACAGGCTGCAAACACACAAAACAACACACATGTCAGACAGTCTGAGAGTCCTGCTGTGTGCAGTCAGATACAACAACAAACTCGCTATCTCTGAACTAAGGTCAGGGGTCATGACCCCCCAGGAAGAAAATGTTTTAAATATCAGCTTTAAATTGTGGATCCAGTCGATGTTAGCAGGAGGACAAAGAGAAAAACTCACACTAGAATTAATCTGACTGCTACAGAAGTAATGTAAGAGGGACATCAGTTCACTGCACGCAGCCAAGAGAGCAGAGCCACGTCCAAAAGTGGATTAAAGTTCTAGCATTGTCTATACCTGCTCCATGTAAAAGTGCCCTGAGATGACTTTGTGTTGTGATTTGGCACTATATAAATAAAATTGAATTGAATTGAATTGAATCTGCCTATTCCTCAGGAATTACATTACTTCACTTAAAGCAGCCAATGGCCAGTCAGACTCACTTATAACCACATTTTAATGCATTAAAACAGTGATTATTGATTCATTATAAAATGATTATAATGTATTACAACTATGAGAATTATAATACACTATGATCCTTGTAAAACATGTCAGTGACCAGCAGTTATGAAATATTAAGATTCTTGACCTAATAAGTCATTATACATGTTTTATAATGTGTTATGATTATTGTTATAAAGCATTATGGATATTTATGAGTGTTTATAACTATAATTATACAGTGTTACAAGCAGATTATAACACATTATAAGGATGTTTATAATGCATTATAGACATGGGCTTCATAGAAAGTGTTTCCATAAACATTTCTCAACTAAATTGTCTCTTTTCCTTTTTTTGTACATTTCAAATGAATGCACATATCAGGCCTTTTACATGTTATAGTACATACACATTAGCTTTGAAGCCCATTTCAAATAAGCACAAACTGCCTCACGTGCTTTCCCAGCGCTACAACAGCAGCTTAGCATGTAGCACTTAGCCTAGCTTCTAGGCTACATTTAAGCCTACAGTGGTTAGCGGCTAACAAGCTTAGCAGCATCAGCTATATTCTCATCACATCACACAAACATTATATCCTGACTGGCTTTTTTCTTCACCATACCTTTCAAGGTAAACTAACACACCTTTAAATGATTTTGGAACAAACCTTAATGCTAACTAGCTAACCTCGGGTGGCTAACTCACCAGGATAAGCCGTTAATTTGGAGGGAAACGCCCGCCGGAGACCCGAAGATTCTTTTTGCACAGCTGCTCTGCAGTTTAACAGTTTTCTCTCTCTGGCAGCTCCACTCGGTTTCAACTTATTTACATCTGACATTAAAACGCCTCATTTTACTCTTTACAAACTAACTCATTTTAGCCGCACACCTGAGTAGCTGCACTCCTAGCTAGCATCTACTGCTAGCATCTACAGCTAGCCTACATGTGAGGTGTTTACACACTTACACAGCTGTACTATACCTTGAAACAGACAATGAAATTCAGTAAATAGCAGAGCTGCCCATTTCATTACTTTATATTCATTTAATAAATATTAAAATGTCAATTAGATGATATTCTGCATGAGAAATTAAGAAATAGAAGAAAAAAAAACTCAGTTATAATCATCCGCTTATTTGATACCAACAGAAATGTAAGCGATTTCAATTGTACCATGAAATTTGAGAACCTGTAAAATGAAATGTCATTGAAATCTGTAAAATCGTCTGTTTTTAATTAAATATTCATCTGTTGAAAGGGTTGATGAATCCTGACCTGAGAGTTTCCAGAGTGCAGTGTGGACTCTCCAGTCCACCAGACAGCTGCTTCACTCCTGAATCCTGCAGGTTGTTGTTACTCAGGTCCAGCTCTCTCAGACTAGAGGACTGGGAGCTGAGAACTGAGGACAGAGCTGCACAGCTTCTCTCTGAGAGATTACAGCCACTCAGCCTGGAGAGCAAATAAAAAGGAAAGAAATAAATAAGAATTTATTTTAGTAAGGATAGCTAAGTATTTAAATAATGATGAATAAATCCAACTATCTGTGTTCTTACAGAGCTTTGTTGGAGGCTTTGACCACTGGCAGCAGCCTCAGAAGAGCCTCCTCTGAAGCAGAGTATTTCTTCAGGTCAAACACATCCAGATCTTTTTCTGATGACAGTAAGATGAAGACCAGAGCTGACCACTGAGCAGGAGACAGTTTATCTGCAGAGAGACTTCCTGATTTCAGGGACTGTTGGATCTCCTCCACTAGAGAACGATCATTCAGTTCATTCAGACAGTGGAACAGATTGATGCTTCTCTCTGCAGACAGATTCTCACTGATCTTCTTCTTGATGTACTCAACTGTTTCCTGATTGGTCTGTGAGCTACTTCCTGTCTGTGTCAGCAGACCTGGGAGGAATTTCTGATTGGTCTGCAGTGAAAGACCCAGGAGGAAGCGGAGGAACAAGTCCAGGTGTCCATTTGGACTCTTTAAGGCCTCGTCCACAGCTCTCTGGTACAGATGTGTTTCTGCAGATTCTTGTTCAGTTTCAGACTTCTGGGATGTTGTTTGTTGTTCTGCCAGCAGATTGACTCCAGAGTTGATGAATGTCAGATGGACATGAAGAGCAGCCAGAAACTCCTGAACACTCAGATGGATGAAGCAGAACACCTTGTCCTGGTACAGCCCTCTCACCTCTTTAAAGACCTGTGTGAACACTCCTGAGTACACCGAGGCTGCTCTGATATCGATGCCACACTCTGTCAGGTCTGATTCATAGAAGATCAGGTTTCCTTTCTGCAGCTGCTCAAAAGCCAGTTTTCCCAGAGACTCAATCATCTTCCTGTTCTCTGGACTCCAGTGTGGATCTGTCTCAGCTCCTCCATCATACTTGACCTTCTTCAGTTTGGCCTGAACCACCAGGAAGTGGATGTACATCTCAGTCAGGGTCTTGGGCAGCTCTCCTCTCTCTCTGCTTTTCAACAGATCCTCCAGAACTGTAGCAGTGATCCAGCAGAAGACTGGCATGTGGCACATGATGTGGAGGCTTCGTGATGTCTTGATGTGGGAGATGATGGTGCTGGCCTGCTTCTCATCTCTGAATCTCTTCCTGAAGTACTCCTCCTTCTGTGGGTCAGTGAACCCTCTGACCTCTGTCACCATGCCGACACACTCAGGAGGGATCTGATTGGCTGCTGCAGGTCGTGTGGTTATCCAGAGGCGAGCAGAGGGAAGCAGGTTCCCCCTGATGAGGTTTGTCAGCAGCACATCCACTGAGGTGGACTTTGTAACATCAGTCAGGATCTTAGTGTTGTGGAAGTCCAGAGGAAGTCGACACTCATCCAGACCGTCAAAGATGAACACAACCTGGAACTCTTCAAACCTGCAGATTCCTGCTTCTTTGGTTTCAGTAAAGAAGTGATGAACAAGTTCCACCAAGCTGTACTTTTTCTCTTTCAGCACATTCAGCTCTCTGAAAGTGAATGGAAATGTGAAGTGTATGTCCTGGTTGGCTTTGTCTTCAGCCCAGTCCAGAGTGAACTTCTGTGTTAACACTGTTTTCCCAATGCCAGCCACTCCCTTTGTCATCACTGTTCTGATTGGTTCATCTCTTCCAGGTGAGGCTTTAAAGATGTCTTCTTGTCTGATGGTTGTTTCTGGTCTGTCTGGTTTCCTGGATGCTGTTTCAATCTGTCTGACCTCATGTTCATCATTGACCTCTGCAGTCCCTCCCTCTGTGATGTAGAGCTCTGTGTAGATCTGATTCAGAAGGGTTGGGTTTCCTGCTTTAGCAATCCCTTCAAACACACACTGGAACTTCTTCTCCAGGTTAGATTTGAGTTCATGTCGACACCTGCCAGCACGGATTCCTTAATGAACACAAAAGCAATAAGATAATTTTGTAATTAATAAAGAAAATATGACAGTTTAATTCTCCTAATTTCCATAAAAATTAATGAATATATTCCTGATTCCTGCTTCACCAAAAGGCACAAACGTAAAGTAGAGCCTCTTCTTCAGGGTAGGTTTGCGTTTGCGCTGATCCTCAACAGGAATCTCTGAGAGAATAAACAACAATTGACAGAAATGAGAAGATGTTATAGAAAACATGAATCATAAAACATTTTCATATAAGTATTCCATTTAATAATATTATTATAATATTGGAACCTTTAATTGTTCTGAACCTGATGATCCAACATTCACTCCACTTTAACCAGTGATTGTTCAGCTTTGTGGAGGAGAGAAACTTCTCTCTCAAGCTTCTTTTTTAAATTCATTGCACAGCTACTTCTGTCACTTTTCATGTGAGTGCAAACCATAAATCCCCTCCAGGAGAGACTTTCTGAGAATGTTCACTTTAATCAACATATTTAAACAGTTATCATGTCTCTGCCTCGCTCTATGACGGCCTGCAACACAAAGACTGGAAACAAGGGGAAGCAGCTAGCCTGGTTGGTGTCCAAAGGGAACAGATGCTGTTTCCACTACAGGAACTTAACATGTATCCATTGTTACTGGTTCTGCTGGTGTTTCCACTGTTCTCCCCTCACTTTGAGGACCAGTTCCTGAACCTGAATGATACTGAATCCAAGTTCAGGTTCTCTCAGAGGAAGGAATGCAACAGCTGGTTTAACACAGTAATTAATAATGCAGGACATGAGTTTAGACAAACATGGCAGGGAAGTTAGTTTCAGTATACAGTAAACTCTGCCTGCTGTCACACCTCCACACAGTTGACCAATCAGGGAGTAAAGTGGGTGTGATTGTTGGTTTTGGAGCAGTTCAACACAAACTGTTGGACTTCGCCCTCTAGAGGAGGTCTGACTATCCAACAAGTGCTTCAGCTGGAGCACACTGAAGCCTTAAGAACCATTCACACCTGGACTCATGGGACGCTAAGGACTGACAGGCAGATGGAATAATGACCCACATGTGGCTTAATAATGGTGAGTTCAGACAGAACACAGAGTGTATTTTTCATGCAGCACGTATCGCTGGACTTTATGAATGTACTTCATGAACGTACAGAGAGGAGAGAGAAAAAGGAGAAACTGGAGGGAAATAATAGAAAGAACCAGAGTTCCTGCTGAGTTCTGAGTTCAGTCAGAGGCTGAACTAAACACAAACACACAGAGGCACACTCCCAAAGACACGCTTGGTGTGTCTGTTGCTAGCTGGCTAACAGCTAATGTACAGCTGGTATTTTGGCTGTTGGGTCAAATAAACACAAATGATCCAGCAGTAAAACTTGTGAGAGTAACACAAGGTGAAAATTGTCTTTGTGTTGTGTGTGAACACAGCTTTAAGGTGTAAACAGCCCTGCAGAGGTTAAACACCTGTGACTTCCCACCAGTCAGTCAGAACTAAAGAAGACTTTTGGATGAGAGGAGAAACACCTTGAAGAATCTAAAACAAGTCCACCGACTGTTGACTGAGCTCTTCTAAATATCTTTGTAATATCACATTTATAATCTTTACATGACTTACCTTTAGATACTTGAGCATTCTCCTTCATCTTCTCCAAAATCATTCTGGTCACTTTAATAGCATCATCACAGTATTTCGTGACCATCAGATCCACTGTGTCCGTTCTGTCTGCTTTCTCCAGTCGACTCTTTGGGATTGCTTCGAAGCCTTCAAGGATTCCCTCCTGCCACAGGAACCACTTCAATCTTTTAAACTCATCAGATCCCAAATTGTCCAAATACTTCAAGAGGACCTCTGGAGGTGTCGCCATCTTTTGTCCTGAGATCTAAAAGTTATGACAAAAATCTGTATTTAATTAACAATTACACAGTTAATTTTCTGGATCACCAACACTGAAGTATTGATTGATATTATTAAAACGTAACTGGAAAAGCAGGTTAACCAACATATTTCCTGACAAAGCACAACAGAGCTACCTGCTTGAAGGTGTCTTTAAAGAACACTTTGTTGATTTTCTATCTAACTTAATTAGAAATGTGTTGTTCTTCCAGGAAGCAGTGACGTCTTCAAGAACTACAACATGTTTTCTGTAGGACAATAACAACGGTCACAAATGGTTTCAGAACATCTGTTAGCTGAGAGGAGGAGCTGGACCATGATTATTTAATGTCTTATTGGTGTCTTGATGTTTTGTTTTTTCTTTTATTAAAAAATATATTATATGAATAAATCTTTTCCATCATTTGTCTTTGATCTAAAATATTTAATTTTAAATAATGAACACTTCTGTTTATAGTTGTGCTATAAATACTCTGCTTTGTGTGAATTGCTTGTCAGTTATATCTACATACAGCATGTTTGTGTATAATTTAATGCATCAGATGGTATTTTGTAAGTGTTGGAACTTAGCAGAGAGTTTAACAAACATCCAGCAGGTGGCAGTAACGCAGGAAAATGGAAATTAAGGAGCCTGAACTGCATTATTTGGAGTTGTTGAAGCGTGTTATGTTATTGTGAAGGACGGATGTTTTGTCATGATTGATGTAGACTTTGTAGACTCAGGAACAACCTGAAAGTCCTGTAAAATCAGCAGCACGTAGTGTTTACAGCGTGAAGAGAGAGCTGCTAAAAGACCGCTGATGGCGTCTTTTATCTGACTCTGGTAAAGACAAATCTAAAGTCAATGATTAAAACCATATGTGGTCAGAAAGGTAAGAAGTTCTACACCATCAAACTAGTTGGAAACATCACATGATCATTTATAACAGTAGTTAAAGCGAGGGCGCAGGTTTGGTTTAACTCTGGTAGGGACATTTTATGTTGGACGGTGTAAATAATGATGTGTGTGTACTTGCTCTCTATCACTCTTTTCTCTTTCATAGAAACATGTTCACACACATAAAGAGCCTGACTCTGCTAAATGTTTACTTTAGTCAATATGCATTTACTGGTTTACCTGAAACTGGACTGTATCAAGATGTTTCCTCTGATCTTTATATTTTATTTTATTGATAGACTGCTTCACTATAAATCTGAGACCCAAACTAACATTTAAAATGAACATATCATAGACTGTCACAATAAATGTGTAGAACCCTGCAGGTAATGTGCTGCTCTGTAACTCACTGCTGTAGGTTTTCAAACCTGAGATTCTGTCCTTCTTTCAGTTTGTGGATTTGGGCGACAAGACTCAAGAGTTTCATGACACAGTGAAGCTCAAACCTCTTTAAATGCAGAACTTTTTGTGTTAATTGTTTGCAGAACTAAGTTCATGTACATCAGTAAAATGTGCTGTTTAAACACACTTGATTATAAAATGTGTCCAATATAATAACATGAACATTATATAAGTGTATTTTAACTACACTGTTATGCTCATAGTGTCTTAATACACTTACTGAAAATATGTTAATATATGTAAGATAATGTTCTCGTATTTGACAGCAATTAATAAGTACTTATATAAATTTACATAAAACATACTTTGCAATACTTCAATGCACTTTAAGAATATTTTTCCCTTGTACTGTATAAATATAGATGTACTGTATATAGATGTACTGTATAAATATAGATGTACTGTATAAATATAGATGTGCTGTATAAATGTATAGATGTATAAATGTTCATGTGAGAATAGTTTTCCTTCCATATATGGTTGTGAACTCCATCTTAACTGCAGTTATTTTACATTATGTTGGTAAAAACCTACTAAAATAACTGCATTGTCCTGCAGTAGCAGCACTGAACTGTAACATTTATACAAAACTGCAAAATGTCTTAAACTGATTTTGTCTTTATTTGAAACATTTTTATGTTTTAGGTTTGTTGTTGTGAGTTGATTAAAAAAATGAAGCAGGTCAAATTTTGCAGTTAATATAAATTTCCAGTAAATTACTGGCTACTGAGTTGCATTACTTTTACAATATATAGTGTAATTATACAACAGCATACTGCTATATCACAGTAATCTAGTGGACATTTTACATTCAGTAACTCACAATACAGAACTTGGACAACATTTGGACAACTGTGTTGACTTTCAATAACAGCAAACTAACTGCAAGATAAATATGGAGATTATAATATAATAATTTAATATAATATTTAATAATCTCCATACAATATAAATACACAACACATTAAATGTTTACCATTAATATCTACAGCATAGTACAATTAAACCCACCTGAGTCTCAGGAGAGCTCGCACCGTCGGCCATCTTTCACCACCTGCAGGGGGATGAATGTTCGACCAATCAGATTCAGGCGTAAAACCACAGTCAACATTTGTTCTCCGAACTTGCAGTTTGCAGTTTTAACTTCACTGTCGCACACAAACGTAGGAAATTTGTGTGTTTGTCTCTCAGACTTTTTAAAACTTCACTGTTGAAAAAATTTTTAATTACACACAAAATATTTATACAGCTGCAAAACTTGATTCCACATCCACAAACTATTTCACAAGCTCTAAACATTTATGACCATTATTTGATTCCATAACGCTGCACTTCCTGTTACATCCCCCAAAGCATTATGGGAACCGTAGTTCCATAACTGAGAGCTCAATTATTCCCCAAATCAAACTAAGACAAGGAACAAAGAATAATAATAATAATAATAATAATAATAATAATAATAATAATAATAATAATAATAATAATAATAATAATAATAACAATAATAATAATAATAGTGATGAAATCCATGAATATGAGCTTTTGTTGATGTTGACATTACTAATGCTCAGACTTTAAATCCTCTGCTCTAAATGTAACATTCTTCATCTTCTCTTCACTTGAATCTCATAATGACTGACAGAGTTATTTCTCTCAGGGTCAATCTGTGTTCAGTCAGCACTTCAACATGCTGCTTGTTTCTTAGTTTTACTGCTGAACATCTGCTGAAATGACAAACATCCAGCAGATTTTATCAGCTGTTTCCAATAAATGTTAATGAGGCGAATTGTTCAAACTGCAAAGTGAAACCTGTCTGTTGTCTGCCGACTAAAAAGACGACATGAAAAGACTTAAATCTTGTTATTAGAATTGTACTAATGACTTTAGTGACATGAATCCAAACACAAAGAGGGACAGAGAAGCAGAGTGAAGCTATTTCAACAATATTTCCAACACATGGAGGCTGTTAGCTCACTGTCATTCTTCATCCTCCCACCAGATGGAGCCAAAGTCAACAAAGCTTCAAATCTCACACACAGTGTCTGTAAGAACATTGATCAGATCATTAGTGTCTGGATCAATGATTGACAGTGACTCTGCAGGCTGATGTGTGTTGTGGGTTTGTGTTAGTTGACCAGGTATCATCTCTGGTTACAGAGAGTTGAAGTGCTGGGAGTCAGCAGATATCACAAACACAAACAGCAGATACATCAGTGAGACACTTTTCTGCCCTTTCTGTGCTCAAACTGATTATTAAACTCAAACTGGATGAACATGAAGCATCTGATACTAATAGTCAGCAGCTGTATTTTATGCATCATGATGACAGCCTGCAGCTGCTGCAGCTCTTCTATTATGCTTCACTGTCTTCTAAATATAAGATGTTTCAAATCCATCAGAGTCATGATTGAGGCCGAGCTTGAAGGACACTGAGATGTATTATTTTGTCCATATCTTCCAGCCCTAACTTATGGATGATGTAATAATAGTGTGAGTGAGAGAAAGCTGCCATCAGCTGCTGTACTTCTACTATCAGTCCACTAGATGGCGTCATGAAGCTGCAGTGAAGTGAAGAGCAGCACACATGATGCCTGGAGGAGGATTTACATTCACTGACTCACACTGACTCTATTTCATTCATATTCAGTCAATTCAACAGCAATAAACAACATGTCAATAGTTTCAGTTGTCTATTAGTTCTCTTTGATGTTGTTGTCACATTAGTAGTGCACATGACGCACAAACACACATGTATTCAATGATTAGAATCAGGGCACTTTTACTTTGATAGGACTTCTTTTACAGGAAATACAAAGGTGTTAAACAGCAGCAGATGTTAGATCTTAACTGCTGTCACACATTGTTATTGTAGCAACATTGAACCTGATGACGTCCTCTGACTGTCCCTCCACATCAGTCAATACAATACATTTGATTTAAAGCTTTGACAGGAAACAGTAGCAGGCCGATACTGTAGTGTCTGACTTTACGCCGCTGGAAACAACCTTCAAAAAGCAGATTTAGTTTGATTTGTGAGAGCTGAAGAAAGGAAATAATCATCAGCTGTTCATTAATATTGATTGATTCCAGTAAATCAATCATTTAACAACATGTAGATTTATCTTCCAACATGAGAGTTCTCCAAACTTTCTGATGAAATAAAGACATCACACAGCAAGAAACAAACCCTGAAGTTACTAAAGAGAAAGTTCAACTGTGAAACAAAGCAAACTTACAGTTAACGTCCAAACTGCTGAAGACAAAGACTCTCCGCTCCACGTCTGTCAGAAAAGTGTTTGCCACAGGTGAGCTGATTCCTGGAAGCAGTCAGAGCTCCACCTGTAGAGGAGGAGGGACAGGTAGAAACAGGGCCGGCTCAAGGTATTGGCCACATAGGCAGTCGCCTCGGGCGCCGCCTTCTTTTGGGCGCCGGGCCCCCTCATAGGAAAAAAATCATGACATAGATCAATAAAAAGTTCCTGGTTTTCTGTCTCGGAATAAAATACAAACAAATACATAAAGAAAGACAGAAACACACTTTGCACCCCTGTTCTTCACAATGTTTCATCTGCTCTGCACTTGTACTGCGCGCACTGAAGAAGAGGGACGATGCTTCACAAAGTCTGTGAGATGTCAACAGCAGATATTCACATTTTATTTCATAATGAAAAGGTTCAAACTCTCAGATGTACAGGGAAGAAAACAGAGAAAAGAGGAGGAAAGAAAGACTAACATAGAGGTATGGCATGAATAACTATGTTTGCATGTATATTTAGCTTTGCCTGCAGATGAAGGAACAACAGACACAATATCCACTGCTGCTACTCTACAGCCTGCAGACACCGTCAACTGGAACAGATCCTGAACTCTGTGAGTCCATCAAGGCAGCAGCTGTAGATCCTGTCTGATGGTGAGGACAGAGTTAGTCAGCAGAGGCCATACCAGGTCAAATAAGACTCTACATTTACAAAAGGAGAGGATGGGACAAGTTCCCATCACCACCACTTTACAGGAAATGACTGAACGCAGAGAAAATCAAGAGAAGCTGGGTGCTTCCAAGAAAAAAATGGTCTTTACTGCTTCTGCTGCAAACTGTTCTCCCAAAAAAACCGAACCACAAACTAATCAGTAATTCACTGAATGACTGGAAACACTGCAGTGAAAAAGTCAGAAGCCATGAAAACAGTCCAGAATATTCTAGACACATGACATGATGGAAGGAGTCATCTATCCAGCGTCATCTAGCAATAACCAAGTGCCAGAGTCTTATATGTTACTGACAGGTAGGTGCTAATATTTAACAATTTATTCATTCTTTGATACGTGATTCATTTGTTTGAGAAGTAATTTATAAAAATAAAAGGATATGTTTTTGTCTTGAAACCATTGTGGTGTCTGATGTTTACTGTGCATATTTTTACTGTGGAATGAGTGGGTGGTGACCAGACAGCACTGGTAGGGTCATTTGGGTGGACTGTGGTTGGGGGGGTTCAGATGCTTATTTGGCCAAGGGCACCAAACTGGCTGGAGCTGTTCCTGCATGTGAAGACAAACACTCAGCTGCTGTTTGAATGTTTGAAAGCTGCAGTTCATGAATCAGTGACAAACATTAACATGAACTAATCAGTCTGTAAAACATGGTTCATTTTAATATTATCACATGTGACTTACTTACATCATTCTACTACATACTACATCTCACTAACTGGACAAACACTGATCAATGTGCTGATGATCATCTTAAAGAATAATTATTGATTATTCAATAATTCAACTCTGTGAACCACCTGAGAGACAAGAAGGTCTTTTTACATCCAAAGGAAGATCAAGTTGGACATCTCGATTCAAACCTGGACTAAAATATTGGACTCTGGGGGGGTTCAACTCCCCAACCCAGATTTTACTAAATGGGACAAACAGCAAACTGAGACTCTGCATGCAGAATTCTGCAAACCCATCCTCTGCGTCCAACAGAGAACTCCAGATAATACACGCAGAGCAGAATTAGGACCATCATTTGCCAACAAACAAACTACGATACGATGTCCTGACAGCACGATGACACAAACACTACGACCTCAGCCATCCCAACACCAACAATTACATAAAATGACAATATTGCACATAACCCATAGAAAACACATACTATAGCCATATTGCACACATCCCATAACATAGTAAATACATACACACATACAAAAAGTCATGCTAAAATGTCACCGTAGTGAAAGTGCTATAAAAACGGTTAAAGAAATTGCTTTAAAAATATTGCACAACCTTCGGCCTCAAGCAGCTTTGTTGAGAAATGTAATGGAGGTTGGAACAAAAGAATTCTTCAAATGCTTCAGTTTGCAGTGAGGGACTCTGCTTCGTCTGCCCGAGGGTCAGAGGTCATACTCTGAATGACAGGGGTCGTTCACTGTCCTGGGCCTAAAAACAGTGTCTTGGTAAATGGACTGCAGGGTCCGGTGGTCGCTTTTTCCTATTATCTTCATGGCCGTGTGTATCAGACGAGCAAGTTTAGTTCTTAGTTTTGCTGTGAGGTCGCCGTACCAAGATGACTTCCTGTATCTGACTAAGCTTTGTAGCACAGCCTGGTAGAATAAAATCATGATGCTTTTGTCCACACCATATACTCTTAGTCTGCGAAGAAAATCCAGCCTCTGCTGTAACCGAGAACACAAGCTTTCAATGTGCACAGACCAACTAAAAGTGTCATCTAAATGTGCTATCTGACACATTGCAAAGAATCAAGCACAAACCAGAGCAAACTGGAATGTTAATTGGCCCTAAACAGAGAACATTCATCAGCAGATAATAATCTGACCTCTGACCTCTGAGACTGCAGCTTTAACCAGCAGCCAGCTGTAGCGAGATCCACAGACACAATCACCCAGAAAGACTTTGAAGACGTGGTTGATGAGAAAAAACTTCCATATCTGCTGGATGAAATACAGCAAAGTGCAAACACAGCAGCAAGATTTGTGTAGAAGAACTTCTGATGGAAAACAAGCATGAAGACTGTCAGTCAGCTGTGTGTTCCTGCACTGACTGTTTGCACTGTGCTGATCTCTGGACACACACACACACACACACACTGTACATACATTTATTTAAACACAGAGACAAACACATGTAGCAGTGTTTCTATAGTTCTCACTCATTAATATCACAGCAAGTCCACATCTTTATATTTTATTCTATTTTTACTCGTCTGTATAAATTTCTAACAGCAAAGTCACAATTCTTCCTTCATCAGTGTGTGTGTGTGTGTGTGTGTGTGTGTGTGTGTGTGTGTGTGTGTGTGTCCAGTTCTTTATCAGCTTTTTTTCATCACTAGTGACTGGAGAGTTTTTTTTAATGATCATTTAACACATTAATAACAACAAGAAAGATTTGATTCATATTTTAAATATAACAACACATTCTCTGCTCCTCCTCCTCCTCCTCCTCTTCCTCCTCCTCCTCCTCCTCTTCCTGCTCCTCCTCCTCCTCTTCCTCCTCCTCCTCCTGCTCCTCCTGCTCCTCCATCACAAATACCCTGCAAACGAGGTAATAGAAACTATAACCTTATACAGGCTGAGGCCTAACTGTGAATTAATTTTTCCTTAAAGTAGCATGAACAGGAAAACAAAAGTTCCTGAAGCTCCAACTGGAAACTTATGAGGTAAGTCAGTGTTTTCCACAAGAGGGATAAAAGTATTACCCTCTAGGGGGCATCAGAGGATCCCCATTAGATTATACCCCAACATGTGTCAAGCCGTGTTGTACTGTGCGGGCTAAATTTAATCAATGACAACACAGACCCAGATTTAGCCCATTTTTCCTCACTGGAATCTCTTCCGACCATGGTAGCCCTCCAGCCCCTACCCCCAACTCTTCTCTCTCTCTCTCTGGTAATAGGGCTAAAACGGCAGGACTAATAAGATTTTAGAGAGAAGCTCAGTTCATGTTTTAATGCGTATTTATTAAATCTACATGTATGTAAATAATCATGTTAACAAAATGAGATTGTTTACAAGATATTCAACCTTTTTACATCAATATTCCAAAAACAATGTGACTATACTGTAAAGCTGAAATGTAGTTTTTAGAGCAGATCAGGATCAATAAAATATACAACTATTTTTATCACAGGTGTTTCCAATCTTATAATCACTGAGCAGCCAGTTTAAAAGGAGAAAATGACTCACACTGCTGTTTTGTGCCACTGTGTGCATCACATTAAACATGGAAAACAGATGAAAACTAGACAGTCATCTGAAAACATTAGAAAAAAGGTAACAAACATGGTCAATGTAAAGGTTACAAGAGCATCTCTAAAGAGCTCCATGTTCCTGTGACCACTGCTGCCAATATTATTAAGACGTTTAAAGCTGATGGAGCTGCAGCCAACATCTCTGAACATGGTCACAAGAGGAAAACTGACCTTAGATTGAACAGAAGGATTGTTTGAATAGTGGAGAAAGAACTGAAGAAAACTTCAAAACAGATCCAAGCTGAAGCGTTCTGAAGCAGCTGCTATGAGTCCTGATCTGAATCCTGTTAAACATCTGTGGAAAGAGTTGAAACTTGCAGTTTGGAGACAGCAGCCACCAAACCTGAGAGAACTGCAGCAGTTTGCTGAAGAAGAGTCTGAACTACCAGTGAAGAAGAGTAGAAACCTGATTCAGAGTTACAGGAAGAGCTTGACTGCTGTTGTTGGCTCCAAAGGCTGAACTACTAAATATTAGGGGTTTTTTTTTTGGTCATTTTCATTTGTTTTATTATATGAAATAATATTTTAAGTCGTAAATCAAAAGCAAAGTTTCAGTTATATTCAATGTGAAATAAAGAACGATGGATCCCAGATACTTCTGTCAGTTTCAACTTAATACAGAGAAAATACAGTTTAAAAACGAGGTGGGGGATCAATATATTCAGCCACATCTGCATCTAATATCTGCATTAAAGGTGGAATATTACTGTTCACTGATGAAGCTTAAAGATAAACTGCATGCTGTCAGTTTAATGAACAGATTATATGTGTTTGATGAAAATACTTAAATATTGTTATTATAATTATACTAATGACTGTTGTTAATCACACTGATGCCAGCAGTGACGTCATCAATACAAACATTAATGCTTCATATTGATCTGGATGTAATTTGACTCTCACAGAGAAACTCATGATCGCTGCCCTCCAGTGGTCACTGTCAGTAACTACAACTCTCCACATACAGCACTGACAGGAACACTGATATTATGACACATTTACTGCATCATGTAGTTTCTGTAAAAAATAAAATACAGCTGGTGATAAAATATCAAACTGACCTGCAAGGGCTCCACTGTAAAAAGGTACAAACATGGGAAACACTGTAAGAAATGAGCAAAGGTAAATGCTCTGTGAATGATTTCAACTAGTGGATCCACTCCAAAAAATGAAGGTGTTTGATTCTTTATCCTCCTGGTTTAATATTATTTATTGTATGGTTATTACTCCTGGTTCTATCTCACACTCAGTATTCTGCTGTTCCATTTTCACAGCTTAGTGAAAAACATCATCTCTGAAGAAACTCAGAGTAGATCATTTTAACCCACTCAAAACAGGAATCAGAGTGAACTTATTTCAACACAATTGCCAGAACAAAACGTTGGCATCGAACGTTTCTGCAAACCATAGAAACATGTAATAGTAGCATGTTAACATTTCTAGTCATTGAATTAGGATGTTTTATGGTGTGACAACGCTGTGGTTAAGGTCTGGTGAAGATCACTTGGTTAGGGAAAGATCACGGTTGGGTTAAAATAAAATAAAAAGTAAAATACAAACAGCTGCAGATGACCTGAAGGAAGTAAAATGCTGCTCATGTTGTGTGCTAGTGCAGAGTTTGACATGTGCAGCAGTTACGAGGATTGAATATATTGTGATCTTGAAGGTTCTGTAAATCAATTCATTTGGATTTTTGAGCTGATTGGATCCAGATCTGGTAAAACTGTGTCACTTTTTATTCAAAGTTGAGTTGTGTGAAGGTTGTAGAAATGAGAAACTGACCCTGCGCTATACTGTGTGTGAATAAACAACAGAACTATTAATAATCTTCAGCTTATTATCAGAGTGCCATTTTTCTGAATCTGACAATAAAGATCAAATGAAAGCTTCTATTATTATTTATGATGCTTTTTTATTGGACATAACAGGTGATACTGCAGTTCCATTTATTTCTGTCTGAGTAACAGAAACATACAAATGATCAACTTTACTTGGTACAACACAGAAACAGGAAATAAGAAACATTTCAAACAGATTGATGCTTCCAAGAAAAAAATGGTCTTTACTGCTTCTGCTGCAAACTGTTCTCCCAAAAAACCAAACCACAAACTAATCAGTAATTCACTGAATGACTGGAAACACTGCAGTGAAAAAGTCAGAAGCCATGAAAACAGTCCAGAATATTCTAGACACATGACATGATGGAAGGAGTCGTCTATCCAGCGTCATCTAGCAATAACCAAGTGCCAGAGTCTTATATGTTACTGACAGGTAGGTGCTAATATTTAACAATTTATTCATTCTTTGATACGTGATTCATTTGTTTGAGAAGTAATTTATAAAAATAAAAGGATATGTTTTTGTCTTGAAACCATTGTGGTGTCTGATGTTTACTGTGCATATTTTTACTGTGGAATGAGTGGGTGGTGACCAGACAGCACTGGTAGGGTCATTTGGGTGGACTGTGGTTGGGGGGGTTCAGATGCTTATTTGGCCAAGGGCACCAAACTGGCTGGAGCTGTTCCTGCATGTGAAGACAAACACTCAGCTGCTGTTTGAATGTTTGAAAGCTGCAGTTCATGAATCAGTGACAAACATTAACATGAACTAATCAGTCTGTAAAACATGGTTCATTTTAATATTATCACATGTGACTTACTTACATCATTCTACTACATACTACATCTCACTAACTGGACAAACACTGATCAATGTGCTGATGATCATCTTAAAGAATAATTATTGATTATTGACAACAACTCTGTGAACCACCTGAGAGACAAGAAGGTCTTTTTACATCCAAAGGAAGATCAAGTTGGACATCTCGATTCAAACCTGGACTAAAATATTGGACTCTGGGGGGGTTCAACTCCCCAACCCAGATTTTACTAAATGGGACAAACAGCAAACTGAGACTCTGCATGCAGAATTCTGCAAATCCATCCTCTGCGTCCAACAGAGAACTCCAGATAATACACGCAGAGCAGAATTAGGACCATCATTTGCCAACAAACAAACTACGATACGATGTCCTGACAGCACGATGACACAAACACTACGACCTCAGCCATCCCAACACCAACAATTACATAAAATGACAATATTGCACATAACCCATAGAAAACACATACTATAGCCATATTGCACACATCCCATAACATAGTAAATACATACACACATACAAAAAGTCATGCTAAAATGTCACCGTAGTGAAAGTGCTATAAAAACGGTTAAAGAAATTGCTTTAAAAATATTGCACAACCTTCGGCCTCAAGCAGCTTTGTTGAGAAATGTAATGGAGGTTGGAACAAAAGAATTCTTCAAATGCTTCAGTTTGCAGTGAGGGACTCTGCTTCGTCTGCCCGAGGGTCAGAGGTCATACTCTGAATGACAGGGGTCGTTCACTGTCCTGGGCCTAAAAACAGTGTCTTGGTAAATGGACTGCAGGGTCCGGTGGTCGCTTTTTCCTATTATCTTCATGGCCGTGTGTATCAGACGAGCAAGTTTAGTTCTTAGTTTTGCTGTGAGGTCGCCGTACCAAGATGACTTCCTGTATCTGACTAAGCTTTGTAGCACAGCCTGGTAGAATAAAATCATGATGCTTTTGTCCACACCATATACTCTTAGTCTGCGAAGAAAATCCAGCCTCTGCTGTAACCGAGAACACAAGCTTTCAATGTGCACAGACCAACTAAAAGTGTCATCTAAATGTGCTATCTGACACATTGCAAAGAATCAAGCACAAACCAGAGCAAACTGGAATGTTAATTGGCCCTAAACAGAGAACATTCATCAGCAGATAATAATCTGACCTCTGACCTCTGAGACTGCAGCTTTAACCAGCAGCCAGCTGTAGCGAGATCCACAGACACAATCACCCAGAAAGACTTTGAAGACGTGGCTGATGAGAAAAAACTTCCATATCTGCTGGATGAAATACAGCAAAGTGCAAACACAGCAGCAAGATTTGTGTAGAAGAACTTCTGATGGAAAACAAGCATGAAGACTGTCAGTCAGCTGTGTGTTCCTGCACTGACTGTTTGCACTGTGCTGATCTCTGGACACACACACACACACACACACACACTGTACATACATTTATTTAAACACAGAGACAAACACATGTAGCAGTGTTTCTATAGTTCTCACTCATTAATATCACAGCAAGTCCACATCTTTATATTTTATTCTATTTTTACTCGTCTGTATAAATTTCTAACAGCAAAGTCACAATTCTTCCTTCATCAGTGTGTGTGTGTGTGTGTGTGTGTGTGTGTGTGTGTGTGTGTGAGTGTGTGTGTGTGTGTGTGTGTGTGTGTGTGTGTGTGTGTGTGTGTGTGTGTGTGTGAGTGTGTGTGTGTGTGTGTGTCTGTGTGTGTGTGTGTGTGTGTGTGTGTCCAGTTCTTTATCAGCTTTTTTTCATCACTAGTGACTGGAGAGTTTTTTTTAATGATCATTTAACACATTAATAACAACAAGAAAGATTTGATTCATATTTTAAATATAACAACACATTCTCTGCTCCTCCTCCTCCTCCTCCTCCTCCTCTTCCTGCTCCTCCTCCTCCTCTTCCTCCTCCTCCTCCTCCTCTTCCTGCTCCTCCTCCTCCTCTTCCTCCTCCTCCTCCTGCTCCTCCTGCTCCTCCATCACAAATACCCTGCAAACGAGGTAATAGAAACTATAACCTTATACAGGCTGAGGCCTAACTGTGAATTAATTTTTCCTTAAAGTAGCATGAACAGGAAAACAAAAGTTCCTGAAGCTCCAACTGGAAACTTATGAGGTAAGTCAGTGTTTTCCACAAGAGGGATAAAAGTATTACCCTCTAGGGGGCATCAGAGGATCCCCATTAGATTATACCCCAACATGTGTCAAGCCGTGTTGTACTGTGCGGGCTAAATTTAATCAATGACAACACAGACCCAGATTTAGCCCATTTTTCCTCACTGGAATCTCTTCCGACCATGGTAGCCCTCCAGCCCCTACCCCCAACTCTTCTCTCTCTCTCTCTGGTAATAGGGCTAAAACGGCAGGACTAATAAGATTTTAGAGAGAAGCTCAGTTCATGTTTTAATGCGTATTTATTAAATCTACATGTATGTAAATAATCATGTTAACAAAATGAGATTGTTTACAAGATATTCAACCTTTTTACATCAATATTCCAAAAACAATGTGACTATACTGTAAAGCTGAAATGTAGTTTTTAGAGCAGATCAGGATCAATAAAATATACAACTATTTTTATCACAGGTGTTTCCAATCTTATAATCACTGAGCAGCCAGTTTAAAAGGAGAAAATGACTCACACTGCTGTTTTGTGCCACTGTGTGCATCACATTAAACATGGAAAACAGATGAAAACTAGACAGTCATCTGAAAACATTAGAAAAAAGGTAACAAACATGGTCAATGTAAAGGTTACAAGAGCATCTCTAAAGAGCTCCATGTTCCTGTGACCACTGCTGCCAATATTATTAAGACGTTTAAAGCTGATGGAGCTGCAGCCAACATCTCTGAACATGGTCACAAGAGGAAAACTGACCTTAGATTGAACAGAAGGATTGTTTGAATAGTGGAGAAAGAACTGAAGAAAACTTCAAAACAGATCCAAGCTGATCTTCAAGCTGAAGCGTTCTGAAGCAGCTGCTATGAGTCCTGATCTGAATCCTGTTAAACATCTGTGGAAAGAGTTGAAACTTGCAGTTTGGAGACAGCAGCCACCAAACCTGAGAGAACTGCAGCAGTTTGCTGAAGAAGAGTCTGAACTACCAGTGAAGAAGAGTAGAAACCTGATTCAGAGTTACAGGAAGAGCTTGACTGCTGTTGTTGGCTCCAAAGGCTGAACTACTAAATATTAGGGTTTTTTTTTGGTCATTTTCATTTGTTTTATTATATGAAATAATATTTTAAGTCGTAAATCAAAAGCAAAGTTTCAGTTATATTCAATGTGAAATAAAGAACGATGGATCCCAGATACTTCTGTCAGTTTCAACTTAATACAGAGAAAATACAGTTTAAAAACGAGGTGGGGGATCAATATATTCAGCCACATCTGCATCTAATATCTGCATTAAAGGTGGAATATTACTGTTCACTGATGAAGCTTAAAGATAAACTGCATGCTGTCAGTTTAATGAACAGATTATATGTGTTTGATGAAAATACTTAAATATTGTTATTATAATTATACTAATGACTGTTGTTAATCACACTGATGCCAGCAGTGACGTCATCAATACAAACATTAATGCTTCATATTGATCTGGATGTAATTTGACTGTTAAAGTGCCTCACAGAGAAACTCATGATCGCTGCCCTCCAGTGGTCACTGTCAGTAACTACAACTCTCCACATACAGCACTGACAGGAACACTGATATTATGACACATTTACTGCATCATGTAGTTTCTGTAAAAAATAAAATACAGCTGGTGATAAAATATCAAACTGACCTGCAAGGGCTCCACTGTAAAAAGGTACAAACATGGGAAACACTGTAAGAAATGAGCAAAGGTAAATGCTCTGTGAATGATTTCAACTAGTGGATCCACTCCAAAAAATGAAGGTGTTTGATTTTTTATCCTCCTGGTTTATTATTATTTATTGTATGGTTATTACTCCTGGTTCTATCTCACACTCAGTATTCTGCTGTTCCATTTTCACAGCTTAGTGAAAAACATCATCTCTGAAGAAACTCAGAGTAGATCATTTTAACCCACTCAAAGCAGGAATCAGAGTGAACTTATTTCAACACAATTGCCAGAACAAAACGTTGGCATCGAATGTTTCTGCAAACCATAGAAACATGTAATAGTAGCATGTTAACATTTCTAGTCATTGAATTAGGATGTTTTATGGTGTGACAACGCTGTGGTTAAGGTCTGGTGAAGATCACTTGGTTAGGGAAAGATCATGGTTGGGTTAAAATAAAATAAAAAGTAAAATACAAAGAGCTGCAGATGACCTGAAGGAAGTAAAATGCTGCTCATGTTGTGTGCTAGTGCAGAGTTTGACATGTGCAGCAGTTACGAGGATTGAATATATTGTGATCTTAAAGGTTCTTTAAATCAATTCATTTGGATTTTTGAGCTGATTGGATCCAGATCTGGTAAAACTGTCACTTTTCATTCATAGTTGAGTTGTGTGAAGGTTGTAGAAATGAGAAACTGACCCTGCGCTAAACTGTGTGTGAATAAACAACAGAACTATTAATAATCTTCAGCTTATTATCAGAGTGCCATTTTTCTGAATCTGACAATAAAGATCAAATGAAAGCTTCTATTATTATTTATGATGCTTTTTTATTGGACATAACAGGTGATACTGCAGTTCCATTTATTTCTGCCTGAGTAACAGAAACATACAAATGATCAACTTTACTTGGTACAACACAGAAACAGGAAATAAGAAACATTTCAAACAGATTGTAAACAGATTGATGATCCTGTAAATGAGCTTTTTATTGTGGATATTTAGTAAGGCGCTAAACTGTCAGCTGTTTGTCCTCTAATATTCTGTTCACATACAGCCAGAGCTGCAACAATTAGTCCATTCATTGATTATCCATCAACACTAAATCAACACTTCATCATCATTTGAGTCATTTGGAAGCAAACATTTTCTGCTTTTAGCTTCTCAGCTGTGAAGATTTCATGCTTTTCTTTGTCTTCCATGATAATAAACTGAATATTTGACTGTTCTGGACTTTAGTTCAGACAAAATGAGACATTTAAAGACGTCGCCTTTGACTCTGTGAAATTACAACCAGCATTTTACACTATTTACACAATTTCCTGACATTTTCTAGACAAAAGCATGAAGTGATGAATCTATGAATCATAATGTTTATTTACAGCTCTACATGCACATCCAGTAGAGACACATAAAAACATGTCGGTTTGTGAATCGACTATATGATTAAAAAACAAGAAATAAGAATAAAAACAACAAAGTGCCTCTATAGGCCAGCGGATACTTACTGTCATTATGTGTCTTATAGTTAGTTGGCAAAACTCTTCCAACATTTTTAAAAACCTTGGTCACAACTTGACGTTTCAGTAAACTTTCAGCCGCTGGTGGTTTTCTCTCTGAGAGCTTCTGAGGTTCACTGAGACTCATAAGGATCAAAGCCAGGACCTCTGAACCTCCAAACAGTCCTCTAACAGACTGAGCTATCTGCTCTGAGAACATCAGCTTCTTTTTTACACCTTTTTAAATGTCTTTATATGTGACTGACAAACAAACTGTCAGTCATGTGGAAACCATGTTGGTTTAGAAACTGCATTTACAAGCAGTGAGAGATCAGGTTGGTACTAAATAACATGAGAAAGTTTCTCTAACAGGAGGAGACTCTCCCTCCTACAGAGAGCACAGAGACACTGAACCAGACCTGACCATAAACCCAGCATACAGAGGTTCAGTGAATGTGGTGTTGAAGGTGTGGAGGTGGATCAGTGTGTCAGAGGAGACTCTGTAGAAGGACAGAGTGCCAGCAGGACAGTCCACATACACTGCTACTCTGTTAGAGACAGAGGAGGAGGAGGAGGAGGAGATGGATGTTTTTATCTTATTGTGCCGGGCAGAGTAACCACCATCATCATCAGAGCACCACAGACTCCAGGACTGATCATTCGCTCCAAACAAACAGTCATAACTGTTTCCTTTCCTGCTGATTCCTCTGTAACTCACTGATATATCAACGTATCCTGTCCACTCGACCTCCCAGTAACAGCGACCAGTCAGATCATTTCTACACAGCAGCTGAAGCCAGTGATCAAATCTGTCTGGATGATCAGGATATGACTGATCCTCCTCCCACACATATGTCACCTTCCTGTTGTTGTCAGACAGTTTGAGTTTTGTGTTTGCTGTGTTTGGATCCAGTGTGAGTTGACAGAAATCTGATGGAGAGAACGAGACACAATACAGCTGCAGTTATTGATCTATCATTGATTGATGATGACATCATCTTCATCCTCAGTAGGATGTGAATGAGTGATGTCACAGTTTGAAGTTTGCTTTGTTTTGATGAATGAAATGAAAAACACACTTACACTTCCTCGGACTTGTTGTCAAGCAGTGAACTCCAGCAGGATGCAGGCTGAAAGGAGGAGGGGGGTCAGAGCAGCACGTTCTCTTTCAGCATGCAAACATGGACATGATATCACTCTAGTCTACTGTTTGATTATTCTGATCAAATGATTGAATCTAATCAGGTTGAACTTTCAACATTTACAGGAAACTTCAGTTAGAAATAACAAAAAGTCAAAGATTCAGTTGAGATGTGTGATCAGCTCTGACAGAGAAAATGTTTCCAGCTCTTCCTCCTCTATCAGACATCGTCTCTCCAGACACTCAAACATCATTCATGCATCATTTATTATTAAGACTTTGGATTTCTGACATTTTACTTTAAAATTATTGATTCACATCTCAGAAAATCTGCATAAATATTGTAACTCTAAAAATAATTAAATGTCATCAATTAAAACGTCTGAACATGGTTTGAATGTAAATATATAAATATATAAACGTCAGTGTGAGAGAGTAAAACACTAAACTCAAATATTATAATAATTAAAGGGGTCAGAGTCAGTTTTTACTGGTTTGAGTTTTCAATTCATGAAAATGTTGTTAAAAAAGTGACTTTAATGCTTTTTGTTATAAAAATGTTATTAATTTTATGACTTACAACATAAAATAATATGAATTTTATTTTTATTCATTTATTTGTATTAAAGTTTTTATAATTTTTTCTCAATTATAAATGATGATGATGAGAAATGATGTTTTTTTAAATTAAATTTAAGTGTCGTTGTTTAAACAGAATTTCAATAATGATTTTTTCCAAAGAAGAGAGAAAAAATACTTTATAAATAATACTGAGATATATTTAGAACCAAATGTTGTTTTTTATATTTAGTGTGAATCATTTTAGCGGATGAAATATGTCCTTAAAGCTCCAGTGGAGGTGGATTTATGATGGTAGCTGGTAGATCATTTTAATACATTTCTATTTATTGAAATATGGTGATATCTGTACATATAGAGCCCCAGAGGCAGCTCTGTTCTTCTGTTCAATAAAACCATGAGGCTTCACTTCACACAAACTAATGAGGTTTATATATAATATATAAATAATACAGATATTGATCATATATCATATATAAATAGTGCGGTGACATTAGAGCAGCAGTAAATCAGCAAAGAGCTGCACAGATCAGTTCATCAGATTCTCTTCTGGCCTGAAAACATATTAAAACTGAATAACGTGACATATTAACAGCTTTTAGCGTGTTTTAAATCGACCACATTGCACAGTCCAAGACTAACGTGCTGCTTCCTGTCCAACCTCCTACTTCTCCTGCAACAATTATCAGCCCATGATTGACAGCTGCTTCAGGCCTATCGCTGTCATTCATTTTTGATTGACACGTTTGTCAGCCTCTGATTAGCCAAAGTAGTTTCCCGCCCTCTCACATTCTCCGGCCTGATGCGTGGACACACAGTCGGAGTGCTTCTTCTGTGTAGCAGCGCTGGAACATGTGTCAACAGCTAGCTTCATTTTATTTCACTGCTAGCATCTATAGCTAACATCTACTGCTAGCATCTACTGCTAGCATCTACTGCTAGCATCTACTGCTAGTTTCTACTGCTAGCATCTACTGCTAGGATCTACCGCTAACATCTACTGCTAGCATCTACTGCTAGCATCTACTGCTAAAATCTACCGCTAGCATCTACCACTAGCATCTACTGCTAACATCTACTGCTAACATCTACCACTAGCATCTACTGCTAACATCTACTGCTAACATCTACCGCTAGCATCTACTGCTAACATCTACCACTAGCATCTACTGCTAGTTTCTACTGCTAACATCTACTGCTAGCATCTACTGCTAGTTTCTACTGCTAGCATCTACTGCTAACATCTACCGCTAGCATCTACTGCTAACATCTACCACTAGCATCTACTGCTAGTTTCTACTGCTAGCATCTACTGCTAACATTTACCGCTAGCATCTACTGCTAACATCTACCACTAGCATCTACTGCTAGTTTCTACTGCTAACATCTACTGCTAGCATCTACTGCTAACATCTACCGCTAGCATCTACTGCTAACATCTACCGCTAGCATTTACCGCTAACATCTATGATAGCGTCTACAGCTAGCCTGCGTGTGAGGTGTTTAGGGAACATCAGTAAATCGTAGTGTCTACAGCTAGCCTGCGCGAGGCGTTCAGGGAACATCAGTAAATCACAGCGTCTACAGCTAGCCTGCGTGTGAGGTGTTTAGGGAACATCAGTAAATCGTAGTGTCTACAGCTAGCCTGCGTGAGGCGTTCAGGGAACATCAGTAAATCACAGCGTCTACAGCTAGCCTGCGTGAGGCGTTCAGGGAACATCAGTAAATCACAGCGTCTACAGCTAGCCTGCGTGAGGCGTTCAGGGAACATCAGTAAATCACAGCGTCTACAGCTAGCCTGCGTGAGGCGTTCAGGGAACCGGTCGTCATCTTGCAGTGACTTTTACAGCGGTTTACTTTCTGTATGAAGTTCAGTTGTAATTCCAGTTTTGTCAGCAAGAGATCATTTGTTTGCTCGTCATTCCATCAGTTTCCAGCAGATATTAACACGGCGACTGCAACTAGATTATATCTGAAATAAGGGAACTTTGAACATCACACTGAAGTTTTGGAGAGCCAGAAAGGCAAACTCATCCCATGGAAGTGTAACCAGGTGAAATAATATCTTTATCTTATGTGTGAAATGTCACCAAATCCTGACAAATCCTGTTTTCTAAGTGTTTAAGACGTGTTTTATGTCTTATATTTATGCCTGAATGTTGTATTCAAACTAGAGTGTCTGTACCGTCACTTTAAGAGCTCATCTATGTGCTTCTCTCAGTCTGCGCCAGATTAACTGAGAGGAGGTAATGTATTACTTTGCTCGTTACTTTGGAACATGTATTTTGGTGTTTGTAAAGCTTGTTTAATGCTGTATAAATGTTAGTTATTAGGCCGTGAACATTAGTTAATGTGTTCATTGAATGCAGACTTTGTAAACGGACGTTTTGCAGCTTTAAAGGAGACGTTTCCAAGTGCTAGTCTACATGGGTTTCTGTATATTAGTGTGCTAACAGGAGCTTGAGACCTGTGTGCTGTGTGGAGGAGACTGCATGTTTACTGAGCATTATGTGTTTTTCTGGTGATTTGTGCAGACAAATCCACCATCGTGCCTTCATTAAAAGAAGCAACCAGTAGCTGATGGTGGTCCAGGTCCTTCTGTTATCCAACACAAGCAGAACACAACGCAGGACAATTAAAGGGTTAACGGATGTGCACAGAACTGACATCAACTCTTAAAGACAATGCACACCTGTTACATAAGCAACCGAAGGAAGAAAGTGATGGACATGAGTTTATGCGTTGTGTGTGCTGCTATGGATTCCTCACTAGAAGAGTTATGTGGCCACATTTTCAGCTCTGCAAATTCAAGCCTCAGAGTGAAACATCTAAAGCAGGTAAAAAAAGAGTCCAAGCATTGTGAGCTTTTGCTGAACCTGCTCCAACTGGATTTAGCGACGCATACTGGAAGTTCTTCAGTGTTATGAACCAAGACAAGGTTGCAGTTGCTATTAAGGAAGAGCGCTGCATCCTAGAGTTTGGTTACAGACTGTTCAAAAAGAAGGAGAAGCTAATCAGCCAACACCAATATATTCAACAAACACTGAGAGAGCTTGGCAGACTGGTACTGAAGCAGAAACACTGACACCTGTGAAGACCATCAAAGAACTGATAAAAGCAGAAAAGTCCGCTCATGTTGTCGCTGCTGCAAGATGCCGAGCTGGATTCAGTGATCAAACTGGCAAATATCAACGTCCATGTCTTGCTGGTAAAGCGGGACACAGTTTGCATTCTTTGGCCGTGTTCATCAAGTCCCAAGGATTGAAGATGAAAGAGAAACAAACTGCCCAAGATGCTGAGGAATTCACAGAGCTATACCAAGAAAGGTGGAAATTTGACATTGAAGCCAAGCGCTAACTCAACTTGACCAGACCAGATGGATCCTCCTCAAATCCTTCCATTCACGCAGGATGTCCAAAACCTTCATGGCCATTTGTCTGAGGAACAGCAGCAACACTTGAATGCCCTGAAAGAAGAGCCTTCGCCCTTCAACTGGAAAAACCTTTGCAAAGTGATCCTGGTGCAAGTAATCCTGTTTAAGCAGGAGAGCAGGAGAGCTATCCACAATGCTCTTGTCTGCGTACTTATCCAATGTGATCATATCAGAAATCCCAAAGCGCTAACATCAAGGAAACTCAGGAAACACATTGCTACTCTCTCAACCTTCTGAATCTCAAGACCACAGGACTTGAGCAGTTGGCAGATTTCCTTGGGCATAACATGAGCGCCCACAGAAAGCACTACGGCCTTCCAGAGGTTCCCTCCAGCTAGCTACAATAAGCAAAGTTCTCCTGGCATTGGAACAGGGACGGCTAGGAGAATACAAAGGGAAAAGTCTGGAGGAAATTCAACGTGATGTCAACGCTATTCAGTCTCATTAGATTTGAAAGCAAACAGCAAACGACTATTTGCCATGTAAAGATAAAGGAGAGTAAAGGCCTTTACATACTGGGGGCTTTTTTTCCTGCAAGGTTTTTTCAAACTGTTGTTTTTGTCATGAGTACTTTGACACAGAAGGTGAATATTACAAGGAGAAAAAGCAGAATTGAGAGTTTTCACACAGCCAATAAAAGCATCAACCAATCAGGAAGTGTAATCTGCAGGGACAGCTGTTTATGGTGAAGGCCCACATGGGCTGTTGAATATCCTGCTGTATGTGTTTGGAACTGATTTACTGTATCTACATTGATTGATCAGCTCCCAGTCTGTCTGTGAGCGTTACTGCATGCAGGCGGGAAATAAAGCCAATCAATCAATATATTGATTCATGTATCATATGCATCATCATCATGTATTTATAAATACAAACACTGTGGATTTCTTCCCGTGGAGCCCACATGCCAACTATTTTGGTTCAGTACAGACGGCCCAATGAGCCGTCACAACTTTCCCAAATTTGTGTCTCTGCTGGTGTGAATAGTTTTAATGCAAACTATTCAGCTGTGAGCGTGTTGCATGTTGGTGTGGTTTCTTCATAACGCCCCCAGTGTGTAAAGGCCTTAATGGAGACCAGAGTAGAGAATGAGCTCACACTCCCTCTGTGTGTGTTGTTATCTGAGCCTCTCTCTTCTCTCTTTTAATAGCTGCTCTTGCTGCGCGTTCATGTGCGTTCAAACGAGTCCCTCCCTGTGAAACTATCGGCCCTCCCCGCATTTAAAAAGAGCCGCAGCCGTCTGCAGCTATAATACACCCAGCTAACTGGCTAGCCTCTGTAGCTACAGCCAACACAGACTGAGAGGAAGAAGAACAGCAACCACATTCAAACAAGCCAAAATGAGTTTTGAAATCAACCTGTCTGTGTTTAACTTGGTTTATTTTCACAGTTACAGTCACAGACAGTTTCAGCTTCAGCAGCTGTTAGCTCTCAGCTCTGTGAATGATTCATGTGAATTAATGCCAGTGTGAATGATTGATTGTGTAAAGGTTCAGTACACTGAAAAGAAGAGCTTTGCCCATCACTACTGTGTTTCACTGGAACACTGCTGAGAACACAAAGGAAACACAAACACAGCAACCAGAAACTTTACAGGAGCTCCTCAAAAAACAATGTATGCAAGTCATTTTCTACTTTATTTCACATTTGAAGCCTTTTAAATTTAACTGAACCATATGGACACAAAAGTATTAGCATCACGTCATTGACCCATTTGACCTTCATTAAAATACTGATGCAGATTTGTAGTGGTGATAATTTGAAGATAACTACACAGTTTCAGTTCTTTATATTATCAGTCCAACTGTTTCATGTAGGACTTTTGTTTCCTGTTGATTGTCAGATTGATCACAACAGTTTCAGCTTTCCAACTCATTCATATTCTGTCAGTTACTATTTTAGAGACTGTTGACATGGAGGAGTGTTCACAAGAGGACATGGAAGGTATGTGTCAATGATTGTTTCTGAATTGGTTATGAATGATGTGTCATTGGATATGAACATTTATGACCACTGCATGTGCTTTTTGTTTGGGCCACTGCAGGTTTCCCTACTTATTGACCAGTTTCAGGAGAACACAATTGGTTCAGAGGATAATTCTGCTATTTTTCAAGCCAGCTTCTATTTTGTATTCAATGTCAATCAGTGTAGATGAGAATTCTGTTAACTCTGTCTTAAAATGTTGGCAGCATGAAGCCAAATAAATTAAAGACGTTAAAGACATTACACCCTTTAATCACGCTGATAAGCTGCCTGAGTTTCTTCAGTGAAAACGTGACGAACATTGTCAGCAATCATCCCGCTTTGTGAAGGCTACTTCAGAAAACCAGCGAGCACTGTTAGCATCCTACAAATCGTTCAGTGTAAAAACCCCACACCATGGCGGAGGAGCTGATACTGCCTGCAGCATCAGACATGGTCTCCATCATGCTGGATGACAAAAGTGCTGCAAAAATAAAAACTATCTGTCCAATGACACTGTTGCCAGACGTATAAATGATCGCTAACGATCTTCAAGAGCAGCTGGTAGATCAACTCAAAGACAAACGCTTTGCATTACAATTCAAAAAGCAACTGACAGCAACAAAGACTGTTTGTTTGTGTCTTATGTACGTTTTGACGAGACAAACTCTCTGTGAGGATCTACTTTGCTGTAAATATGTCAGAGACAGAGCCACAGCTGAAGAGCTATTCAAAAAGCTGGACAGCTTCCTGACTGAGAAAAAAGTGGGAGAACTGCATCAGTGTTTGCAGTGATGGTGCACAGACCATGGCAGGGGTGAGAAGAGGACTTCAGGCACTCATCAAAAAGGCCTCACCCAATGCTGAGTGGACACACTGTGTTATACACAGAGAAGCACCTTTCCTCTGAATTAAGTGAGGTTATGACTGACATCATAGGTGTGGTCAGTTTATAAAGACCAGACCACTAAAAACTAGAGTCTTCTCTGCTATCTGTGAGGAGATGGGAGCTGAACACCAAGCTGTGCTGTTTCACAGTGAAGCGAGGTGGCCGTCACCAGGAAAAGTTTGGTCCTGAGTTTCTGAGCTCAGAGAGCAGATAAGAATGTTTCTGGAGCAGCAGCACATGTATGAAGTCACAGAGACTTCCTGGTGAAACTGGCCTACCTGAGTGACATATTTGGAAGGCTTAATGAACTGAATCTACAGCTTCAAGGGAAAGATCAACACCTCCCTCAGCTCACAGACTAGATCAGCTCTTTCACTGGAAAGCTGGCGACTTGATGAAGGAAATACTGATTCATTGGAGAACCTGCATGAATATGTTGACACCGCTGACTATGATGCCACCTCAGTGCTTCCCTGTATCAAGCAGCATATTTCATCATTGATGGGATTCTTCCCTGAAAACAGTTCCCAGTATGACTGGGTCAGAGATCCTTTCAGTGCAGCAGCTCCTGCTGGTTTCAGCTCTGCAGAGGAGGACCAGTTCATTGACATGACGTCTGACTCCACATTGAGACTGAGGATCACGTCACAGACACTGAGTGACTCCTGGCTGAGTGTAGAGAGGCAGTATCCACTCTGAGGGCAGAAGGCTGTGGCCATTCTTATTCCTTCTGTAACATCATATCTCTGTGAGACTGTCCTCTCTGCTGTTGCTGCACTGAAGACCAAGTACAGGTCCCAGCTGAACATGGAACAGGAGCTGAGAGTTGCATCATGCTTCAAACCTGCTTTGAAAAGCTGTGCGCTGCAAAACGTGTTTATTGTAGCCGTTAATCCTGACTTCCTCATTTGGATTAAAAACAGCACAAATTGTTGTTTTCATTCTTGTTCTGTAGGTGAAAGTGTTTCATATATTTTGCTCCTGCGTTAATGTTGTTGACCATTTTGAATTTAGTATTTATTGATTTTATTTAATTTTATTTTTCAGTATCAAACGGCAGTCAGTCAAAAAATGTTTATAGTTTAAATAAAGATTTTTTTTCATTTCAGGCAAATTGATGCATTTTAAATCTTTTCTGTTACAAACAACAAAGTTAATAAAATTATTCTTTGTTGTAAGTTGATTTCTTTCTTTGTTGTTTTCTTTAATGTTAATAAGGACACAGTGTTATGCAGAGGTGTACTTAACAATTTTATAGACAAATGATACTATTTATAGTCACGGCGGAGAGCAGGGGGCGATAAGTGTTTTCTTCTTCCTGGGAGGGGCTTAACAGAAAATAATAGAGAAGCACTGGTTTAAATGATGCTTCTGAACAAAATGTGCAGCAAACAAAGAATTGAAACAATTCAGTTGTTGCTCAAATTTCAGTTTGTAAAAGTGCATCTTTATAAACTTTGAACGTGACAGTTTGAGCAGCACTGGGACGCAGCTCACTGTTCATTTTTATCCAGCAGGATAGTGAACGTGCAGAGGCAGAGTCAGGGACTGCACAGACAACAATGGACATCTATGTGATTCCAGTGGAGGGTGCCGGTCCTGAAGATGAGATGTATGCAGATGTTGGTGTTGTACTTGAAGGTGTGGAACTTCTGCAAAACCTACAAAGTATCACCTCTGCAAGTGTGATGCTTTACAGACTGATTTATGCTCTGAACTTGAGCCCAAAGACCTCAAGAGTACATGTGAAGTTTTTCAGAAAGTCCTGATGGAACTGGACACCAACAAACTTTCATCAAAAGTACAAACACTGGAAATTAAAATGCTCCAGTGACTGTGAGCAACTGTCCTGATGCACTATTTACCCCTGGAGAAACATGTTCATGTGGTTCAATCAGTACAATTTCAGCACTTGTTGGAGTGAGTTTTGTCTTTGTGAAATCTTCAACTAGTGTTCTTGATAGTGTTTGATAGTGAATACTCCTCTGCTAGATGCAGTATGACACATCCATGGAAAGTGTGGTGATGCAGAGCCTCTCAACCACTGAGCCTTTTGGTAGGCAGAACATTTCAGAAACTGCAGACTGAGGATTCCTTGACATGTTAATGTCATGTAAGCTTTAGTTATCATAGTTGATCTGTAATGTGATAATCTATCTGTCCACAACTTTCACACTAAGCCAGCGGTTATGTTCTGGAGGACAAATAGACACGCCCACACCTCCATGCCACCCTGCAGCTGAACGCCGCAGCGTCTGATTGGGTCTGAATACGACCTTCCTGTTAACCTTTTCCTCTGCTCTGCTCACATTCACCATCACTTTACTGACGATCGCTCTCTCACTTAAACACTCGCTCACATACTGCCCTTTTCTTTAAAAGGAGCTACACAACCTGCAGTTTCCATGGCAACGACACAGATGTTGACTCTAAACAGCTCAGAGGCTCCCAAACATTATTGATTTCCAAATGAACGGATATTTGGTGTTATTTTTGGCATTTAAAGAAAAGTTTTGGTCTGGCGGCTCACACTGTTATACAGGAAACACTGCTCATAGTTTTCAAAATGATAAATTTAAATACACTTAATTAATTTAAAGTGCATTAATTTGATGCAATTTAAGTAAATTGGGGATATTGCATAAACCTGGTTATTATTTACTTTATACACATTGGATCTATTAATAAGAATATATAAGCTTTCATTCCTGTTTGTTTAATTAATGTTTGAATTATAAAAATCCTTCATGTTCAGTTTATTAGTTTGTAAATGTCAAAACTCTGCAATTCAAATGGATGTAAATTTATATGCAGTTGAAATACATAAGTCTTACATATTAGGCCTAAATATTTCTGAGTGTACCTGAGAGTGTCCAGTCTCCAGTGTGGATCCTTCAGTCCAGCAGACAGAAGCTTCTCTCCTGAGTCTCCTGGATGATTGTAGCTCAGGTCCAGCTCTCTCAGATGGGAGGGGTTGGAGCTCAGAGCTGAGGCCAGAGAAGCACAGCCTTCCTCTGTGATCAGACATCCTGACAGGCTGCAAACACACAAAACAACACACATGTCAGACAGTCTGAGAGTCCTGCTGTGTGCAGTCAGATACAACAACAAACTCTCTATCTCTGAACTAAGGTCAGGGGTCATGACCCCCCAGGAAGAAAATGTTTTAAATATCAGCTTTAAATTGTGGATCCAGTCGATGTTAGCAGGAGGACAAAGAGAAAAACTCACACTAGAATTAATCTGACTGCTACAGAAGTAATGTAAGAGGGACATCAGTTCACTGCACGCAGCCAAGAGAGCAGAGCCACGTCCAAAAGTGGATTAAAGTTCTAGCATTGTCTATACCTGCTCCATGTAAAAGTGCCCTGAGATGACTTTGTGTTGTGATTTGGCACTATATAAATAAAATTGAATTGAATTGAATTGAATCTGCCTATTCCTCAGGAATTACATTACTTCACTTAAAGCAGCCAATGACCAGTCAGACTCACTTATAACCACATTTTAATGCATTAAAACAGTGATTATTGATTCATTATAAAATGATTATAATGTATTACAACTATGAGAATTATAATACACTATGATCCTTGTAAAACATGTCAGTGACCAGCAGTTATGAAATATTAAGATTCTTGACCTAATAAGTCATTATACATGTTTTATAATGTGTTATGATTATTGTTATAAAGCATTATGGATATTTATGAGTGTTTATAACTATAATTATACAGTGTTATAAGCAGATTATAACACATTATAAGGATGTTTATAATGCATTATAGACATGGGCTTCATAGAAAGTGTTTCCATAAACATTTCTCAACTAAATTGTCTCTTTTCCTTTTTTTGTACATTTCAAATGAATGCACATATCAGGCCTTTTACATGTTATAATACATACACATTAGCTTTGAAGCCCATTTCAAATAAGCACAAACTGCCTCACGTGCTTTCCCAGCGCTACAACAGCAGCTTAGCATGTAGCACTTAGCCTAGCTTCTAGGCTACATTTAAGCCTACAGTGGTTAGCGGCTAACAAGCTTAGCAGCATCAGCTATATTCTCATCACATCACACAAACATTATATCCTGACTGGCTTTTTGCTTCACCATACCTTTCAAGGTAAACTAACACACCTTTAAATGATTTTGGAACAAACCTTAATGCTAACTAGCTAACCTCGGGTGGCTAACTCACCAGGATAAGCCGTTAATTTGGAGGGAAACGCCCGCCGGAGACCCGAAGATTCTTTTTGCACAGCTGCTCTGCAGTTTAACAGTTTTCTCTCTCTGGCAGCTCCACTCGGTTTCAACTTATTTACATCTGACATTAAAACGCCTCATTTTACTCTTTACAAACTAACTCATTTTAGCCGCACACCTGAGTAGCTGCACTCCTAGCTAGCATCTACTGCTAGCATCTACAGCTAGCCTACATGTGAGGTGTTTACACACTTACACAGCTGTACTATACCTTGAAACAGACAATGAAATTCAGTAAATAGCAGAGCTGCCCATTTCATTACTTTATATTCATTTAATAAATATTAAAATGTCAATTAGATGATATTCTGCATGAGAAATTAAGAAATAGAAGAAAAAAAAACTCAGTTATAATCATCCGCTTATTTGATACCAACAGAAATGTAAGCGATTTCAATTGTACCATGAAATTTGAGAACCTGTAAAATGAAATGTCATTGAAATCTGTAAAATCGTCTGTTTTTAATTAAATATTCATCTGTTGAAAGGGTTGATGAATCCTGACCTGAGAGTTTCCAATGTGCAGTGTGGACTCTCCAGTCCACCAGACAGCTGCTTCACTCCTGAATCCTGCAGGTTGTTGTTACTCAGGTCCAGCTCTCTCAGACTAGAGGACTGGGAGCTGAGAACTGAGGACAGAGCTGCACAGCTTCTCTCTGAGAGATTACAGCCACTCAGCCTGGAGAGCAAATAAAAAGGAAAGAAATAAATAAGAATTTATTTTAGTAAGGATAGCTAAGTATTTAAATAATGATGAATAAATCCAACTATCTGTGTTCTTACAGAGCTTTGTTGGAGGCTTTGACCACTGGCAGCAGCCTCAGAAGAGCCTCCTCTGAAGCAGAGTATTTCTTCAGGTCAAACACATCCAGATCTTTTTCTGATGACAGTAAGATGAAGACCAGAGCTGACCACTGAGCAGGAGACAGTTTATCTGTGGAGAGACTTCCTGATCTCAGGGACTGTTGGATCTCCTCCACTAGAGAACGATCATTCAGTTCATTCAGACAGTGGAACAGATTGATGCTTCTCTCTGCAGACAGATTCTCACTGATCTTCTTCTTGATGTACTCAACTGTTTCCTGATTGGTCTGTGAGCTACTTCCTGTCTGTGTCAGCAGACCTGGGAGGAATTTCTGATTGGTCTGCAGTGAAAGACCCAGGAGGAAGCGGAGGAACAAGTCCAGGTGTCCATTTGGACTCTTTAAGGCCTCGTCCACAGCTCTCTGGTACAGATGTGTTTCTGCAGATTCTTGTTCAGTTTCAGACTTCTGGGATGTTGTTTGTTGTTCTGCCAGCAGATTGACTCCAGACTTGATGAATGTCAGATGGACATGAAGAGCAGCCAGAAACTCCTGAACACTCAGATGGACGAAGCAGAACACCTTGTCCTGGTACAGCCCTCTCACCTCTTTAAAGACCTGTGTGAACACTCCTGAGTACACTGAGGCTGCTCTGATATTGATGCCACACTCTGTCAGGTCTGATTCATAGAAGATCAGGTTTCCTTTCTGCAGCTGCTCAAAAGCCAGTTTTCCCAGAGACTCAATCATCTTCCTGTTCTCTGGACTCCAGTGTGGATCTGTCTCAGCTCCTCCATCATACTTGACCTTCTTCAGTTTGGCCTGAACCACCAGGAAGTGGATGTACATCTCAGTCAGGGTCTTGGGCAGCTCTCCTCTCTCTCTGCTTTTCAACAGATCCTCCAGAACTGTAGCAGTGATCCAGCAGAAGACTGGCATGTGGCACATGATGTGGAGGCTTCGTGATGTCTTGATGTGGGAGATGATGGTGCTGGCCTGCTGCTCATCTCTGAATCTGTTCCTGAAGTACTCCTCCTTCTGTGGGTCAGTGAACCCTCTGACCTCTGTCACCATGCCGACACACTCAGGAGGGATCTGATTGGCTGCTGCAGGTCGTGTGGTTATCCAGAGGCGAGCAGAGGGAAGCAGGTTCCCCCTGATGAGGTTTGTCAGCAGCACATCCACTGAGGTGGACTTTGTAACATCAGTCAGGATCTTAGTGTTGTGGAAGTCCAGAGGAAGTCGACACTCATCCAGACCGTCAAAGATGAACACAACCTGGAACTCTTCAAACCTGCAGATTCCTGCTTCTTTGGTTTCAGTAAAGAAGTGATGAACAAGTTCCACCAAGCTGTACTTTTTCTCTTTCAGCACATTCAGCTCTCTGAAAGTGAATGGAAATGTGAAGTGTATGTCCTGGTTGGCTTTGTCTTCAGCCCAGTCCAGAGTGAACTTCTGTGTTAAGACTGTTTTCCCAATGCCAGCCACTCCCTTTGTCATCACTGTTCTGATTGCTTCATCTCTTCCAGGTGAGGCTTTAAAGATGTCTTCTTGTCTGATGGTTGTTTCTGGTCTGTCTGGTTTCCTGGATGCTGTTTCAATCTGTCTGACCTCATGTTCATCATTGACCTCTGCAGTCCCTCCCTCTGTGATGTAGAGCTCTGTGTAGATCTGATTCAGAAGGGTTGGGTTTCCTGCTTTAGCAATCCCTTCAAACACACACTGGAACTTCTTCTCCAGGTTAGATTTGAGTTCATGTCGACACCTGCCAGCACGGATTCCTTAATGAACACAAAAGCAATAAGATAATTTTGTAATTAATAAAGAAAATATGACAGTTTAATTCTCCTAATTTCCATAAAAATTAATGAATATATTCCTGATTCCTGCTTCACCAAAAGGCACAAACGTAAAGTAGAGCCTCTTCTTCAGGGTAGGTTTGCGTTTGCGCTGATCCTCAACAGGAATCTCTGAGAGAATAAACAACAATTGACAGAAATGAGAAGATGTTATAGAAAACATGAATCATAAAACATTTTCATATAAGTATTCCATTTAATAATATTATTATAATATTGGAACCTTTAATTGTTCTGAACCTGATGATCCAACATTCACTCCACTTTAACCAGTGATTGTTCAGGTTTGTGGAGGAGAGAAACTTCTCTCTCAAGCTTCTTTTTTAAATTCATTGCACAGCTACTTCTGTCACTTTTCATGTGAGTGCAAACCATAAATCCCCTCCAGGAGAGACTTTCTGAGAATGTTCACTTTAATCAACATATTTAAACAGTTATCATGTCTCTGCCTCGCTTTATGACGGCCTGCAACACAAAGACTGGAAACAAGGGGAAGCAGCTAGCCTGGTTGGTGTCCAAAGGGAACAGATGCTGTTTCCATTACAGGAACTTAACATGTATCCATTGTTACTGGTTCTGCTGGTGTTTCCACTGTTCTCCCCTCACTTTGAGGACCAGTTCCTGAACCTGAATGATACTGAATCCAGGTTCAGGTTCTCTCAGAGGAAGGAATGCAACAGCTGGTTTAACACAGTAATTAATAATGCAGGACATGAGTTCAGACAAACATGGCAGGGAAGTTAGTTTCAGTATACAGTAAACTCTGCCTGCTGTCACACCTCCACACAGTTGACCAATCAGGGAGTAAAGTGGGTGTGATTGTTGGTTTTGGAGCAGTTCAACACAAACTGTTGGACTTCGCCCTCTAGAGGAGGTCTGACTATCCAACAAGTGCTTCAGTTGGAGCACACTGAAGCCTTAAGAACCATTCACACCTGGACTCATGGGACTCTAAGGACTGACAGGCAGATGGAATAATGACCCACATGTGGCTTAATAATGGTGAGTTCAGACAGAACACAGAGTGTATTTTTCATGCAGCGCGTATCGCTGGACTTTATGAATGTACTTCATGAACGTACAGAGAGGAGAGAGAAAAAGGAGAAACTGGAGGGAAATAATAGAAAGAACCAGAGTTCCTGCTGAGTTCTGAGTTCAGTCAGAGGCTGAACTAAACACAAACACACAGAGGCACACTCCCAAAGACACGCTTGGTGTGTCTGTTGCTAGCTGGCTAACAGCTAATGTACAGCTGGTATTTTGGCTGTTGGGTCAAATAAACACAAATGATCCAGCAGTAAAACTTGTGAGAGTAACACAAGGTGAAAATTGTCTTTGTGTTGTGTGTGAACACAGCTTTAAGGTGTAAACAGCCCTGCAGAGGTTAAACACCTGTGACTTCCCACCAGTCAGTCAGAACTAAAGAAGACTTTTGGATGAGAGGAGAAACACCTTGAAGAATCTAAAACAAGTCCACCGACTGTTGACTGAGCTCTTCTAAATATCTTTGTAATATCACATTTATAATCTTTACATGACTTACCTTTAGATACTTGAGCATTCTCCTTCATCTTCTCCAAAATCATTCTGGTCACTTTAATAGCATCATCACAGTATTTCGTGACCATCAGATCCACTGTGTCCGTTCTGTCTGCTTTCTCCAGTCGACTCTTTGGGATTGCTTCGAAGCCTTCAAGGATTCCCTCCTGCCACAGGAACCACTTCAATCTTTTAAACTCATCAGATCCCAAATTGTCCAAATACTTCAAGAGGACCTCTGGAGGTGTCGCCATCTTTTGTCCTGAGATCTAAAAGTTATGACAAAAATCTGTATTTAATTAACAATTACACAGTTAATTTTCTGGATCACCAACACTGAAGTATTGATTGATATTATTAAAATGTAACTGTAAAAGCAGGTTAACCAACATATTTCCTGACAAAGCACAACAGAGCTACCTGCTTGAAGGTGTCTTTAAAGAACACTTTGTTGATTTTCTATCTAACTTAATTAGAAATGTGTTGTTCTTCCAGGAAGCAGTGACGTCTTCAAGAACTACAACATGTTTTCTGTAGGACAATAACAACGGTCACAAATGGTTTCAGAACATCTGTTAGCTGAGAGGAGGAGCTGGACCATGATTATTTAATGTCTTATTGGTGTCTTGATGTTTTGTTTTTTCTTTTATTAAAAAATATATTATATGAATAAATCTTTTCCATCATTTGTCTTTGATCTAAAATATTTAATTTTAAATAATGAACACTTCTGTTTATAGTTGTGCTATAAATACTCTGCTTTGTGTGAATTGCTTGTCAGTTATATCTACATACAGCATGTTTGTGTATAATTTAATGCATCAGATGGTATTTTGTAAGTGTTGGAACTTAGCAGAGAGTTTAACAAACATCCAGCAGGTGGCAGTAACGCAGGAAAATGGAAATTAAGGAGCCTGAACTGCATTATTTGGAGTTGTTGAAGCGTGTTATGTTATTGTGGAGGACGGATGTTTTGTCATGATTGATGTAGACTTTGTAGACTCAGGAACAACCTGAAAGTCCTGTAAAATCAGCAGCACGTAGTGTTTACAGCGTGAAGAGAGAGCTGCTAAAAGACCGCTGATGGCGTCTTTTATCTGACTCTGGTAAAGACAAATCTAAAGTCAATGATTAAAACCATATGTGGTCAGAAAGGTAAGAAGTTCTACACCATCAAACTAGTTGGAAACATCACATGATCATTTATAACAGTAGTTAAAGCGAGGGCGCAGGTTTGGTTTAACTCTGGTAGGGACATTTTATGTTGGACGGTGTAAATAATGATGTGTGTGTACTTGCTCTCTATCACTCTTTTCTCTTTCATAGAAACATGTTCACACACATAAAGAGCCTGACTCTGCTAAATGTTTACTTTAGTCAATATGCATTTACTGACTTACCTGAAACTGGACTGTATCAAGATGTTTCCTCTGATCTTTATATTTTATTTTATTGATAGACTGCTTCACTATAAATCTGAGACCCAAACTAACATTTAAAATGAACATATCATAGACTGTCACAATAAATGTGTAGAACCCTGCAGGTAATGTGCTGCTCTGTAACTCACTGCTGTAGGTTTTCAAACCTGAGATTCTGTCCTTCTTTCAGTTTGTGGATTTGGGCGACAAGACTCAAGAGTTTCATGACACAGTGAAGCTCAAACCTCTTTAAATGCAGAACTTTTTGTGTTAATTGTTTGCAGAACTAAGTTCATGTACATCAGTAAAATGTGCTGTTTAAACACACTTGATTATAAAATGTGTCCAATATAATAACATGAACATTATATAAGTGTATTTTAACTACACTGTTATGCTCATAGTGTCTTAATACACTTACTGAAAATATGTTAATATATGTAAGATAATGTTCTCGTATTTGACAGCAATTAATAAGTACTTATATAAATTTACATAAAACATACTTGGCAATACTTCAATGCACTTTAAGAATATTTTTCCCTTGTACTGTATAAATATAGATGTACTGTATAAATATAGATGTGCTGTATAAATATAGATGTACTGTATAAATATAGATGTACTGTATAAATATAGATGTGCTGTATAAATATAGATGTACTGTATAAATATAGATGTACTGTATAAATATAGATGTACTGTATAAATATAGATGTGCTGTATAAATGTATAGATGTATAAATGTTCATGTGAGAATAGTTTTCCTTCCATATATGGTTGTGAACTCCATCTTAACTGCAGTTATTTTACATTATGTTGGTAAAAACCTACTAAAATAACTGCATTGTCCTGCAGTAGCAGCACTGAACTGTAACATTTATACAAAACTGCAAAATGTCTTAAACTGATTTTGTCTTTATTTGAAACATTTTTATGTTTTAGGTTTGTTGTTGTGAGTTGATTAAAAAAATGAAGCAGGTCAAATTTTGCAGTTAATATAAATTTCCAGTAAATTACTGGCTACTGAGTTGCATTACTTTTACAATATATAGTGTAATTATACAACAGCATACTGCTATATCACAGTAATCTAGTGGACATTTTACATTCAGTAACTCACAATACAGAACTTGGACAACATTTGGACAACTGTGTTGACTTTCAATAACAGCAAACTAACTGCAAGATAAATATGGAGATTATAATATAATAATTTAATATAATATTTAATAATCTCCATACAATATAAATACACAACACATTAAATGTTTACCATTAATATCTACAGCATAGTACAATTAAACCCACCTGAGTCTCAGGAGAGCTCGCACCGTCGGCCATCTTTCACCACCTGCAGGGGGATGAATGTTCGACCAATCAGATTCAGGCGTAAAACCACAGTCAACATTTGTTCTCTGAACTTGCAGTTTGCAGTTTTAACTTCACTGTCGCACACAAACGTAGGAAATTTGTGTGTTTGTCTCTCAGACTTTTTAAAACTTCACTGTTGAAAAAAATTTTAATTACACACAAAATATTTATACAGCTGCAAAACTTGATTCCACATCCACAAACTATTTCACAAGCTCTAAACATTTATGACCATTATTTGATTCCATAACGCTGCACTTCCTGTTACATCCCCGAAAGCATTATGGGAACCGTAGTTCCATAACTGAGAGCTCAATTATTCCCCAAATCAAACTAAGACAAGGAACAAAGAATAATAATAATAATAATAATAATAATAATAATAATAATAATAGTGATGAAATCCATGAATATGAGCTTTTGTTGATGTTGACATTACTAATGCTCAGACTTTAAATCCTCTGCTCTAAATGTAACATTCTTCATCTTCTCTTCACTTGAATCTCATAATGACTGACAGAGTTATTTCTCTCAGGGTCAATCTGTGTTCAGTCAGCACTTCAACATGCTGCTTGTTTCTTAGTTTTACTGCTGAACATCTGCTGAAATGACAAACATCCAGCAGATTTTATCAGCTGTTTCCAATAAATGTTAATGAGGCAAGTTGTTCAAACTGCAAAGTGAAACCTGTCTGTTGTCTGCCGACTAAAAAGACGACATGAAAAGACTTAAATCTTGTTATTAGAATTGTACTAATGACTTTAGTGACATGAATCCAAACACAAAGAGGGACAGAGAAGCAGAGTGAAGCTATTTCAACAATATTTCCAACACATGGAGGCTGTTAGCTCACTGTCATTCTTCATCCTCCCACCAGATGGAGCCAAAGTCAACAAAGCTTCAAATCTCACACAGTGTCTGTAAGAACATTGATCAGATCATTAGTGTCTGGATCAATGATTGACAGTGACTGTGCAGGCTGATGTGTGTTGTGGGTTTGTGTTAGTTGACCAGGTATCATCTCTGGTTACAGAGAGTTGAAGTGCTGGGAGTCAGCAGATATCACAAACACAAACAGCAGATACATCAGTGAGACACTTTTCTGCCCTTTCTGTGCTCAAACTGATTATTAAACTCAAACTGGATGAACATGAAGCATCTGATACTAATAGTCAGCAGCTGTATTTTATGCATCATGATGACAGCCTGCAGCTGCTGCAGCTCTTCTATTATGCTTCACTGTCTTCTAAATATAAGATGTTTCAAATCCATCAGAGTCATGATTGAGGCCGAGCTTGAAGGACACTGAGATGTATTATTTTGTCCATATCTTCCAGCCCTAACTTATGGATGATGTAATAATAGTGTGAGTGAGAGAAAGCTGCCATCAGCTGCTGTACTTCCACTATCAGTCCACTAGATGGCGTCATGAAGCTGCAGTGAAGTGAAGAGCAGCACACATGATGCCTGGAGGAGGATTTACATTCACTGACTCACACTGACTCCATTTCATTCATATTCAGTCAATTCAACAGCAATAAACAACATGTCAATAGTTTCAGTTGTCTATTAGTTCTCTTTGATGTTGTTGTCACATTAGTAGTGCACATGACGCACAAACACACATGTATTCAATGATTAGAATCAGGGCACTTTTACTTTGATAGGACTTCTTTTACAGGAAATACAAAGGTGTTAAACAGCAGCAGATGTTAGATCTTAACTGCTGTCACACATTGTTATTGTAGCAACATTGAACCTGATGACGTCCTCTGACTGTCCCTCCACATCAGTCAATACAATACATTTGATTTAAAGCTTTGACAGGAAACAGTAGCAGGCCGATACTGTAGTGTCTGACTTTACGCCGCTGGAAACAACCTTCAAAAAGTAGATTTAGTTTGATTTGTGAGAGCTGAAGAAAGGAAATAATCATCAGCTGTTCATTAATATTGATTGATTCCAGTAAATCAATCATTTAACAACATGTAGATTTATCTTCCAACATGAGAGTTCTCCAAACTTTCTGATGAAATAAAAACATCACACAGCAAGAAACAAACCCTGAAGTTACTAAAGAGAAAGTTCAACTGTGAAACAAAGCAAACTTACAGTTAACGTCCAAACTGCTGAAGACAAAGACTCTCCGCTCCACGTCTGTCAGAAAAGTGTTTGCCACAGGTGAGCTGATTCCTGGAAGCAGTCAGAGCTCCACCTGTAGAGGAGGAGGGACAGGTAGAAACAGGGCCGGCTCAAGGTATTGGCCACATAGGCAGTCGCCTCGGGCGCCGCCTTCTTTTGGGCGCCGGGCCCCCTCATAGGAAAAAAATCATGACATAGATCAATAAAAAGTTCCTGGTTTTCTGTCTCGGAATAAAATACAAACAAATACATAAAGAAAGACAGAAACACACTTTGCACCCCTGTTCTTCACAATGTTTCATCTGCTCTGCACTTGTACTGCGCGCACTGAAGAAGAGGGACGATGCTTCACAAAGTCTGTGAGATGTCAACAGCAGATATTCACATTTTATTTCATAATGAAAAGGTTCAAACTCTCAGATGTACAGGGAAGAAAACAGAGAAAAGAGGAGGAAAGAAAGACTAACATAGAGGTATGGCATGAATAACTATGTTTGCATGTATATTTAGCTTTGCCTGCAGATGAAGGAACAACAGACACAATATCCACTGCTGCTACTCTACAGCCTACAGCACCGTCAACTGGAACAGATCCTGAACTCTGTGAGTCCATCAAGGCAGCAGCTGTAGATCCTGTCTGATGGTGAGGACAGAGTTAGTCAGCAGAGGCCATACCAGGTCAAATAAGACTCTACATTTACAAAAGGAGAGGATGGGACAAGTTCCCATCACCACCACTTTACAGGAAATGACTGAACGCAGAGAAAATCAAGAGAAGCTGGGTGCTTCCAAGAAAAAAATGGTCTTTACTGCTTCTGCTGCAAACTGTTCTCCCAAAAAAACCGAACCACAAACTAATCAGTAATTCACTGAATGACTGGAAACACTGCAGTGAAAAAGTCAGAAGCCATGAAAACAGTCCAGAATATTCTAGACACATGACATGATGGAAGGAGTCGTCTATCCAGCGTCATCTAGCAATAACCAAGTGCCAGAGTCTTATATGTTACTGACAGGTAGGTGCTAATATTTAACAATTTATTCATTCTTTGATACGTGATTCATTTGTTTGAGAAGTAATTTATAAAAATAAAAGGATATGTTTTTGTCTTGAAACCATTGTGGTGTCTGATGTTTACTGTGCATATTTTTACTGTGGAATGAGTGGGTGGTGACCAGACAGCACTGGTAGGGTCATTTGGGTGGACTGTGGTTGGGGGGGTTCAGATGCTTATTTGGCCAAGGGCACCAAACTGGCTGTTCCTGCTGTTCCTGCATGTGAAGACAAACACTCAGCTGCTGTTTGAATGTTTGAAAGCTGCAGTTCATGAATCAGTGACAAACATTAACATGAACTAATCAGTCTGTAAAACATGGTTCATTTTAATATTATCACATGTGACTTACTTACATCATTCTACTACATACTACATCTCACTAACTGGACAAACACTGATCAATGTGCTGATGATCATCTTAAAGAATAATTATTGATTATTGACAACAACTCTGTGAACCACCTGAGAGACAAGAAGGTCTTTTTACATCCAAAGGAAGATCAAGTTGGACATCTCGATTCAAACCTGGACTAAAATATTGGACTCTGGGGGGGTTCAACTCCCCAACCCAGATTTTACTAAATGGGACAAACAGCAAACTGAGACTCTGCATGCAGAATTCTGCAAATCCATCCTCTGCGTCCAACAGAGAACTCCAGATAATACACGCAGAGCAGAATTAGGACCATCATTTGCCAACAAACAAACTACGATACGATGTCCTGACAGCACGATGACACAAACACTACGACCTCAGCCATCCCAACACCAACAATTACATAAAATGACAATATTGCACATAACCCATAGAAAACACATACTATAGCCATATTGCACACATCCCATAACATAGTAAATACATACACACATACAAAAAGTCATGCTAAAATGTCACCGTAGTGAAAGTGCTATAAAAACGGTTAAAGAAATTGCTTTAAAAATATTGCACAACCTTCGGCCTCAAGCAGCTTTGTTGAGAAATGTAATGGAGGTTGGAACAAAAGAATTCTTCAAATGCTTCAGTTTGCAGTGAGGGACTCTGCTTCGTCTGCCCGAGGGTCAGAGGTCATACTCTGAATGACAGGGGTCGTTCACTGTCCTGGGCCTAAAAACAGTGTCTTGGTAAATGGACTGCAGGGTCCGGTGGTCGCTTTTTCCTATTATCTTCATGGCCGTGTGTATCAGACGAGCAAGTTTAGTTCTTAGTTTTGCTGTGAGGTCGCCGTACCAAGATGACTTCCTGTATCTGACTAAGCTTTGTAGCACAGCCTGGTAGAATAAAATCATGATGCTTTTGTCCACACCATATACTCTTAGTCTGCGAAGAAAATCCAGCCTCTGCTGTAACCGAGAACACAAGCTTTCAATGTGCACAGACCAACTAAAAGTGTCATCTAAATGTGCTATCTGACACATTGCAAAGAATCAAGCACAAACCAGAGCAAACTGGAATGTTAATTGGCCCTAAACAGAGAACATTCATCAGCAGATAATAATCTGACCTCTGACCTCTGAGACTGCAGCTTTAACCAGCAGCCAGCTGTAGCGAGATCCACAGACACAATCACCCAGAAAGACTTTGAAGACGTGGTTGATGAGAAAAAACTTCCATATCTGCTGGATGAAATACAGCAAAGTGCAAACACAGCAGCAAGATTTGTGTAGAAGAACTTCTGATGGAAAACAAGCATGAAGACTGTCAGTCAGCTGTGTGTTCCTGCACTGACTGTTTGCACTGTGCTGATCTCTGGACACACACACACACACACACACTGTACATACATTTATTTAAACACAGAGACAAACACATGTAGCAGTGTTTCTATAGTTCTCACTCATTAATATCACAGCAAGTCCACATCTTTATATTTTATTCTATTTTTACTCGTCTGTATAAATTTCTAACAGCAAAGTCACAATTCTTCCTTCATCAGTGTGTGTGTGTGTGTGTGTGTGTGTGTGTGTGAGTGTGTGTGTGTGTGTGTGTGTGTGTGTGTGTGTGTGTGTGTGTGTGTGTGTGTGTGTGTGTGTGTGTGAGTGTGTGTGTGTGTGTGTGAGTGTGTGTGAGTGTGTGTGAGTGTGTGTGAGTGTGTGTGTGTGTGTGTGTGTGTGTGTGTGTCCAGTTCTTTATCAGCTTTTTTTCATCACTAGTGACTGGAGAGTTTTTTTTAATGATCATTTAACACATTAATAACAACAAGAAAGATTTGATTCATATTTTAAATATAACAACACATTCTCTGCTCCTCCTCCTCCTCCTCCTCCTCCTCTTCCTTCTCCTGCTCCTCCTCCTCCTCCTCCTCCTCCTCCTCCTCTTCCTCCTCCTCCTCCTCCTCCTCCTCTTCCTCCTCCTCCTCCTCCTCTTCCTGCTCCTCCTCCTCCTCTTCCTCCTCCTCCTCCTGCTCCTCCTGCTCCTCCATCACAAATACCCTGCAAACGAGGTAATAGAAACTATAACCTTATACAGGCTGAGGCCTAACTGTGAATTAATTTTTCCTTAAAGTAGCATGAACAGGAAAACAAAAGTTCCTGAAGCTCCAACTGGAAACTTATGAGGTAAGTCAGTGTTTTCCACAAGAGGGATAAAAGTATTACCCTCTAGGGGGCATCAGAGGATCCCCATTAGATTATACCCCAACATGTGTCAAGCCGTGTTGTACTGTGCGGGCTAAATTTAATCAATGACAACACAGACCCAGATTTAGCCCATTTTTCCTCACTGGAATCTCTTCCGACCATGGTAGCCCTCCAGCCCCTACCCCCAACTCTTCTCTCTCTCTCTCTGGTAATAGGGCTAAAACGGCAGGACTAATAAGATTTTAGAGAGAAGCTCAGTTCATGTTTTAATGCTTATTTATTAAATCTACATGTATGTAAATAATCATGTTAACAAAATGAGATTGTTTACAAGATATTCAACCTTTTTACATCAATATTCCAAAAACAATGTGACTATACTGTAAAGCTGAAATGTAGTTTTTAGAGCAGATCAGGATCAATAAAATATACAACTATTTTTATCACAGGTGTTTCCAATCTTATAATCACTGAGCAGCCAGTTTAAAAGGAGAAAATGACTCACACTGCTGTTTTGTGCCACTGTGTGCATCACATTAAACATGGAAAACAGATGAAAACTAGACAGTCATCTGAAAACATTAGAAAAAAGGTAACAAACATGGTCAATGTAAAGGTTACAAGAGCATCTCTAAAGAGCTCCATGTTCCTGTGACCACTGCTGCCAATATTATTAAGACGTTTAAAGCTGATGGAGCTGCAGCCAACATCTCTGAACATGGTCACAAGAGGAAAACTGACCTTAGATTGAACAGAAGGATTGTTTGAATAGTGGAGAAAGAACTGAAGAAAACTTCAAAACAGATCCAAGCTGAAGCGTTCTGAAGCAGCTGCTATGAGTCCTGATCTGAATCCTGTTAAACATCTGTGGAAAGAGTTGAAACTTGCAGTTTGGAGACAGCAGCCACCAAACCTGAGAGAACTGCAGCAGTTTGCTGAAGAAGAGTCTGAACTACCAGTGAAGAAGAGTAAAAACCTGATTCAGAGTTACAGGAAGAGCTTGACTGCTGTTGTTGGCTCCAAAGGCTGAACTACTAAATATTAGGGTTTTTTTTTTTGGTCATTTTCATTTGTTTTATTATATGAAATAATATTTTAAGTCGTAAATCAAAAGCAAAGTTTCAGTTATATTCAATGTGAAATAAAGAACGATGGATCCCAGATACTTCTGTCAGTTTCAACTTAATACAGAGAAAATACAGTTTAAAAACGAGGTGGGGGATCAATATATTCAGCCACATCTGCATCTAATATCTGCATTAAAGGTGGAATATTACTGTTCACTGATGAAGCTTAAAGATAAACTGCATGCTGTCAGTTTAATGAACAGATTATATGTGTTTGATGAAAATACTTAAATATTGTTATTATAATTATACTAATGACTGTTGTTAATCACACTGATGCCAGCAGTGACGTCATCAATACAAACATTAATGCTTCATATTGATCTGGATGTAATTTGACTCTCACAGAGAAACTCATGATCGCTGCCCTCCAGTGGTCACTGTCAGTAACTACAACTCTCCACATACAGCACTGACAGGAACACTGATATTATGACACATTTACTGCATCATGTAGTTTCTGTAAAAAATAAAATACAGCTGGTGATAAAATATCAAACTGACCTGCAAGGGCTCCACTGTAAAAAGGTACAAACATGGGAAACACTGTAAGAAATGAGCAAAGGTAAATGCTCTGTGAATGATTTCAACTAGTGGATCCACTCCAAAAAATGAAGGTGTTTGATTCTTTATCCTCCTGGTTTAATATTATTTATTGTATGGTTATTACTCCTGGTTCTATCTCACACTCAGTATTCTGCTGTTCCATTTTCACAGCTTAGTGAAAAACATCATCTCTGAAGAAACTCAGAGTAGATCATTTTAACCCACTCAAAGCAGGAATCAGAGTGAACTTATTTCAACACAATTGCCAGAACAAAACGTTGGCATCGAACGTTTCTGCAAACCATAGAAACATGTAATAGTAGCATGTTAACATTTCTAGTCATTGAATTAGGATGTTTTATGGTGTGACAACGCTGTGGTTAAGGTCTGGTGAAGATCACTTGGTTAGGGAAAGATCATGGTTGGGTTAAAATAAAATAAAAAGTAAAATACAAAGAGCTGCAGATGACCTGAAGGAAGTAAAATGCTGCTCATGTTGTGTGCTAGTGCAGAGTTTGACATGTGCAGCAGTTACGAGGATTGAATATATTGTGATCTTGAAGGTTCTGTAAATCAATTCATTTGGATTTTTGAGTTGATTGGATCCAGATCTGGTAAAACTGTGTCACTTTTCATTCATAGTTGAGTTGTGTGAAGGTTGTAGAAATGAGAAACTGACCCTGCGCTAAACTGTGTGTGAATAAACAACAGAACTATTAATAATCTTCAGCTTATTATCAGAGTGCCATTTTTCTGAATCTGACAATAAAGATCAAATGAAAGCTTCTATTATTATTTATGATGCTTTTTTATTGGACATAACAGGTGATACTGCAGTTCCATTTATTTCTGCCTGAGTAACAGAAACATACAAATGATCAACTTTACTTGGTACAACACAGAAACAGGAAATAAGAAACATTTCAAACAGATTGTAAACAGATTGATGATCCTGTAAATGAGCTTTTTATTGTGGATATTTAGTAAGGCGCTAAACTGTCAGCTGTTTGTCCTCTAATATTCTGTTCACATACAGCCAGAGCTGCAACAATTAGTCCATTCATTGATTATCCATCAACACTAAATCAACACTTCATCATCATTTGAGTCATTTGGAAGCAAACATTTTCTGCTTTTAGCTTCTCAGCTGTGAAGATTTCATGCTTTTCTTTGTCTTCCATGATAATAAACTGAATATTTGACTGTTCTGGACTTTAGTTCAGACAAAATGAGACATTTAAAGACGTCGCCTTTGACTCTGTGAAATTACAACCAGCATTTTACACTATTTACACAATTTCCTGACATTTTCTAGACAAAAGCATGAAGTGATGAATCTATGAATCATAATGTTTATTTACAGCTCTACATGCACATCCAGTAGAGACACATAAAAACATGTCGGTTTCTGAATCGACTATATGATTAAAAAACAAGAAATAAGAGTAAAAACAACAAAGTGCCTCTATAGGCCAGCGGATACTTACTGTCTTATAGTTAGTTGGCAAAACTCTTCCAACATTTTTAAAAACCTTGGTCACAACTTGACGTTTCAGTAAACTTTCAGCCGCTGGTGGTTTTCTCTCTGAGAGCTTCTGAGGTTCACTGAGACTCATAAGGATCAAAGCCAGGACCTCTGAACCTCCAAACAGTCCTCTAACAGACTGAGCTATCTGCTCTGAGAACATCAGCTTCTTTTTTACACCTTTTTAAATGTCTTTATATGTGACTGACAAACAAACTGTCAGTCATGTGGAAACCATGTTGGTTTAGAAACTGCATTTACAAGCAGTGAGAGATCAGGTTGGTACTAAATAACATGAGAAAGTTTCTCTAACAGGAGGAGACTCTCCCTCCTACAGAGAGCACAGAGAAGCTGAACCAGACCAGAACCCAAACCCAGCACACAGAGGCTGAGTGAATGTGGTGTTGAAGGTGTGGAGGTGGATCAGTGTGTCAGAGGAGACTCTGTAGAAGGACAGAGTGCCAGCAGGACAGTCCACATACACTGCTACTCTGTTAGAGACAGAGGAGGAGGAGGAGGAGGAGGAGGAGGAGGAGATGGGTGTTCTTATCTTATTGTGCCAGACAGAGTAACCACCATCAGAGCAGAACAGACTCCAGGACTGATAATTCTCTCCAAACCTGCAGTCATAACTGTCTCCTTTCCTGTTGATTCCTCTGTAACTCACTGATATATGAACGTTTCCTCTCCACTCGACCTCCCAGTAACAGTGACCAGTCAGATCATTTCTACACAGCAGCTGATACCAGTGATCAAATCTGTCTGGATGATCAGGATATGGCTGATACTCCTTCACATATTTCACCTTCCTGTTGTTGTCAGACAGTTTGAGGTATCTGTGTGCTGTGTTTGGATCCAGTGTGAGTTGACAGAAATCTGATGGAGAGAACGAGACACAATACAGCTGCAGTTATTGATCTATCATCTGATTGATGATGACATCATCTTCATCCTCAGTAGGATGTGAATGAGTGATGTCACAGTTTGAAGTTTGCTTTGTTTTGATGAATGAAATGAAAAACACACTTACACTTCCTCGGACCTGGTGTCAACCATCGGACTCCAGCAGGATGCAGGCTGAAAGGAGGAGGGGGGTCAGAGCAGCACGTTCTCTTTCAGCATGCAAACATGGACGTTACATCGCTCTAGTCTACTGTTTGATTATTCTGATCAAATGATTGAATCTAATCAGGTTGAACTTTCAACATTTACAGGAAACTTCAGTTAGAAATAACAAAAAGTCAAAGATTCAGTTGAGATGTGTGATCAGCTCTGACAGAGAAAATGTTTCCAGCTCTTCCTCCTCTATCAGACATCGTCTCTCCAGACACTCAAACATCATTCATGCATCATTTATTATTAAGACTTTGGATTTCTGACATTTTACTTTAAAATTATTGATTCACATCTCAGAAAATCTGCATAAATATTGTAACTCTAAAAATAATTAAATGTCATCAATTAAAACGTCTGAACATGGTTTGAATGTAAATATATAAATATATAAACGTCAGTGTGAGAGAGTAAAACACTAAACTCAAATATTATAATAATTAAAGGGGTCAGAGTCAGTTTTTACTGGTTTGAGTTTTCAATTCATGAAAATGTTGTTAAAAAAGTGACTTTAATGCTTTTTGTTATAAAAATGTTATTAATTTTATGAATTACAACATAAAAATAATATGAATTTTATTTTTATTCATTTATTTGTATTAAAGTTTTTATAATTAAATAAACATAAAACAGTTTTTCTTAATTAGAAATGATGTTTTTTTAAATTTAAATTTAAGTGTCGTTGTTGAAACAGAATTTCAATAATGATTTTTTCCAAAGAAGAGAGAAAAAATACTTTATAAATAATACTGAGATATATTTAGAACCAAATGTTGTTTTTTATATTTAGTGTGAATCATTTTAGCGGATGAAATATGTCCTTAAAGCTCCAGTGGAGGTGGATTTATGATGGTAGCTGGTAGATCATTTTAATACATTTCTATTTATTGAAATATGGTGATATCTGTACATATAGAGCCCCAGAGGCAGCTCTGTTCTTCTGTTCAATAAAACCATGAGGCTTCACTTCACACAAACTAATGAGGTTTATATATAATATATAAATAATACAGATATTGATCATATATCATATATAAATAGTGCGGTGACATTAGAGCAGCAGTAAATCAGCAAAGAGCTGCACAGATCAGTTCATCAGATTCTCTTCTGGCCTGAAAACATATTAAAACTGAATAACGTGACATATTAACAGCTTTTAGCGTGTTTTAAATCGACCACATTGCACAGTCCAAGACTAACGTGCTGCTTCCTGTCCAACCTCCTACTTCTCCTGCAACAATTATCAGCCCATGATTGACAGCTGCTTCAGGCCTATCGCTGTCATTCATTTTTGATTGACATGTTTGTCAGCCTCTGATTAGCCAAAGTAGTTTCCCGCCCTCTCACATTCTCCGGCCTGATGCGTGGACACACAGTCGGAGTGCTTCTTCTGTGTAGCAGCGCTGGAACATGTGTCAACAGCTAGCTTCATTTTATTTCACTGCTAGCATCTATAGCTAGCATCTACCGCTAGTTTCTACTGCTAGGATCTACCGCTAACATCTATGATAGCGTCTACAGCTAGCCTGCGTGAGGCGTTTAGGGAACATCAGTAAATCACAGCGTCTACAGCTAGCCTGCGTGAGGCGTTCAGGGAACATCAGTAAATCACAGCGTCTACAGCTAGCCTGCGTGAGGCGTTCAGGGAACCGGTCGTCATCTTGCAGTGACTTTTACAGCGGTTTACTTTCTGTATGAAGTTCAGTTGTAATTCCAGTTTTGTCAGCAAGAGATCATTTGTTTGCTCGTCATTCCATCAGTTTCCAGCAGATATTAACACGGCGACTGCAACTAGATTATATCTGAAATAAGGGAACTTTGAACATCACACTGAAGTTTTGGAGAGCCAGAAAGGCAAACTCATCCCATGGAAGTGTAACCAGGTGAAATAATATCTTTATCTTATGTGTGAAATGTCACCAAATCCTGACAAATCCTGTTTTCTAAGTGTTTAAGACGTGTTTTATGTCTTATATTTATGCCTGAATGTTGTATTCAAACTAGAGTGTCTGTACCGTCACTTTAAGAGCTCATCTATGTGCTTCTCTCAGTCTGCGCCAGATTAACTGAGAGGAGGTAATGTATTACTTTGCTCGTTACTTTGGAACATGTATTTTGGTGTTTGTAAAGCTTGTTTAATGCTGTATAAATGTTAGTTATTAGGCCGTGAACATTAGTTAATGTGTTCATTGAATGCAGACTTTGTAAACGGACGTTTTGCAGCTTTAAAGGAGACGTTTCCAAGTGCTAGTCTACATGGGTTTCTGTATATTAGTGTGCTAACAGGAGCTTGAGACCTGTGTGCTGTGTGGAGGAGACTGCATGTTTACTGAGCATTATGTGTTTTTCTGGTGATTTGTGCAGACAAATCCACCATCGTGCCTTCATTAAAAGAAGCAACCAGTAGCTGATGGTGGTCCGGGTCCTTCTGTTATCCAACACAAGCAGAACACAACGCAGGACAATTAAAGGGTTAACGGATGTGCACAGAACTGACATCAACTCTTAAAGACAATGCACACCTGTTACATAAGCAACCGAAGGAAGAAAGTGATGGACATGAGTTTATGCGTTGTGTGTGCTGCTATGGATTCCTCACTAGAAGAGTTATGTGGCCACATTTTCAGCTCTGCAAATTCAAGCCTCAGAGTGAAACATCTAAAGCAGGTAAACAAAGAGTCCAAGCATTGTGAGCTTTTGCTGAACCTGCTCCAACTGGATTTAGCGACGCATACTGGAAGTTCTTCAGTGTTATGAACCAAGACAAGGTTGCAGTTGCTATTAAGGAAGAGCGCTGCATCCTAGAGTTTGGTTACAGACTGTTCAAAAAGAAGGAGAAGCTAATCAGCCAACACCAATATATTCAACAAACACTGAGAGAGCTTGGCAGACTGGTACTGAAGCAGAAACACTGACACCTGTGAAGACCATCAAAGAACTGATAAAAGCAGAAAAGTCCGCTCATGTTGTCGCTGCTGCAAGATGCCGAGCTGGATTCAGTGATCAAACTGGCAAATATCAACGTCCATGTCTTGCTGGTAAAGCGGGACACAGTTTGCATTCTTTGGCCGTGTTCATCAAGTCCCAAGGATTGAAGATGAAAGAGAAACAAACTGCCCAAGATGCTGAGGAATTCACAGAGCTATACCAAGAAAGGTGGAAATTTGACATTGAAGCCGAGCGCTAACTCAACTTGACCAGACCAGATGGATCCTCCTCAAATCCTTCCATTCACGCAGGATGTCCAAAACCTTCATGGCCATTTGTCTGAGGAACAGCAGCAACACTTGAATGCCCTGAAAGAAGAGCCTTCGCCCTTCAACTGGAAAAACCTTTGCAAAGTGATCCTGGTGCAAGTAATCCTGTTTAAGCAGGAGAGCAGGAGAGCTATCCACAATGCTCTTGTCTGCGTACTCTTTCAACCCTCTTGCTTGCTGATAAGCTGCTTGAGTTTCTTCAGTGAAAACGTGACGAACATTGTCAGCAATCATCCCGCTTTGTGAAGGCTACTTCAGAAAACCAGCGAGCACTGTTAGCATCCTACAAATCGTTCAGTGTAAAAACCCCACACCATGGCGGAGGAGCTGATACTGCCTGCAGCATCAGACATGGTCTCCATCATGCTGGATGACAAAAGTGCTGCTAAAATAAAAACTATCTGTCCAATGACACTGTTGCCAGACGTATAAATGATCGCTAACGATCTTCAAGAGCAGCTGGTAGATCAACTCAAAGACAAACGCTTTGCATTACAATTCAAAAAGCAACTGACAGCAACAAAGACTGTTTGTTTGTGTCTTATGTACGTTTTGACGAGACAAACTCTCTGTGAGGATCTACTTTGCTGTAAATATGTCAGAGACAGAGCCACAGCTGAAGAGCTATTCAAAAAGCTGGACAGCTTCCTGACTGAGAAAAAAGTGGGAGAACTGCATCAGTGTTTGCAGTGATGGTGCACAGACCATGGCAGGGGTGAGAAGAGGACTTCAGGCACTCATCAAAAAGGCCTCACCCAATGCTGAGTGGACACACTGTGTTATACACAGAGAAGCACCTTTCCTCTGAATTAAGTGAGGTTATGACTGACATCATAGGTGTGGTCAGTTTATAAAGACCAGACCACTAAAAACTAGAGTCTTCTCTGCTATCTGTGAGGAGATGGGAGCTGAACACCAAGCTGTGCTGTTTCACAGTGAAGCGAGGTGGCCGTCACCAGGAAAAGTTTGGTCCTGAGTTTCTGAGCTCAGAGAGCAGATAAGAATGTTTCTGGAGCAGCAGCACATGTATGAAGTCACAGAGACTTCCTGGTGAAACTGGCCTACCTGAGTGACATATTTGGAAGGCTTAATGAACTGAATCTACAGCTTCAAGGGAAAGATCAACACCTCCCTCAGCTCACAGACTAGATCAGCTCTTTCACTGGAAAGCTGGCGACTTGATGAAGGAAATACTGATTCATTGGAGAACCTGCATGAATATGTTGACACCGCTGACTATGATGCCACCTCAGTGCTTCCCTGTATCAAGCAGCATATTTCATCATTGATGGGATTCTTCCCTGAAAACAGTTCCCAGTATGACTGGGTCAGAGATCCTTTCAGTGCAGCAGCTCCTGCTGGTTTCAGCTCTGCAGAGGAGGACCAGTTCATTGACATGACGTCTGACTCCACATTGAGACTGAGGATCACGTCACAGACACTGAGTGACTCCTGGCTGAGTGTAGAGAGGCAGTATCCACTCTGAGGGCAGAAGGCTGTGGCCATTCTTATTCCTTCTGTAACATCATATCTCTGTGAGACTGTCCTCTCTGCTGTTGCTGCACTGAAGACCAAGTACAGGTCCCAGCTGAACATGGAACAGGAGCTGAGAGTTGCATCATGCTTCAAACCTGCTTTGAAAAGCTGTGCGCTGCAAAACGTGTTTATTGTAGCCGTTAATCCTGACTTCCTCATTTGGATTAAAAACAGCACAAATTGTTGTTTTCATTCTTGTTCTGTAGGTGAAAGTGTTTCATATATTTTGCTCCTGCGTTAATGTTGTTGATCATTTTGAATTTAGTATTTATTGATTTTATTTAATTTTATTTTTCAGTATCAAACGGCAGTCAGTCAAAAAATGTTTATAGTTTAAGTAAAGATTTAATTTTTTTTCATTTCAGGCAAATTGATGCATTTTAAATCTTTTCTGTTACAAACAACAAAGTTAATAAAATTATTCTTTGTTGTAAGTTGATTTCTTTCTTTGTTGTTTTCTTTAATGTTAATAAGGACACAGTGTTATGCAGAGGTGTACTTTTTAATTTTATAGATAAATGATACTATTTATAGTCACGGCGGAGAGCAGGGGGCGATAAGTGTTTTCTTCTTCCTGGGAGGGGCTGAACAGAAAATAATAGAGAAGCACTGGTTTAAATGATGCTTCTGAACAAAATGTGCAGCAAACAAAGAATTGAAACAATTCAGTTGTTGCTCAAATTTCAGTTTGTAAAAGTGCATCTTTATAAACTTTGAACATGACAGTTTGAGCAGCACTGGGACGCAGCTCACTGTTCATTTTTATCCAGCAGGATAGTGAACGTGCAGAGGCAGAGTCAGGGACTGCACAGACAACAATGGACATCTATGTGATTCCAGTGGAGGGTGCCGGTCCTGAAGATGAGATGTATGCAGATGTTGGTGTTGTACTTGAAGGTGTGGAACTTCTGCAAAACCTACAAAGTATCACCTCTGCAAGTGTGATGCTTTACAGACTGATTTATGCTCTGAACTTGAGCCCAAAGACCTCAAGAGTACATGTGAAGTTTTTCAGAAAGTCCTGATGGAACTGGACACCAACAAACTTTCATCAAAAGTACAAACACTGGAAATTAAAATGCTCCAGTGACTGTGAGCAACTGTCCTGATGCACTATTTACCCCTGGAGAAACATGTTCATGTGGTTCAATCAGTACAATTTCAGCACTTGTTGGAGTGAGTTTTGTCTTTGTGAAATCTTCAACTAGTGTTCTTGATAGTGTTTGATAGTGAATACTCCTCTGCTAGATGCAGTATGACACATCCATGGAAAGTGTGGTGATGCAGAGCCTCTCAACCACTGAGCCTTTTGGTAGGCAGAACATTTCAGAAACTGCAGACTGAGGATTCCTTGACATGTTAATGTCATGTAAGCTTTAGTTATTATAGTTGATCTGTAATGTGATAATCTATCTGTCCACAACTTTCACACTAAGCCAGCGGTTATGTTCTGGAGGACAAATAGACACGCCCACACCTCCACGCCACCCTGCAGCTGAACGCCGCAGCGTCTGATTGGGTCTGAATACGACCTTCCTGTTAACCTTTTCCTCTGCTCTGCTCACATTCACCATCACTTTACTGACGATCGCTCTCTCACTTAAACACTCGCTCACATACTGCCCTTTTCTTTAAAAGGAGCTACACAACCTGCAGTTTCCATGGCAACCACACAGATGTTGACTCTAAACAGCTCAGAGGCTCCCAAACATTATTGATTTCCAAATGAACGGATATTTGGTGTTATTTTTGGCATTTAAAGAAAAGTTTTGGTCTGGCGGCTCATACTGTTATACAGGAAACACTGTTCATAGTTTTCAAAATGATACATTTAAATACACTTAATTCATTTAAAGTGCATTAATTTGATGCATTTTAAGTAAATTGGGGATATTGCATAAACCTGGTTATTATTTACTTTATACACATTGGATCTATTAATAAGAATATATAAGCTTTCATTCCTGTTTGTTTAATTAATGTTTGAATTATAAAAATCCTTCATGTTCATTTTATTAGTTTGTAAATGTCAAAACTCTGCAATTCAAATGGATGTAAATTTATATGCAGTTGAAATACATAAGTCTTACATATTAGGCCTAAATATTTCTGAGTGTACCTGAGAGTGTCCAGTCTCCAGTGTGGATCCTTCAGTCCAGCAGACAGAAGCTTCTCTCCTGAGTCTCCTGGATGATTGTAGCTCAGGTCCAGCTCTCTCAGATGGGAGGGGTTGGAGCTCAGAGCTGAGGCCAGAGAAGCACAGCCTTCCTCTGTGATCAGACATCCTGACAGGCTGCAAACACACAAAACAACACACATGTCAGACAGTCTGAGAGTCCTGCTGTGTGCAGTCAGATACAACAACAAACTCTCTATCTCTGAACTAAGGTCAGGGGTCATGACCCCCCAGGAAGAAAATGTTTTAAATATCAGCTTTAAATTGTGGATCCAGTCGATGTTAGCAGGAGGACAAAGAGAAAAACTCACACTAGAATTAATCTGACTGCTACAGAAGTAATGTAAGAGGGACATCAGTTCACTGCACACAGCCAAGAGAGCAGAGCCACGTCCAAAAGTGGATTAAAGTTCATTAATCCACTAAACATTAAAGTTCAGCACACAAAACTCAGAGTTTCTCAGGTTGTGCTGAAACAAAACTCAGGAGAGTCAGCAGCACAAATATTCCTGTTCTCTATTTCTCTGTTTAGAGTCTTCAGATTAGGCACCAATGCTAACAATTGATATTAAACCACTCTTGTTAATGTAATCATCTATCAATAATGACATCATAATCCCATCAGAAACATGGTGTAGAGGTGATGTACCCACACACTGCCCTCCCAGCCACAGAGAGATTATTGCCCCTTCCCACAAATGATCTACTGTTAGTCCAGCAGAGACTCAGGAGGACTCATTATATGCTACAAGTCACATTTACACAATTCACTACAAATTCTCAACATCAGAAAATAAAGAGATCTTCTCCCTACACAGAAGGATATATATCTGTGTGCTGTGAGTCCCCTTACTTCTCTGATGACATGTTTCCCTGCCTTGAGTCACAGATATGTCATTACCAGGGGCAGCAAATATAATAATCTGTGGTGATTTTAACGCCCGGACTGGTGCACAACCTGAAGTCACCAGTAGTCAAGGAGACAGTTTGATCAGCCAGCAAGCTCCTACTATTCACCTCCATCTGCCTCCTAGAAACAACTTTGACACTGTGATGAACAGTAATGGGAGGGAGCTGTTACAACTGTGCAGAAGCCTCAGTCTGTATCTGGTCAACGGTCGGGTAAGAGGGGACTCTTTGGGAAGGTTCACTTATTGTTCAACTGGTGGCAACAACACTGTAGATTATATGATCACAGATATGGACCCCTTATCTTTCACTGTATTCACAGTCAAGCCCCCAAACCCCTTTATCAGACCACAACCAAATCACCCTCTTCCTCAAACACAACAATATCACACACACACAAAACCCAGCAAGCTGTTCAACATCCCCAGGACATACAGATGTTCCCCAGACAGCACTGAGCAACACCAAGAGGCCAGCAATAGTGAGGAGATTACATTATTACTACAAGAGTTTATAGAATAGCCCTACCCTCCCACTGCTGAAGGCATATGTGAGGCTGTCCATATGATTAATATGATTCATGAACTTATAAGTCATAATAAAATGTATTATATCTGCCTATTCCTCAGGAATTACATTACTTCACTTAAAGCACCCAATGTCCAGTCAGACTCACTTATAACCACATTTTAATGCATTATAACAGTGATTATTGATGCATTATAAAATGATTATAATGTATTACAACTATGAGAATTATAATACACTATGATCCTTGTAAAACATGTCAGTGACCAGCAGTTATGAAGTATTAAGATTCTTGACCTAATAAGTCATTATAAATGTTTTATAATGTGTTATGATTATTGTTATAAAGCATAATGGATATTTATGAGTGTTTATAACTATAATTATACAGTGTTATAAGCAGATTATAACACATTATAAGGATGTTTATAATGCATTATAGACATGGGCTTCATAGAAAGTGTTTCCATAAACATTTCTCAACTAAACTGTCTCTTTTCCTTTTTTTGTACATTTCAAATGAATGCACATATCAGGCCTTTTACATGTTATAGTACATACACATTAGCTTTGAAGCCCATTTCAAATAAGCACAAACTGCCTCACGTGCTTTCCCAGCGCTTCAACAGCAGCTTAGCATGTAGCACTTAGCCTAGCTTCTAGGCTACATTTAAGCCTACAGTGGTTAGCGGCTAACAAGCTTAGCAGCATCAGCTATATTCTCATCACATCACACAAACATTATATCCTGACTGGCTTTTTGCTTCACCATACCTTTCAAGGTAAACTAACACACCTTTAAATGATTTTGGACCAAACCTTAATGCTAACCAGCTAACCTCGGGTGGCTAACTCACCAGGATAAGCCGTTAATTTGGAGGGAAACGCCCGCCGGAGACCCGAAGATTCTTTTTGCACAGCTGCTCTGCAGTTTAACAGTTTTCTCTCTCTGGCAGCTCCACTCGGTTTCAACTTATTTACATCTGACATTAAAACGCCTCATTTTACTCTTTACAAACTAACTCATTTTAGCCGCACACCTGAGTAGCTTCACTCCTAGCTAGCATCTACTGCTAGCATCTACAGCTAGCATCTACGGCTAGCCTGCACATGAGGCGTTTAGGAAACATTGGTAAAATGTAGCATCAATCCATATTCTGCCATGAGGCATTTAAGACCATCTGTAAATATTGTGGTGCACCGCTCATCTGCATGTGAGTCATATGGGGAACATCTGTACATTACAGCATCTCTGATAGCCTAAATCACGAGTCATTTAGTGAACATCAGTAAATTGTAAATAGAATTCTCCTGGTAAAATTTACAGAGTGAAGCGAAGGGACTCAAGACCAAATAAGACTAATAACCTTAAACGCACAATATGTAATTTCAGCCGCTAGGGGTCTCTCGATCAAAACAACAACAACAGACGGAGTGTGATGGCGGTGTGAAGCAGCAAGGGATGATGGGAGTTGTTGTCTTGGTTGTTAAACCAGCAGCTTCAGTGGGATAGGATTACTCCAGTGTTGATGGTTCAGGATGTTTTTACCCGCAGAGGTCTCCTCCTCTCCAGAACAAACGGACCCGCTGATTACAGGTAAAAACACTGAATAAAGCAGTTTCAGCTAAAAAAAAATAATCAGTGTTTCTCCAACGATGTACGGCGACCCACTGACGTCAGATACAGGCTGTTAGCTGAGCCGTTGCTAACACTTTAGCGGTTTATATCTCTTATAACTTTTCATTCAGACGTTCGTCCAGTTTCTCCCGGCAGCCGAATTATCCGCAGAAGTCTCCTCTTCTCCAAAAACAAAGGTAAACGCAGAAGCGTTCAAATATTAATTAAAGCTGTTTTACCTTAAAAACCAGTGTTTATCTAACAATGTTTGGTGACCACCAGACGGCTGTTAGCCGAGCTGCTGCTAACACTTGTTCGGCTTTTTCTCATATAACATAAGTTCCAGATGTTTGTCCGGTTTCTGCTGGGAGCCGAATTATCCGCAGAAGTCTCCTCTTCTCCAAAATCAAATGTACACACAGATTAAAATAGTTAAAAATACTACTAAAAGCTGTTTCACCTAAAAAAAAAATCAATATTTCTGCAGTTTGTTTCCTGAAGGGGCTGTTAGCCAAGCTGTAGTTAACATTTGTTTATCTGAAACGGTCCGTTACTTTTATTAAATTATAAATTTCTCTGGGTTTGAAAATTGTTGGAAACATTTGGGATAATGTGAGTACACAACTCAACAACATATATAACATAGGTCTAGTTATTTTTAAACATTTTAATGTGGAATAATTACATATTATACCTTTAAGGGGAAATTCAAAGTGAAGACTATCAAGAACCGATTACTGATAATAAGTGAACTTTGGTCCAACAGAGGATACATTTAACTTGTGTATGAAGCACTGAGAGTTGAATACTTCCTAACTTCTCATTTACTGTAATTTTGGTTGTACATTCATTTGTGTTTAATTTTATTTCTGTTGTATAATTGAGTTGAAGATTTACATCAACAATTTAGTTTTTCCTCAATCTTGGGTTAATTTTGAAGAAATTCAAAGAGGTTACTTGCTAGTTATTATTAATTACCATGAAATTTGCAGACCTGTAAATTGAAGTGTTACTGAAATCTGTAAAATAACCTCTGGTATTAAATAATTCAACAACAAAAACATACAAAAATCTGTATGTAAACTAATTCTTTAGTGCAGAGGTTTAGTAAAAACTGGTTTGACAAATGATATTAGCAGAAGATAATCCAAGAGAGGTTTAATGTTTGTCCTCTAATATCATTCAGATCTTAAATGTTCAACTCTTTGAACAGGTTGATGAATCCTGACCTGAGAGTTTCCAGTCTGCAGTGTGGACTCTTCAGTCCAGCAGACAGCTGCTTCACTCCTGAATCCTGCAGGTTGTTGTTACTCAGATCCAGCTCTCTCAGACTAGAGGGCTGGGAGCTGAGAACTGAGGGCAGAGCTGCACAGCTTCTCTCTGAGAGTTTACAGCCACTCAGTCTGGAGAGACAAAAATGAACATGAAGATGAATAATCCTTGTATGAAAATGTTTAGTTTGGATATAAATTTTCTCATCAGCTCTAGTTAAAATCTTTGCTGCTACATTCTAAACATGTTGGAGATGTGTCAGTTAAATATGACAGAATCAGTCTTAAACAGACATGTAATGATGTAAATCACTTGATATCAAAGCAATGATCAGTTTCTCTAAGTCAGAGTTCATTATGTTTGCTTTAAAATATATGAAGCTAAATCAAAGAAAAAGAAACTGGAAAATTCAAACACTTTCTGTCGTGTGAAAAACAAAATTCTGGTGGAAAACTTTTGTAAATCACAAATCCTGACATAAGAGAGGCTGAACCTTATAGTTTAGGAAATATCGGAGGAAAAAAAAAAAATTTGATCTGACCTGAGAGTTTCCAGTGTGCAGTGTGGACTCTTCAGTCCAGCAGACAGCTGCTTCACTCCTGAATCCTGCAGGTTGTTGTTACTCAGGTCCAGCTCTCTCAGACTAGAGGACTGGGAGCTGAGAACTGAGGACAGAGCTGCACAGCTTCTCTCTGAGAGGTTACAGCCACTCAGCCTGGAGAGACAATAAATGGAAAATAATAAGTAAGAATTTATTTTAGTAAGGATAGCTGAATATTTAAATAATGATGAATAAATCCAACTATCTGTGTACTTACAGAGCTTTGTTGGAGGCTTTGACCACTGGCAGCAGCCTCAGAAGAGCCTCCTCTGAAGCAGAGTATTTCTTCAGGTCAAACACATCCAGATCTTTTTCTGATGACAGTAAGATGAAGACCAGAGCTGACCACTGAGCAGGAGACAGTTTATCTGCAGAGAGACTTCCTGAACTCAGGGACTGTTGGATCTCCTCCATTAGAGAACGATCATTCAGTTCATTCAGACAGTGGAACAGATTGATGCTTCTCTCTGCAGACAGATTCTCACTGATCTTCTTCTTGATGTACTTGACTGTTTCCTGATTGGTCTGTGAGCTACTTCCTGTCTGTGTCAGCAGACCTCGTAGGAGAGTTTGATTGGTCTGCAGTGAAAGACCCAGGAGGAATGGACTGTACTTGTATAGCGCTTTTCTAGTCTTCTGACTACTCAAAGTGCTTTTTACATTACAAATCACATTCACCCATTCATACGCTGAATGGGTACAGGGGCTACCATACAAGGTCCAACCTGCCCATCAGAGGAAACTAACCATTCATACACATTCACACTCTGATGGCACAGCCATCAGGAGCAATTTGGGGTTAAGTGTCTTGCCCAAGGACACATCGACATGTGGACAGGAAGAGCCGGGAATCGAACCACCAATCTTCCGATTAGAGAACGACCCGCTCTACCTCCTGAGCCACAGCCGGAGCGGAGGAACAAGTCCAGGTGTCCATTTGGACTCTTTAAGGCCTCGTCCACAGCACTCTGGTAGAAACATGTTGGTTCAGGTTTTTCTTTAAAGACTTTAGACCACCACCACCAGGATGTTTTCTGTTCTTCTGCCAGCAGATTGACTCCAGAGTTGATGAATGTCAGATGGACATGAAGAGCAGCCAGAAACTCCTGAACACTCAGATGGACGAAGCAGAACACCTTGTCCTGGTACAGCCCTCTCTCCTCTTTAAAGACCTGTGTGAACACTCCTGAGTACACTGAGGCTGCTCTGATATCGATGCCACACTCTGTCAGGTCTGATTCATAGAAGATCAGGTTTCCTTTCTGCAGCTGCTCAAAAGCCAGTTTTCCCAGAGACTCAATCATCTTCCTGCTCTCTGGACTCCAGTGTGGATCTGTCTCAGCTCCTCCATCATACTTGACCTTCTTCACTTTGGACTGAACCACCAGGAAGTGGATGTACATCTCAGTCAGGGTCTTGGGCAGCTCTCCTCCCTCTCTGCTCTTCATGATCTTCTCCAGAACTGTAGCAGTGATCCAGCAGAAGACTGGCATGTGGCACATGATGTGGAGGCTTCGTGATGTCTTGATGTGGGAGATGATGGTGCTGGCCTGCTTCTCATCTCTGAATCTGTTCCTGAAGTACTCCTCCTTCTGTGGGTCAGTGAACCCTCTGACCTCTGTCACCATGCCAACACACTCAGGAGGGATCTGATTGGCTGCTGCAGGTCGTGTGGTTATCCAGAGGTGAGCAGAGGGAAGCAGTTCCCCCCTGATGAGGTTTGTCAGCAGCACATCCACTGAGGTGGACTCTGTAACATCAGTCAGGATCTCATTGTTGTGGAAGTCCAGAGGAAGTCGACACTCATCCAGACCGTCAAAGATGAACACAACCTGGAACTCTTCAAACCTGCAGATTCCTGCTTCTTTGGTTTCAGTAAAGAAGTCATGAACAAGTTCCACCAAGCTGTACTTTTTCTCTTTCTGCACATTCAGCTCTCTGAAAGTGAATGGAAATGTGAAGTGTATGTCCCGGTTGGCTTTGTCTTCAGCCCAGTCCAGAGTGAACTTCTGTGTTAAGACTATTTTCCCAATGCCAGCCACTCCCTTTGTCATCACTGTTCTGATTGGTTCATCTCTTCCAGGTGAGGCTTTAAAGATGTCTTCTTGTCTGATGGTTGTTTCTGGTCTGTCTGGTTTCCTGGATGCTGTTTCAATCTGTCTGACCTCATGTTCATCATTGACCTCTGCAGTCCCTCCCTCTGTGATGTAGAGCTCTGTGTAGATCTGATTCAGAAGGGTTGGGTTTCCTGCTTTAGCAATCCCCTCAAACACACACTGGAACTTCTTCTGCAGGTTAGACTTGAGTTCATGTTGACACCTGCCAGCATGAGTCCCTGAATGAACAAACAGGAAATAAGATAATTTAATAATTAATAAAGAAAATATGACAGATTAATAGATTCCTCACATGAACATCTGTTCCTCCATCTGTTGAGACATCAGTAAATGTCTCATTTATCCATCATGTTAAATCTTTATAGAAATCCTCTTACTGCTCTGCAGACGGTCAGCCAGCTCCTCCTGCTTCATTCTCCTCAGGAAGTGCAGTGTGATCTTCAGAAATGCGTCTCTGCTGCTCCTCCTCTGCGCTTCCTCCTCACCATCCAACACCTCCTCATCCTCCCTGTGACTCTCTAAGCATTCTGGGTAATCTGAACTCAGAACCTTCTGCATCTTCTTCAGCTCGTTCTTCACAAAAGTGATGATGTTCTCCTCCAGCAGCTGGAACAGAATACTATATGAATGACACAATCAAACTGAAATCATGAAGCAAACATCAGATCCATGTTGGACAGACTGACAATCCACTGGTCTACAAAGTGCAGCATGGAGATGATTGTGAACAGAATAGATGTAAAAGTAGTTGTTGTACATGTACAGACCATAAATATGGAGTCCAGGTGTGTTTGATGCTGCTGGGCAGACTGACCACTGGGAACCTCTGAGCTCTCCTGGTCCACTCTGTGGAGGAATCATGAAGAATGAGCTCACATTATGTCTGTCCACACAGAGACAAACACAAGCTAAAGGTCCATCAAGTGATATTTGGATGTGAACAGAGCACAGCTGTCCCTCCCTCACTGTACACTGCTGAAGTGCCCTGGAGCAAGGCAGTTAGAGTGTGTGTGGTTGTAGCAGACGGTTGTAGGGACACAAACTTTAAGTAACTTCCTTGAGTGATTAATTGGTGGCACATAATGAAAGCTTCAAACTGCAGCAGGCAACAAGCAGTCCTCTGCACCCACTAACAACATCACACCTGCCAACCCCAGACTTTGACTTCAGCAACCTACCAGCATCAGATGTGAATCACTGCTGTTCACACAATGAATTATTGCACATAATTTACATACATGCAGCAGCCAAACAAACAAGAAAGTGATGGAAACACTGATGTGAACATTCTTGCTACCAATAACAGATTGTTTACAGAATTACCTGCAGATACTGTTAGTTGGTCATTTATGGCTGTTTGTCCATTTGTCTTTCACCTAAACACAGATTACCAAGGAACACAGTTTCACTCAGACTACACACTAACCTGCCACACACACACACACACACACACACACACACACACACAGGCGGGTAAAGTAGGTTACCTTAAAGTCACAATTCATGCTAGCGTACTTGATGTCAAAATGCGTACCTGCAAGTTGACTTCAAATTAAAAGCCTTTAAATGTCTAACTAATGGGAGACTTTTATTGTGGAGAATTTACAGGAAGTAAAAACATGTTCCTCACTGAATTAGCAGAGCTTCGTTAGCGGCGCTAAAAAGCGGTCAAAACAACATTTGGAGCCGTTTGTTCAACAGATCAGTTAGAAATAACGCAGGGAGGAAGAGAACAAGCTGCCACAGTGATGATGATGATGAAGAGCTGCAGACAACCAGCACACCTCCAACAGGTAAACTACTTATTTTACTCTGCTGTGCTGTGTAACGACATCATGGCTTAGCGTAACCACTCCCAGAGTGGAGCAGTGAACTCGTGCGCTGTGCGCGTAGCAGATTATCAAATAAAGAAATCTGTCATGAACTGACGTCAGCTCGGACCCAAAGTAGAAAAAACATTCAGAGCAGCCTGAGGATTACTGCTACATACGTTTACATCGTTATTTGACACATCGGACGCTTTTAACACGAACCTCCCACATTGTGACATTATATATATGTCTGAAAATAAGGAAAAGCATAATACTTGTCCTTTAAGTAGCTTCAAACTGCAGCTGCAGTGTTGACACTGGGAACGAGCCGTCCTCTACGCCCTCTCACAACAACATGAGAACAAAAGTCACCTGAAAGTAAATTCAGTTCACTGCTGGAAGTGAAACGTCCAAAGACTCTCTGAGGGAAGAGTGCCGAAACGTTTCTTTGGAGAACTTCAATAACAAAGATCACATCAGAGTTCTGAGTTCTGCGTCTTACTCACATCAGAAATATCGATAAAAGATCCAACTGACAACTGTTAATCCTGATTTAGATTTTAGCTCATATTGTCCTGATTTTAATACTGAAAACAACTTACTTTTCATCAGGTGAATGTTGTCGTTTAAAATTAATAAAAGCATCCTTTGACTGGTCGCTCTTGAAGGACACACAGCTGGGTCCAGGTCCAGGTTCAGGTCCAGGTCCAGGTTCAGGTTCAGGTCCAGGTCCAGCAGAGTCTGGTCTGTGCTGCCTCCTTGTTCTTTAACACAACACACAGAGCTTTGAGTGTGAATAATGATGATGGAGAACAGTGATGGACAGTTAGAGATCCTCATCTCACCTCTGAGCTTTGGTCTGGCTGTCATGTTCCCCACACAGAGAGCTTTTAGAGGGAGGGACTCCCTCCTCTCTGTCCTCACACTGATCCATGCTGCTGAAGTCACATCCACATCAGTCACACACACTTTCTACCTTCATCTGGAGAGGAAACACAAATCATCCTTTACATCATTTCTCCTGTCAAATCCTAAATATCAGCTGCTCCTCCTGTGATTGGCTGTTATTTTCTGTTATATATCAGTGTGAGTGAGAGAAAGCTGCCATCAGCTGCTGTACTTCTACTATCAGTCCACTAGATGGAGACATGAAGCTGCAGTGAAGTGAAGAGCAGCACACATGATGCCTGGAGGAGGATTTACATTCACTGACTCACACTGACTCCATCTGAGAGGAAGTTTCATGAATTCATTCATTATCAGAAATATCTGATAAATCACAGTAAATGTCCTCTGACATGTTATATTAAACAGTGTATGTACAGCAGCAGCAGCTATGACCTCAATAATAAACATAAAGTAGAATTATTGAAGCTTTGTAGAAGTAGAACTGATGGCAGAGCTGTTGTATTGGATTGTATTAAACTGTACAGGTGTTCCTAATAAAGTGATCAGTGTAGTTTAATCAATAACAGTCAGTGTTACTCTTGATGAATGAATCTGTTTTTATTGTTGTTGTGATGTTTTACTGAAGACACTGATGTCTCATATTTTCTAGACAATAATTTGTTTTTAATTTAAAATCTGGATCATAGCTGTAAAACATGTAGTGGAGTAAAAAGCAGCAGGAAGAACAGGAACTCCAGGATTATACTGAAGTTCAGTACTGGAGTGAATGAAAGTATAAAAGCAGATGGATCCTTCAGGAAAACTAGTGAAGAGCTCCAAACTAAATGAGTGAGTCTCAATAAAGAGCTTCCAAACACATTTGATGGCACATTTCCATAAAGAAGCGACACTAGTTCCTGTTGGAGGAGTGCCAATAAGATGAGTCTTTCTGAATACTACAGTATTTACTGAATGAAAGAAATGAAGCCCCTCACCCCCCTGCTGTCTCCACATCAGTCCTGCAGTAGAAATAGAAACAGCTCTATATTCACCTGCAGACACAGAAAGTCAAAGCTGTTCTCCAGCGGCTGTCCGGCCGAGCGGAGCCGCGTTTAGTGTCTCAGACAGCGGGGAGAGCAGAGCAGCATCTCCGCCTCCTCCACAGACTGATTCAGACAGTAAAACCTGCCGTCAGTCATCAGTAAGTGTTGGACACAATAATAACAACACTGTGTTCAACTACTGACCATCAACTCTCTCCAGCTGTTACTCCACACACACAGACTCAACTACAAAATGGCGGAAAACGTTGCAGCCGTTAGTTGAGTTCACTTTTAGTTCAAATGACACTTTAAAGGATCAAACGGCGAATTTCTGCTGTTTGTAGAGGAGCTAAGCTAACAGCAGTTAGCACTAACAACATGAACAAAGAAACATTAAAGAGTCAAACACTGAAACTGTCGGTTACATTACCTTTAGACGGAGAAAACAAACTGCAGCATCAAGTCAGAGAAAGTGAAAGTAAATGCGGAAGGGAAGAGAGGTGTGTGACGTCATTTAGTGTTTTCCACAGGAAACAGATAAAACTTAACATGACTGAACTCTTTGTATGAAAAGATTGAATAATGTTGTAGGATAATGTTCCTGCATGTTTTGAAGGCAGACAGCACATGTCTCAAACAACAAAACCAGACCATCTTTAACAACCTCCTGCAAACAAAAGGGTCAGATAAGGAACCCCCATCCAGACCAGACTTCTGACCCAAACCATCTTTGATCTTTCAAGCTACAAGAGCCAGAAAGATAGTAAGACCAATTCACACCCCATTGTGAGTTGAAAGCACCGTCTGGACAAATTACCCCCACCTGAGAACCCGTCACATACAGAGACGAACTGGCATGAACCCCTGCCATTCACAGTCAGATTGTGGAGAACAAAGGACTGTGAAACCCATGGACTGACTTTGCTCCCCCAGAACTCTGCAACCCCTGGGATTGGCCAGGAAGCACCTTCTGGGCGGGCAGACTGAAACTTTAAAACAGGATCTCATCTGAGATTCTAGGCTGCGTTCTGGGCCGGTGTGTTCTGTGCCGCGGCTTTCTGTGCTGCGTTGTGTGCGTTCGGTGTGTGTGTTCTGTTTGATGCTGCTTGCTGGTTCTTCTTGCTTTCCACCATGCCAGTGGGAAGCTTGCAGCTTGCTGGTCTGAAGATGTGACTCAGAGCATCTCTTGAATCTGGAGTCAGGAGTTGAGCGTCCAGCATAGGAGAGCATGAGAGCAGGAACCAGGAGCTCTCTCCCAACGGGAACTTTTCAAGCACGGACCGGCCGACTCACTCATCACCACCAGATCCAGACTCCAGCTCCTCACCCCAGCAACGGACTCCATTCTCAACAAGAAGCTACCCCAGGGAAAAAGCAAGTATACGTACAAAACCTCTGTCAACTTGCTTAAACCCTGGTGCTTTCATGATTGGTAATTTCAACTAGCAATTTGGAACTAAGCTGTGGTACCGTTGATTTGACTTGCTGCTTCTCAGGTAACAGTCATCTCATCTGTTTATCAGGTTTCCCATTCCAACTACACAATAGATAACTCAGCATCATGCAGTCTGAACTTTCACCAGCCATAGCCTTATGTATCAGTTCCCCTTTTCCTTTTGTGTCTTGATTGTAGAATGTTGTAATGTTTAGTACTTGTAGCTGTGATATTAGTAATAAATGTGTGTTTAACTAAGGTGAACTTGTTTGTGTCTTATTGTGCTTGCATCTCAGTCACTTAACCTTAAAAGACCTTTATACCCTTGCAAAATCATGATTGCGATTAATAACAATCATAATTCTAATAGACCTCTCTTGTGTACCCAGCAAGGAGGGCTATTTCCCTATTATTACACATACTCTAATATGTGTTATGTCACTGGACAAATAATTTCATGTTGGAGTTGTGCACAATAATAATTCATAATTCCCCATAATACCATAAAGATATTTGAGTGCACAAATTCCTACAATGTTTTATTTTGCTTCTCGTCCATTTATCTCATAATATCTCCTGTTTCCATCATTTCCAGACAGAATTACTGTAGAAGATCATAAAAGCATTGTGTTGAACTAACTGCATGTTTCAGTCAGGATTTAGAGCTCATCATAGCTCAGAGACAAAAGTTACTAATGAATAAATAATAATAAATAATCTAGTTTAATAAGCTTCTCTGTACTTGTCTGCTTAGATCTTAGTGCTGCATCTGACACCATGAATCATCACATCCTGTTACAGAGACTGGAACATTTCATGTGTCAACAAGAAGCAGAAACAATAATCCACACATTTGTTACTTCTAGGCTGATTACTGTAACTCATTATTATCAGGCTGCCCTAACAGGTCTATAAAGACTCTGCAGCTGGTCCAGAATGCAGCTGCTCCTGTTCTGACTAAAACTAAGAAAAGAGATCATATTTCCCCCATCTTAGCTTCACTGCATTGGCTTCCAGTAAAATCCAGAATAGAATTTAAAATCCTTCTTCTTCTTCTTTCCACCATCATACCTTCATAGCTTCCTGCTCACCTGTTCCCTCGTTAGGTCTGCCTGTATTTAAGTCCAGTTTTCAGTTCATTCAGCTCCTGAACTTGATGGCTTGATGTGTGTGTGTGTGACATCAGAGCTCACCTGTCTGTGTGTGTGTGACATCAGAGCTCACCTGTCTGTGTGTGTGACATCAGAGCTCACCTGTCTGTGTGTGTGACATCAGAGCTCACCTGTCTGTGCTGTTCAGGATGCTGCTGACAGGATTTTCATAATAAAATGATGCCTGACAGTCACAAACGGTTCTTTTGGACAAGCTGTGGCTGATTAATCTTATAAATAATGTTCATGTCTTAATGACACATATGTATTGATCCACTCATGGAAAGGACAGATGACATTAAATAGTAAATATTTCTCCCACTAATGTCAGAGATGAATGTTTGGATTGATTACAGAACGTTCTTATTAACTAAACTGTTACTGACACTTTGGTTCTTCTTTAAAAAGGAATTTTCACCAACAATAATAAATTTATTTAACTGCTGTCAGACAGTTAGACTCACAACATGATGACACTTTATGGATGCTTGTCACTCATTTATTCTTCATGTCTTTGTAGATTTATTGTTGTATTGATGGTTTCTCAGTGTTTAACTGTGAGCTGTTGGAAAAAATAAGTCATCATGACGTTGATGTGAAGAGAAGCTGAACGTTACATTTAGATTAATCAGATTTAAGACATTTAACTGACAGGTCATTGAGTTCATTGTGTTATAAAATAACTGATAGAAATGATCACTGTTTCAACCCAAAACCAGGCCTTCTATTGATTGGATGATTCTGACAGGGTGGTTGCTATGCTTGTTGCTACACAAAAAAAATCCGAGCGCAGTGGAGAAATCCGTGAGCAGAAACTTAGCGAGCGCACAGAAGAAACCTGAGTGCGAGGAGAAGAGTTGAAGTTTGAGCGCGAGCAACATTGTATCCGAGTGCGAGCACACAGTTTGAGCACAAGCGGAGCAAATCTGAGCGCAAGCAGAGGCTGTTTGAGTGCGAGGGGAGGGTTTTGAGGGACAAATTACAAAATTTGAACGTCAAATCAATAAAGTTTGCTCTCAAATTTATATACTACGCTCTTGAATAAAGATAGGGAATAATCTCCATAGTATAACTGTAATGTGTTATTATTCATTATTACTATTATGACATCATTATAAAGATCAGATGTCATTTACAACTGTCAACACATATTTACATATGAAATCTTTCTATATAAACACACAGTATAAGGATGTCTATGTAATAATCAATAATGTGTTTAATATGCTGATAATGAATAAAGTGATGAAAGATGAATGGATTTTCTTCAATGGTCTGTTTAAAGGAAGGGCTGAAGTTTGGCTTCATGTTATTAACTAGTTTCAGGTTGAAATGAGCAGAAAACAACAAGGAAGAATTTGACAGGATGAAAGTTGAAAAGAAGCTGAAGCTGTTTCTCATTTATTTACAGTTCAGACTTTTGACCAGTTGATATTTTTCATGTAATAATTCCAGTCTGATGTTTAACAGGAAACAGCAGCAGTGTTGTTGTCAAACAGAGTCGGCGCACTGATGACCTCAGCGCTGACACCTTACCTTTGGAGGCCTGCTATTGGCTGACTGAGTGAGCAGGGCATGATGGGTAGTTGTAGTCCTTGCAGTCAGTCAGCTCAGAAGAATCAGACTGTGATCAAAGTGACTTTTAACAGGATGATTGAGGAGCCTCAACACATCTTTATCTTTATTATGATCACATGTGACTCACTTACAGCTGCTTTGTCTTTCATATCATAACTGGAGGAAGAGTGATTGATTATTGATCAGTACACTCAGAATGTGTCTAATATGTGCATTAAAGGTGGAGCATTGCTCTTCATTGATGAAGCTTTGGCGCCCTCTGCTGGTGAAAAGATAAACTGCATGCTGTCAGTTTAATGAACACAGATTAGTAGAAGTATATAGAAGATATTCACACTGACATTCTGACACATTTACTGCATTATTTTAGCACTAATGTGTGTTTTCTAGATTGATTGTCAACATTTCCTGATCTGCAGGAACATGAAACACATCTGATCTGAGGTCAGAACTCATCCAGGAGTCGCTGAAGCCCATCCATCCATCCGTCACAACTTACTGACACGTTGTGATCCGTCCCGTCACAAACGTGATGACGTCACTGGCTGTTGTTTTTTCTCACCACTTTATTGAAATGTTTGATAAAGGAAGAGAACAAAGAGCCAAACAAGAGGAGCCACATCATCAAACAGCTGGACGGATGATTAAATGTTGAAGAAAAGCAAAGAAACAACAGTGTGTGTGTTTGTGTCCTGTAGTTCCTCACATGATTTATATCACAACAACTAGACATGTTAGTTTATTGATATGAAATGATGTGAAATAAAACACAGAAGAAGCTTCAAACAGTAACAAAGTCCACTGAGTGACTTTCATCTGTCAGCTGCTGTTTCTGCTCAAATGGCGCCACCTGGTGGACATGAGCAGGAACTACAAGCAGAGCTGAGACACATTTGAAACTGTTGCAGCTTTTTAAATCACTACTTCATCTTTTTATTTGTCTCCACTATATTTGACACATTTGACCGTCACCTGACCGTTGTTTTGGTCAGTGAGTCATCCCTGTGAACGACAGTCGTTAGGAGTGAACGGGGCTAATGGCAGATTACAGTCGTTAGGCATGATGGGTGTTTGTCTGTGAACGACAGTCGTTCTGCTCGTTAGAGTCACTTGTTGTTGGTTTCGGGCAGCTTTTGTTCTTCAGTTTCCTGGGAATGGTGGAAAGTGCAGCATTGTAAACAGGTGATAGATGGCGTCTCAAACCCCCTCCTCTGTTTAGGGATGGTTTCTCTATTTTAACATAAATGGCTTCTTTGACTCCTCTCTCAAACCATCTGTCTTCTCTGTCCAAAATTCTGACATTACTGTCTTCAAAGGAATGGTCCTTTTCCTTTAGATGTAAATAGACAGCTGAAACTGGACCTGAGGAGGTTGCCCTTCTGTGCTGGGACATTCTCTTGTTTAGTGGTTGCTTAGTTTCTCCAATATAAAGGTCTTCTTCTTCGCTGCATTGGACAGCGTATACCAAGTTACTTTTCTGGGCATGTGGTAGCTTGTCTTTTGGGTGCACCAGTTTTTGTCTGAGGGTATTGCCGGGTTTGAAACAAACAGGGATTTGGTGTCTGTTAAAGATTCTCCTGAGTTTCTCGGATAGCCCAGATACATAAGGGATGACTATGTTTTTCCGTTTTTCCTTAGTTTCTGTTCCCTCTGAGTTATTGTCCTTAACATATTGTACTTTTTCTCCTCCTGATGAAACACAAATAACATGTTTGGATTTGTTTTCTTCTCTTTTTGCTCCAGAAAAAATACAAATGTCCAAACAAAGAGAAATCATGACATAATAATATTTAACATATGACAGGACATGACATACTTTGTCTTATTTACATGTTATGACATAATAATTAGGGCTGTCAAACAATTAATTTTTATAATCGCAAATTAATCTCAATATTTTTCACTGTTTTAAATGTGAAAAAAATGTTTTTAAAAAGGCAAATATGCTTCATGGAAATGTAACATACTCAAGAAAAATGCTGCAAGCAAAACATGAAATTCTAAAAAACAAATGACCTGACAAACAAAACAAAACAAAACAAAACAAAACAAAACAAAACAAAACAAAACAAAACAAAACAAAACATGCATCACATTGTTCAAAAAGTGCATCAGTTAAATCTTTCTTTTCTCTTTTATGTCTAACTTCACATCAAAGGAAAATAAAAGGCTCAGAAAACAGCAAAACAGGGAGATATGAAAAATAAACTATAAACAAATGAAGCCCGTTTAACAGTCGGGAGTTTAACTCCACCTTCACATCGATGTGTTCGTTACGTCTGTTTTTTTAAACTTAGCCAATAGTTGAAACAGACAAGCCTGTTGATGCTGTCTGATGACATCAGCTCGACAGTGAGAATAACTTCTCACACGCTGCATTTCATTAACTAACTTCCTCTGAACCATCTGGCAGCGGCTTAAAATAAACTGCTCATTCAGAAGTCCTTTCTCTTTCTCCATGTTTCCTTTCTTTCCCTCCTCTATGATTTTGTCCCTGAATTACAAAGCACTGCTGAAAATACTAAACACTTGTTCAGGATCTCCATCTGTACAAACAGAATGTGTTTACCATGCTATGTGACATTTAAGAGATTTGGTAGATAATAAGTACTATGGTGCTGTTTTATTTGTGACCACAAGGTGGCGCTATTGCTGCCATGATTCAGTATGTCGTGCAGATTCTCATGGAAAACCTGCCGATCAAGTTTCATTCCATTAAAGACAACAGAACTGCTGAAATATGTTATAAGGTGAAATTTTACACACTTCTGTAAGGTCACGTTGTGTACAACATCCTCAAATTTGGTCACGATCCGATTCATTATTGAGGAGTTATCGGCCATTAAGTGCATTAGGCCACGCCTCCAAAAGTTTGTTAGCCAATAACAGACAAACGGTAAGTGATATCTGAAAACAAATGAATAAGTCTTGTTCAGGGTCCTCTAAATATGGTATGCACCAAGTTTGGTGAAGATTGGATGAAATATGAGCCGACAGGAGCAAAACATATGTTTATGAAAAAAAACAAAATGGCGGAAATGACGCAAATGGGCGTGGCCTATATCATTCTAATCAGGGTCATCCAAGGAACATCCTGATCAAAAAGCTTTTTGATAGGACTTACCGTTCATGAGTTATTAGCCAAAACGCAAAACATAGAGTTCAGGTGAGATCTGAGCAGCTGTCAGTGAGAGGACGTCTCTCCACCCGAACACGTTCATGCTCAACATGCAACGCTCCGTCCTGCTTCTGCTTCGCTTCTTATGGCTTTTTCTTTCCTCCTGTTTTCTGCCATCTATTTATTTCATACCTTTTTATATTAAATGATCTTCCAAGTCAAATTTCCTTTTTTAAGCTGCATGCATTATCACTGTTTTAGAAAACAAACTTTATTTTTGAAATCCTTTCACGCTTTTTAATCTTGAAATATAGTTTAGTTTGTTCAGCAGGCTCATTGTTTGAGTTATTTAGTACAAGAGTCAGTCAGTCAGAGGCTTCAATTAAAACAACCACCGACTCTCTACCGATCAAGACCTCATCGACGTCGTGGATCACAAACCATCACCAGATTCAGCCTTCATCCTTTGTTACGCTGAATCCTGTGATGATTCTAAGAGTTACCTGAAGAAACCCAAAGACTCCGCCGGGGACCCGTCTGGGAAATCCTGCTGCAGAACAGCTGATCTTCAGACCTGCTGGTTCAGCCAATCATCTCTGTGTCTTCTACCTTGGACGGGGTCTCCGAGGCCCAGCAGCAGGGGTTTCAGGTGCGTCGGGGCTCCAACTTCACCATCAGCTGCTCCGTCCAGCCTCAGTACCCAGGAGGCTCCTTCCAGCTCACCTTCACCTCCTCCAACACAGCACACAACTACACCCAGCCAGCTGTCAGTCACTCTGCTGACTTCCTGTTTCCTGCTGCAGACCCCGCCCACCAAGGAAGCTACAGCTGTGTTTATGGCGTCTATGTTTTTGCTCATAACTTCTCCTCTGAGAGCCGTCTGCTGGCTCTCACTGTCACAGGTAAGCTGAAGCAGAGTGTGAAGCTCAGTCCAACTGAGACGTCACACTGACTTTGTTTCCATGTTTGTAAAAATGATAAAAAGTCACCAGGCAGCAGGACCGACCCAGCGACCTACAGAGAGCTGAGGCAGAATCTGATGAAGGAACTGTAAACTGTTTCCTTCCTGGGTTTTTTAATGTTATTGAACCATAACAACTGTGTTGTAATGAAAAGTAAAAGACAGCAAACGAGTCAGTGAAGCCAGATAAACACTATAATGATAATAAACAGGACTTTACATGATGAGCTGAATGTCATCAGGAGAACTCAGAGCTTCACCAGGATCACATTTGATTTAACTGCATGTAAAGATGTTGATTGTCAACAATCAGTTGAATCATTTCAACCAATCAGGAGCTTTAAGGAGAGAATCAGCAGACTCTCAAAGTCAGTTTCTGTTTGATGGGAGCTGTTGTACTCATGATGTCATGTGATCTAATGTGATGACTGAATGTGTCTCATCAGATCCAACAGTTTTTATCATCAGACTGGTCGTCCTGCCGGGGACTCTGCTGTTGGCCGTCACTGTCGTCTTTTTCATCCTGAAGGTACTGAACATGTTTGTTGTTTAGAGGACTGGTTGAAATGAAGCACTCAGCCTGTTTATATTGAACCGAAGAGAGGAGTGATGCAGTAACTTAGATCTGTGTTGTCATGTCTCTCCAGGCCAGCAGGGGGCAGAAGTCAAACCCACAGGAGAACATTGAGCCGGATTATTATAACCTCGGTGTTCCCAGAGCTGAAGGAGAGGCAGCTGAAGGGGAAGGAGCCCAGGGAGCAGAGTAGGACCTCCAAGGAGCCACACAGCTCTTATCTTATTTCATCTCTCCTCTCAGTCTCAGCAGGTTTTTGCAGCCACGTATGGCGAGGAATGACGTCCATATTGGTCGATTCCACAGCTTCTGATTTCCATCCAGCACCAACACTCAGTGCCAAAACAGGAAGTAGTGAGACCTTTATTAAGACCAGTAGAAGAAGAGCAGAGAGAGGATCTGATTGGACCATTTGTAGCATAATTATCTGTATATAGTTATATTTTATCATCATTAACTTCTCTCATGTGAACAGCTGTAACTTTTTTACTTAAATATTTTCATGAATCCAGAGTTTTATGGTCTCATCTGGATAAATGTTGAGTCAACAAATCATTTAAAAATCCATCCAGTTGTTTGATGAGTTTATATCTTTTTTCTTTTATATACTATATAAAGTATTCAGCTGAAATGTTGTTACTTCTTTTAAGAATATTTGCTTTTTCAGTTAAAGAAACTGAATAAAAGAAAAAGTATTTGAGTTAAATCAAATGTTTTATCTTTGTTTTGTTGTTTTACTGTCTGTGTTTCTGCTGAATGTTCACTCAGCCCTCATTTACTGTATCTGACAGTTTCATGCTAATAAATCAGTTTCTAATGTTTCATTTTGAATATCTGACCTTCAAATATAATCAGCATTTTCATGATATCCTGCTCAGTTTCGTGCACCTCTCCCTCTCTACACTGAAAATCTAATTATACAATTATTATTTGATTTGTAAAGTTTAAAAAAAATGTTTCAGTCAAATCTCAGAAGAAGATTCAGAATATAAACCGAGTTTGTATCTTCGTCTCAGTTGAAGCACAGAACGTAGAATTTATTATTATGTATTATTATTATTGATAATGTAGTGTTAATATAAACCCTATAAACAGCTACAGCTGTGTGTGAATACAGCTCAGAAATATTAACATATAATCTCCAATATTACAGGAACGATGTTCCATCAGTGGACCAATCACATCTTGACTGACACAGAAACAGATAAACAACAGAAGAGGTTTGATTCTGACAGACAGACACTTTACATCTGAGAGCTGAAGCAACACCAGTAAAGTAAAGCTGCGTTTGAGTTTCAGGGTTCTGAGTGTTAACTGGGAACCAGTGGAGGGAGATGAGCAGCAGCTGGTTGAAGACGCAGCGCTGCGTTCTGGATCATCTGCAGAGGTTTGAGTGTTCCTGCAGGGAGGCCTGCCAGTAAGGAGCTGCAGCCTGAACCAGGAGCTGCAGCCTGAACCAGGAGCTGCACCCTGAACCAGGAGCTGCAGCCTGAACCAGAAGCTGCAGCCTGAACCAGGAGCTGCAGCCTGAACCAGGAGCTGCAGCCTGAACCAGGAGCTGCAGCCTGAACCAGGAGCTGCACCCTGAACCAGGAGCTGCAGCCTGAACCAGGAGCTGCACCCTGAACCAGGAGCTGCAGCCTGAACCAGGAGCTGCAGCCTGAACCAGGAGCTGCAGCCTGAACCAGCAGCTGCAGGCTCAGACAGGAAGGGTCTGATCCTCCTGATGCTGTTCAGGACAAACCGACACCACCGAGCCACTGAGACCACGAGAACCTTAAAGGATCAGCTGGTCATCAGGCTCCAGCAGACTCTGATGCTGATGTTTAGTTGTATGAAGGAGCGGCTGGATGACGAGGAGCTCGGTCTCAGAGAGGTCCAGCTGGAGGTTCTTCATCCATGCTGATAGATCAGCAGCATGAAGAGATCCAGGAAGAGCCGGGTGTCATCAGAGCAGCGGTAACCATAGAAACCAGGTGGTGTTTAATGAGAAGAGAAGGAGACCAAACACTGAGCCCTGAGGAACTCCTGCAGAGAAACTCCAGGCGGAGGAGGAGGAGGAGGAGGAGGAGGAGAGAGGAGGAGAGGAGGAGGAGAGGAGGAGGAGAGAGGAGGAGGAGAGGAGGAGGAGAGAGGAGGAGGAGGAGGAGGAGGGGGAGGAGGAGGAGGAGGAGGAGGAGGGGGAAGAGGAGGAGGAGGGGGAGGAGGGGGAGAGGAGGAGGAGGAGAGAGGAGGAGAGGAGGAGGAGAGGAGGAGGAGAGAGGAGGAGGAGGAGGAGGAGGAGGAGGGGGAAGAGGAGGAGGAGGGGGAGGAGGAGAGAGGAGGAGGAGAGGAGGAGGAGAGAGGAGGAGGAGGAGGAGAGAGGAGGAGAGGAGGAGGAGAGGAGGAGGAGAGGAGGAGGAGAGAGGAGGAGGAGAGGAGGAGGAGAGAGGAGGAGGAGAGGAGGAGGAGAGAGGAGGAGGAGGAGGAGGAGGGGGAGGAGGAGAGGAGGAGGAGAGAGGAGGAGGAGGAGGAGGAGGGGGAGGAGGGGGAGGAGGAGGAGGAGGAGGAGGAGGAGGAGGAGGAGTTGTGCTCTTTGCTGTCTGACTCGTGGACTGAGTGTTTATGGAAGCAGCTTCAGGTGTTGGAGGGCAGAGATGGTTTACAGAGGAACAGAGTGAGTCTGTAGCCTTGATGACAGGAAGTGAGGAGAATTCATCATGAGGAGGCGGAGCAGCCAAGACCTCATTGGAAAGTTGAGTCAGTGTGAAGGAGTGGATGTTGCAGCAGAAGGAGACCATTTGTGGAGGAACATGAAGATGTCCTGGTCAGGTGATCGTCAGGTGGAGGCGGCTGAAACTGAACTCACACTGGACAATATTTAAAGAAATGACTGATACTAACCGAACACAGACGAGTGAAGCCAGACACACGAGGCAACAACAAAGGCAGGAAAACACAGGAAGTACAATTAACAAAACAAGCAGAGTACATTTCAAAATAAAACAGGAACTAAACTGGCGGGAAAAGACACGGTCAAAGCTGTTTGTCACAAATATAAAACTTCACTCTTCCACTCAAAGTAATCAATATTATTTTACAGAAAATTAAAATCATTAAATATTTTAGTATTACATTCTTTTTCTGTAGTAGTGAGTCAGTGCAGTCTGAAGAGACGCAGTGCATTGTGGGACGGCTGGATATGTCCAGTAAGTTGACGCTGCTTACTCAGAAATCCTTGTTAATCTAATTTACATCCAGACATTTATTACAAACACAGAATCCACTGAGCAGCTGGAGCCCATTTAATATTTAGTTTAACATCATATTCAGTATGAACTCTATGTGATGCACTAAACCGGACCCTCCTGTAGCACTGGGAGCTGGTCTAGAGGAGGTCCGCCTGAAGCAGGAGAGAGACCCGACCAGACTGTGTGTGTGTGTGTGTGTGTGTGTGTGTCTGTGTGTGTGTGTGTGTGTTAGTGTGTTTAACAAAAGGAACAGATCACATGCTAACATGTTAGCTTCATTAGCTCTGACAGAAACCCTCAGGACACACACACACATTAAACATGTATGTAAATCTGCACGTTTGTCTATTTTTAGTGTGATGGGAGAGAGGGGCGAGCGAGCAGTGACATATATATTTAAAGTGACTCCTCTCTCTCTCTCCCCAGGGGTCCACACCGTTACCATGGTGATGAGAAGCTGCACAGCAACCATGTGACCCTCACAATACCTCCGTCTATCTATTTATCTACCCCTGACACACACACACACACACACACACACACACACACACACACTGTTAGCCCCTCCCCCCATGACATCACACTGAGATCTGATACTCGCTCACCCAACCAATTGAAGAGAGCGAGAGAGAGAGGACAGAAGTCGAACTCTTCTGTTTCCAGGATTTAACTTGCAGAAACATCAGCCGCAGCACCGTCAGCACTGTCAGCACTGTCAGTACCGTCAGTACTGTCTGCACCGTCTGTACCGTCAGCACTGTCTGCACCGTCAGCACTGTCAGCACTGTCAGCACTGTCAGTACCGTCAGTACCGTCAGCACCGTCTGCACCGTCAGTACCGTCAGTACCGTCAGCACCGTCTGCACCGTCAGTACCGTCAGTACCGTCAGCACCGTCAGTTTCGGTATCAGCACCGTCAGCACCGTTGGCACCGTCAGTACCGTCAGCACCGTCAGTACCATCTGCACCGTCTGCACCGTCAGCACCGTCTGCACCGTCAGTACCGTCAGCACCGTCAGCACCGTCTGCACCGTCTGTACCGTCAGCACTGTCAGCACTGTCAGTACCGTCAGTACCGTCAGCACCGTCTGCACCGTCAGTACCGTCAGTACCGTCAGCACCGTCTGCACCGTCAGTACCGTCAGTACCGTCAGCACCGTCAGTTTCGGTATCAGCACCGTCAGCACCGTTGGCACCGTCAGTACCGTCAGCACCGTCAGTACCATCTGCACCGTCTGCACCGTCAGCACCGTCTGCACCGTCAGTACCGTCAGCACCGTCAGCACCGTCTGCACCGTCAGCACCGTCAGCACCGTCAGTACCGTCAGCACCGTCTGCACCGTCAGCACTGTCAGCACCGTCAGTACCGTCAGTTACGGTATCAGTACCGTCAGCACCGTCAGTTTCGGTATCAGCACCGTCAGTACCGTCTGCACCGTCAGCACCGTCAGTACCGTCAGCACCGTCAGCACCGTCTGCACCGTCAGCACCGTCAGTTTCGGTATCAGCACCGTCAGTACCGTCTGCACCGTCAGCACCGTCAGTTTCGGTATCAGCAGAAGTACCTGCAGTGTTTGACTGCATCATCCAATCAGAAGCTTCGGAGCTGAGATGAGTTTTACTGACACGTTTCAGCTTTCTTCTTAAAAATGGTTTTATTTTTCTTGTGAGTCAAACGTTTCTTAAGAGATGATCAGCTGTTATTGATCAGCCAGCTGTTATTGATCAGTCAGTGGTTATTGATCAGTCAGCTATTATTAATCAGTCAGGTATCAGTGTGGACGGACACTTTTGTTCAAACAAAGACAGAAAAATCTAAACTCTTCAGGAGACACTTTGGACACTTTAACTTCTTTCTGGTTCAGTCTGATCCGATCTAGTCTGGTCCGGTCTGGTCTGGTCTGGTCTGGTCTGGTCCGGTCCGGTCTGGTCTGGTCTGGTCTGGTCTGATCCGATCTGGTCTGATCCGGTCTGGTCTGGTCCGGTCTGGTCTGGTCTGGTCTGGTCTTTGTGTCTCTGGTCTGAGGACAGTCGGGATGTTCTGGAAGAACACTGCCTGGTCATGGGACGATGCAGCAGGTGATGATGATGGTGGTTATTTACTTGCTGCAGACCTCAGGAGGACTCCAGACTCTGCACTAGATACTGACCTGAACTGCATCAATACCACCACTGCTTTAAAAACCAATCTGTCAACCACCACCACCACCACCACCACCGCTGGACTCAGTGACTTCACAAACCATAGCCTGACCTCCAGCCACCCTGCAAACAGCAGCTACAGCAGTTATGTCTCCACACTGTACAGCAACACCAGGCAGCGACCGGCATCTCCAGACAGCAGCAGCACACAGCGACTGATGGTGAGTCAACTTCTAGTATTACAGCAAAACTATTCATTATAAAACTCTGTAATTAAATCCATAATCAATAAAGTGTCATTAAATAGATAAGTTTAAATCTGAAACAGTCTGCAGTGTTCATTACAGCTACAAAGGGAGCAGATAACAAGCCTTACCAGAGACCAAATGTTTACTTGCTACTGTCTCGATTTGGGACCTTTTCTCCTTCGGACACACCGTTGTTGACTCAGGCTGTAACTTTCTGGATTTAAGACCTCACTTGAGACTTGTTGCTTTTGATTTTGGACTTGTCTTGAGCCTGCTGTTTGTCTTCACTTGTCCTGATATTGGACTCATTGATTTTAACAGCAGTGTTGATTTTTGTTTAATTTTATAGAGAAATAATCTTTGACCTGTGTTTCCAAGCTGTTTGTCTGACTGTTGTATATTTACACCTTTAATTTTAGATTATTACTTTATTAATCAGGTACACTGCTCACATCATCAACCTCCCAACCAATCAGATGAGTGATGTGTTGATCAGAAACATACAGACTGTTGGTTTTACTATTTTTCCTTAGAGTCATTAAAGATTCACATGTGATGAATTATAGAGTGAAGCTGCTTCTGCTGTTCACACGGTACACATACAACACACGTGTTTCTTCTGTACTAATGAGGACATGCATTGATATAATACATTACATCATTACATGGCTTTAACCTTCACCATGAACCGAACATAGACCAAAGTTTAAAGAGTTAAAATGCTCAGTTTAACCCTGAAATGTCTGAAACCTCTGACGGACACACTGGAGTACAGACACACTGGAGTACAAACACACTGGAGTACAAACACTGGAGTACAGACACACTGGAGTACAGACACACAGGAGTACAGACACACAGGAGTACAGACACACTGGAGTACAAACACTGGAGTACAGACACACTGGAGTACAGACACACAGGAGTACAGACACACTGGAGTACAAACACTGGAGTACAGACACACTGGAGTACAGACACACAGGAGTACAGACACACTGGAGTACAAACACTGGAGTACAGACACACTGGAGTACAGACACACTGGAGTACAGACATACAGGAGTACAGACAAACTGGAGTACAGACGCACAGGAGTACAAACACTGGAGTACAGACACACTGGAGTACAGACACACAGGAGTACAGACACACTGGAGTACAGACACACTGGAGTACAAACACTGGAGTACAAACACTGGAGTACAGACACACTGGAGTACAGACACACTGGAGTACAGACATACAGGAGTACAGACACACTGGAGTACAAACACTGGAGTACAAACACTGGAGTACAGACACACTGGAGTACAGACACACAGGAGTACAGACATACAGGAGTACAGACACACTGGAGTACAAACACTGGAGTACAGACACACTGGAGTACAGACATACAGGAGTACAGACACACACTGGAGTACAAACACTGGAGTACAGACACACTGGAGTACAGACACACATGAGTACAGACACACTGGAGTACAGACACACACTGGAGTACAGACACACTGGAGTACAGACACACACTGGAGTACAGACACACTAGAGTACAGACACACTGGAGTACAGACACACACTGGAGTACAGACATACAGGAGTACAAACACTGGAGTACAGACACACTGGAGTACAAACACTGGAGTACAGACACACTGGAGTACAGACATACAGGAGTACAGACATACAGGAGTACAGACACACACTGGAGTACAGACATACAGGAGTACAGACACACTGGAGTACAGACACACTGGAGTACAGACACACAGGAGTACAGACACACACTGGAGTACAGACACACAGGAGTACAAACACACTGGAGTACAGACACACTGGAGTACAAACACTGGAGTACAGACACACAGGAGTACAGACACACTGGAGTACAAACACTGGAGTACAGACACACACTGGAGTACAAACACTGGAGTACAGACACACTGGAGTACAAACACACTGGAGTACAAACACTGGAGTACAGACACACTGGAGTACAGACACACAGGAGTACAGACACACAGGAGTACAGACACACTGGAGTACAAACACTGGAGTACAGACACACTGGAGTACAGACACACAGGAGTACAGACACACTGGAGTACAAACACTGGAGTACAGACACACAGGAGTACAGACACACTGGAGTACAAACACTGGAGTACAGACACACACTGGAGTACAAACACTGGAGTACAGACACACTGGAGTACAAACACACTGGAGTACAAACACTGGAGTACAGACACACTGGAGTACAGACACACAGGAGTACAGACACACAGGAGTACAGACACACTGGAGTACAAACACTGGAGTACAGACACACTGGAGTACAGACACACAGGAGTACAGACACACTGGAGTACAAACACTGGAGTACAGACACACTGGAGTACAGACACACAGGAGTACAGACACACTGGAGTACAAACACTGGAGTACAGACACACTGGAGTACAGACACACTGGAGTACAGACATACAGGAGTACAGACAAACTGGAGTACAGACACACTGGAGTACAGACACACTGGAGTACAGACATACAGGAGTACAGACACACTGGAGTACAAACACTGGAGTACAAACACTGGAGTACAGACACACTGGAGTACAGACACACAGGAGTACAGACATACAGGAGTACAGACACACTGGAGTACAAACACTGGAGTACAGACACACTGGAGTACAGACATACAGGAGTACAGACACACACTGGAGTACAAACACTGGAGTACAGACACACTGGAGTACAGACACACATGAGTACAGACACACTGGAGTACAGACACACACTGGAGTACAGACACACTGGAGTACAGACACACACTGGAGTACAGACACACTAGAGTACAGACACACTGGAGTACAGACACACACTGGAGTACAGACATACAGGAGTACAAACACTGGAGTACAGACACACTGGAGTACAAACACTGGAGTACAGACACACTGGAGTACAGACATACAGGAGTACAGACATACAGGAGTACAGACACACACTGGAGTACAGACATACAGGAGTACAGACACACTGGAGTACAGACACACTGGAGTACAGACACACAGGAGTACAGACACACACTGGAGTACAGACACACAGGAGTACAAACACACTGGAGTACAGACACACTGGAGTACAAACACTGGAGTACAGACACACAGGAGTACAGACACACTGGAGTACAAACACTGGAGTACAGACACACACTGGAGTACAAACACTGGAGTACAGACACACTGGAGTACAGACACACATGAGTACAGACACACTGGAGTACAGACACACACTGGAGTACAGACACACTGGAGTACAGACACACTGGAGTACAGACATACAGGAGTACAAACACTGGAGTACAGACACACTGGAGTACAGACACACTGGAGTACAGAGACACTGGAGTACAGACACACTGGAGTACAGACATACAGGAGTACAAACACTGGAGTACAAACACTGGAGTACAGACACACTGGAGTACAGACACACTGGAGTACAGACACAGTGGAGTACAGACACACTGGAGTACAGACACACACTGGAGTACAGACACACTGGAGTACAAACACTGGAGTACAAACACTGGAGTACAGACACACTGGAGTACAGACACACAGGAGTACAGACACACTGGAGTACAAACACTGGAGTACAGACACACTGGAGTACAGACACACATGAGTACAGACACACTGGAGTACAGACACACACTGGAGTACAAACACTGGAGTACAGACACACTGGAGTACAGACACACTGGAGTACAAACACTGGAGTACAGACACACTGGAGTACAAACACTGGAGTACAGACACACACTGGAGTACAAACACTGGAGTACAGACACACAGGAGTACAGACACACTGGAGTACAAACACTGGAGTACAAACACTGGAGTACAGACACACTGGAGTACAAACACACATGAGTACAGACACACTGGAGTACAGACACACTGGAGTACAGACACACAGGAGTACAAACACTGGAGTACAGACACACTGGAGTACAGACACACAGGAGTACAGACACACTGGAGTACAAACACACAGGAGTACAAACACTGGAGTACAGACACACTGGAGTACAGACACACAGGAGTACAGACACACTGGAGTACAAACACTGGAGTACAGACACACTGGAGTACAAACACTGGAGTACAAACACACTGGAGTACAAACACTGGAGTACAGACACACTAGAGTACAGACACTGGAGTACAAACACTGGAGTACAGACACACTGGAGTACAGACACACTGGAGTACAGACACACAGGAGTACAGACACACTGGAGTACAAACACTGGAGTACAGACACACTGGAGTACAGACACACAGGAGTACAGACACACTGGAGTACAAACACTGGAGTACAGACACACTGGAGTACAAACACTGGAGTACAAACACACTGGAGTACAAACACTGGAGTACAGACACACTGGAGTACAAACACTGGAGTACAGACACACTGGAGTACAGACACACAGGAGTACAAACACACAGGAGTACAAACACTGGAGTACAGACACACTGGAGTACAGACACACAGGAGTACAGACACACTGGAGTACAAACACTGGAGTACAAACACACTGGAGTACAGACACACTGGAGTACAGACACACTGGAGTACAAACACTGGAGTACAAACACACTGGAGTACAGACACACTGGAGTACAGACACACTGGAGTACAAACACTGGAGTACAGACACACTGGAGTACAAACACTGGAGTACAGACACACTGGAGTACAGACACACAGGAGTACAGACACACTGGAGTACAACCCCCCAAACAACATCAGGAACATCTGGACAGATTACACTCAAACCGTTCATCTCTGACTGTTCACCACTCTGACTGTCTTGGATAAAAAGCTTCCTGCAGATCACACAAACAAGCTGAACATGAGAACCATGAGGACTCAGCGTTCTAGAATATAGAAAAATATTGCACTTGTGTTCCATTTATAAACTTTATTAAATAAACTTTCAGCTCAACATCAGCAGCGAATCAAATCATGCCGTTAAAATAAATCATCAAGATAAAAATCTAGTTTGAGGCAGAACAACATCTGGAACATCTGGAACATCTGGGAATTGTTTTGTTCGTCTATGCCATTGTGTTTGTTGGCAGGTGAGATTTGTCCGTCTTCCACCTGAATGACATCAGTCGCCGCCACACTGAACGCCACGATTGGTCCAAAACACAAGCAGCTGCTGTAATTTAATAAATTTGCAGCTCTCGCAAATATTGTGCAGATTTCTTGAATTTGTGTTAATTATTGCGATCGCAAATCATAATTTGCAGAGAAGCTCTAATAAAAGGATTATCCAGGTGCATTATGGGAAATGAAGTCTCCAGTGTTGTTGGCCTGAAGGTCAGGACGTCTCCTCTTCTGATTTATTACAGCAGGTCTGTTTACAGTCGAGTCAAGTAGAAAACAGTCGATTCTGAATGAGAGCGTTCACACGGGGGGAGGGTGTGTGTGTGTGTGTGTGTGTGTGTGTGTGTGTGTGTGTGTGTGTGTGTGTGTGTGTGTGTGTGTGTGTTTAGGAAGTGTGGGTCTTATCACAGGGATACATCCAGTGTTTTCTGTGTGTGTGTGTGTTTCCTGCTATTATTCTGTCTGTTCGTTCCCACACACACACACACACACACACACACACACACACACCCTGTCTCTGAGACTCTCAGTAATCTGTTGAACCTCCAACACGCTGGTGAACCAGGAACCTGGATCAGGTCTGGTTTTGTACATTTGGACCTGGATCACATCTGAGTCTGGACCTGCTTTAGTTCCGGTTCTGTGAATCTGGACCAGGGTCAGACCTGGTACTGGTTCTGGCTCAGCCATGCACACCATCCACCGCCTGTGTCGAGACTGCATCGGACAGAATCTGCCTCAGGTCTGTGACTGATTGACTGACTGACTGACTGACTGATTGACTGACTGACTGACTGACTGATTGACTGACTGACTGATTGATTGATTGATTGATTGATTGATTGATTGATTGATGGGTGATTAATGTCAGAATCAATTTGTGACTCATGACGTTGACTTTGATCATCATGAAGACGTTTTTCTGAATATAAACGTGAGTCGATTGATCACATGAAGCTCAGTATTAAGTTATTGATCATTAACCGTCTGGCAGCCTGTTCACATTTAAACTGATTCTAATCAATAGTTTGACGATCAGTCTGATGAATGGCCTGATCGATCATTGTCAGATGATCAGTTGGATCTGTTGCAGGTCAGACATTGATTTTGGTCATCAGTGTGCAGTTTGAGCTGCTCTGAGATCAGATGTTTGTCTCTCTGCTTAAAGCATCGCTGCTTTTCTCTTTAAGCGACTTCGTCTGGTTTGAACAAAGTTTATGTGACTCCAGCAGTTCAGAGGAATTTATACGGTTTATCTATAAAGTTTATCTATAAAGTTTATTTATAATGTTTTATAAAGTTTATTTAAAAAGTTTTATCATGTTGTTGAATGAGTTTTGACAGAAAGTCCAAAACATCTCAGTTCATCCTGAAACAAAACAGCAGGAAACAAGTGGCTCGTCTGATTGGCCGCACAGTGTGATGTCAGCGCTGGCTGCTGGTCATTTCCCGGCAAAAAACCTCCAGAATTTCCTGTGTGTGTGCGTGTGTGTGTGTGTCTGTGTGTGTGTGTGTGTGTGTGTGTGTGTGTCTGTGTGTGTGTGTGTGTGTGTGTGTGTGTGTGTGTGTGTGTTTGCACAGTCGGAGGGCGTCCATGTTGTCGAGCGCTGCACAAACACTCTGCAGAGTTTCATAAGTTTAAAGTGTGTTTATTGGCAGAGAGGCTCTAGTGAAAGACTGTATCCAGGTGCATCATGGGAAATGTGGTTCCCAGCGTTAATATCTGAATCTGTTTATAAAAGAGACACTGAGTGAGTTTGTGTTAGTGTTGAAATGCCCCCCCCCTCCCCTCCTGCTGCAGGTTTAATATCAGCCTGTCAGTCTGAACTCAGGGACATTAAACATCTTTTGTGCGGAGAAAACTCTCAGGATGAGTCGACCTTTCCGTCGTCTCTGACTGTTTACAGAGTCATGGAAACAGCACAGAGACCAGGACCCTGACAGACCCTCAGACATGCAGGCCTGACAGCGCCCCCGCAGGCTGCAGACTGCACTACACACACACACACACACACACACACACACACACACACACACACACAGCGACTGTTTCCACACAAATGTTAAGTCACACAGGCAAACAGACAAACAGGAACACACCCGTCAGACATCAGAGACCCTCCAGGAGTCTTTTCTTATTATTGTTGATGTTGCAGCAGCTTTTCTTAAAGAACTGTGACACAGTTTCCAATGTTTGATTTCTCTTTCTGCAGTAAAGTTGCAGGAAAATATTGTGATTTTTTTTAAAGAATCTATACACATGTGATGACTTCCTGGGAACAAATGGAGTCATCTGTTGAAGTCAAACATTCATTCACACAGCTGCAGGTCTGAACGTTTGGCTTCATGTGTGTGTTGTGATACAATCCAACACAAACTCATTTTTCTTGGTTTTATTGGAAACTTAAAGTGATTCAAAAGTGAAGTTGATGATGAATGAATCAGCAGCGATTCTTACATTTACATATTTGTTCAAGTTGAGCTCAGATGTGATGATTCGACGCTTTTCTGTTGGTAAACTGAACGTTTTGGGTTCGATCATCAGTAACTTTATGACGGTGTGTCTTCAGGTGAGCGTCGTTCGAGGAAAAGATGGGTTTGGATTCACGATCTGCTCCGACTGTCCGGTCCGAGTCCAGGCTGTGGACCCCGGTGAGACACACACACACACACACACACACACACATATGTCAGGATTTACAGCTGTTTCTAAGGTTCCTGTGTTTGGGGATGAATCTGTGCCTGTTGAGGGCAGAAGGTGGATTTTGTCTCTAATAGTTCAAATGTTATCATTAAAGAAGCTCATGGAGTCGTTACTACTGAGAGTTATAGGAATACATGGATCAACAGAGTTATGACTCTTTGTCAAGTGCTGAAAAGAAACCTCGGGCTGTTTTTATTTTCCTCTATGAATGCTGAGTATCATTACAGAGGGCCTTCCTGTATGTTTAAAGACTATCCTGCCAGACTGACTGAGATTCTTCTAGTTTAGAACGAGAAATCCTTTCAAGTTGTCACGGTTTGCTTTAATTTGCAGTTTTAGGAGTTAAACCACAGAGATGACGTCTTCTGTTTTATTATCTTCCTTTTTAAAGGGTTGATGGAGTCGAGTGTTATTCACAGCGAACCTGCAGCACATCAACAGGATGATCAGTTTGGGAGGGGCGAAAGTTCATATACGAGTCCTCCGAAGTATCGAGACATGGGAGTGAAATCACAGGAAATAAAAATCACCTGCTATAATTACTTTATCTGTACTGAGGACTAAGTTCAGACCAGGACGGTTCAGACCAGGACGGTTCAGACCAGGACGGTTCAGACCAGGAGGATGGTTCACTGTCACACACAGAAACTGGCTGACAGACTAAGAACAAGACTTTCTAATGAAGTTCAGGTCTAGAGTTGATAATCAGGCTGCAGCTCCTCAGTGAGTGACTGACCACACAGTCTCTATGTGGTTTAGGGGGACAGACACAGTCTCTATGTGGTTTAGGGGGACAGACTCAGTCTCTATGTGGTTTAGGGGGACAGTCACAGTCTCTATGTGGTTTAGGGGGACAGACTCAGTCTCTATGTGGTTTAGGGGACAGACACAGTCTCTATGTGGTTTAGGGGGACAGACACAGTCTCTATGTGGTTTAGGGGGACAGACAGTCTCTATGTGGTTTAGGGGGACAGACACAGTCTCTATGTGGTTTAGGGGGACAGACTCAGTCTCTATGTGGTTTAGGGGACAGTCACAGTCTCTATGTGGTTTAGGGGGACAGACTCAGTCTCTATGTGGTTTAGGGGACAGACACAGTCTCTATGTGGTTTAGGGGGACAGACACAGTCTCTATGTGGTTTAGGGGGACAGACACAGTCTCTATGTGGTTTAGGGGGACAGACACAGTCTCTATGTGGTTTAGGGGACGGACACAGTCTCTATGTGGTTTAGGGGGACAGTCTCTTTGTGGTTTAGGGGGACAGTCTCTATGTGGTTTAGGGGGACAGACACAGTCTCTATGTGGTTTAGGGGACAGACACAGTCTCTATGTGGTTTAGGGGGACAGTCTCTTTGTGGTTTAGGGGGACAGTCTCTATGTGGTTTAGGGGGACAGACACAGTCTCTTTGTGGTTTAGGGGGACAGTCTCTATGTGGTTTAGGGGGACAGACACAGTCTCTATGTGGTTTAGGGGGACAGTCACAGTCTCTATGTGGTTTAGGGGGACATACACAGTCTCTATGTGGTTTAGGGGGACAGACACAGTCTCTATGTGGTTTAGGGGGACATACACAGTCTCTATGTGGTTTAGGGGGACAGACACAGTCTCTATGTGGTTTAGGGGGACAGACACAGTCTCTATGTGGTTTAGGGGGACAGACACAGTCTCTATGTGGTTTAGGGGGACAGACACAGTCTCTATGTGGTTTAGGGGACAGACACAGTCTCTATGTGGTTTAGGGGGACAGACACAGTCTCTATGTGGTTTAGGGGACATACACAGTCTCTATGTGGTTTAGGGGGACAGACACAGTCTCTATGTAGTCATGGTTACTACTGATAACTAGCAGCTCCATCTAAAGTGGGATGTACGCTGTCTTTCCTAATCAGACCAGGTCCAAGTTACAGTTTTGATATTGATATGAAATATTATGTCACAATTAGAGAATTTAGAATAACTGAAATCCAAGCAGACAGAAAAAAGCTGATGTGGAGCAGAAAAAATACTTTTTACAAATAATATGTGTTTTATTATCTTATTGTATCCTTTTTTACAGTATCGTATGTTGTTGTGTTGTATCACTGTTGCTTGTCGCCAGTGTTTTCTCTGTAAAACTGAAACACCAACATATTTCCTGTTATGTGACCGCTCAGTCTGCTGTGATTGGTTGTCTGTTGCAGGTGGTCCAGCCCACCAGTCCGGTCTCCGTCAGGGAGACTCGGTCCTGCAGCTGAACGGACTGCCTGTGGAAACCTGGAAGTGTGTCGACCTGGCCCACGCCATCAGGTAACCCCGCCCCTTCAGCATGAGCCTAACCCTTTGTGTTGAGTCCAGCACTTTGGTCTGACCCCGCCCCATTGTTATGACCCCGCCCTTCATCCTTCAGTCTGACCCCGCCCTCTCAACCAGACCACGCCCCTTCAGTCTGACTCAGCATTTCATTAAGAGTTCACTTCCTGTTAGTGTGAGGGAAATTGTTCAGACAAACTTTAAGGACCAGGAAAGAAAACTTTGCTCATAGTTTCAGTTTTAAATGATCTTCAAGTGGCAACTTTCTTGCTTTAATTTGTCATTATGATGTAAATGTTGACGGCACAGCGTAGCGCCATCTGGGTTTAGACTGGTTCCATATAAGCTTCATTTTCACTACGCCACAGAGAAATTACACCAACCACTGAGGTTTTCCAGGTTAGCTATCAGTAGCTATTCCCATAATAATTTGTTAGGTGGCCAACTGCTTTCTATCATGTCACTGCTGTGATGGAGCACTGCTCAGGAAAACATGATGACACTCTACTTATATCTTTTTAGTTGTATTTATTATACTACCTGAATAAACTTGTCTTAGCTAATCTCTCTGATTTCCAAAGTGATGTCGATCATTTCTTCACGGAGCGACGCTCTCAGGATAACAGAGAGAAATCCAGTTACCTTTGAAATAAACAATAATCTGTTTCCACTTTAAAATAATCTGTTTAAGTTTTATTAAATGATTTGGTTATATTGTAACTTCCCTGTTGAACCGTGTCTCTCTCAGGAGTTGTCCCTCTCAGATCGTCTTGGTGGTGTGGAGAGGTTTACCTGAGATCAGGTCCGGATGTGAAGCTTTGCTCCGCCCACAGACACAGGTGAGTCTGACACCTGCTGATGATGTCACAACAGGTAGTGACACATGCACTGCAGTACTTCTGCTGCTTTACACATCTGCTCACTTCAGAGGGAAATATTCTACTTTTTACTGAACTTCATGTATCACAGCTTTACATTCATAATAATAATAATCTTTATTTATCCAGAACTTTTTAAAACTGGTGTTAGAAAGTGTTTCACAGGGTGATAAAACAGGACAGATACTCATAAACGTTCCTTATATGTCAACAAACTTCTTTTCTGTGTGTCTGAACCATTACCATCATCTTCTGTGCCTGTAATCCTGGAGGTTCTGGGACAGTTTGGCAGCATTTCTGGTTTTAAGTTAAATCTCCAGAAGAGTGAGTTTCTACCCTTTAACTCATCAGAGATTCCAATCTCACTCCTTCCATTTGATTTTTTACCTGATCGTTTCCATCACCAAGACATTCAGTAACATCTGCAAAAACTTCCTCCCCCATCTGAAAGGTGTAAGAAAGAAAATATCTGCATCAGTGGTCTACCCCCCCCCCCCCCCCCCCAGCATATCCCAGAGTTCATAAGAACAACAAACCAGTTTTCTCCAACAAGAGTGGTTCAGCCCTGCCCAACTTTATTCAATACTACGGGGTATGTAATATTGAGAATTGCTTTACTGGGTTACAGATGAGGTGGCCGATACATTCCCACTTTGCTGCTTCTCTCTGTTATGTTCCGAGTTACCTCTGGCTGTTATTAATATCAGCAAAAGCCCAGTTGTCACCCAGTCTGTTAAAATAAGAACACAGTTTCATAAACACTTTGGCCAACTTTGGTTCACACTTGGTCTGATAGAAGCATCGCCTGTATCTGACCTTTTCAACAATGAGGTTTTCCTGTCCTCCACTGAACTCTCACTGGCCTCCATTTTCATTTTTCCAGATCAGGAACTTTGACCAGAAGAAGTTTCCTCTTCTGAATCTTGATCTCCATCAAAGACATTTCAGTCATTTAAAATTTAATATGCTCTTTAAATCCTGATATCTCTGCAAACCTTAGAAGAACATGAGAGGGTGACTCGGGGATGGGATTGCTGGATGACAAATGGAAAAATATTTTAAAACTGGTTCATCATTCTTCCATCTGTGCAAGACACGGCGTTCTGCAGTGCAAGATCCTCCACAGAGCTCATTACACAAATACTAGATTGGCCAAAACATTCCCAGACCTAATATAAATCTGATCCAGATGTTAGGGGCCTGCTCAGGTCAACACACTTTTGGACAGAAATATTTGAAACCTATCAAAATGTTTTCCTGTAGATCTGAACCCCCTCACGGTTCTGTTTGGAACCCTGTGGAGGACTCTTCCCATTGCACATGGAGGGTTACTGGGTTATTATTCTCTACACTGTTAGCAAGACAGCAGAACTCTTACGCTGCATTAAACTTGAGGTTCAGATTCCTCCTCTTCCCCTGCTGTTTGTATGTATGCACTGTATGCTCGATTGCTCTGTGCTTATGTATATGCTCCTCTTGGTTTTGTCTTTTTATTTGCTTGGGGACAAGGTCTGATGGGTGGGGGGTGTCATACAAACTGTTTGGGTGACGCTTGTTTGTACACAAAGGAAAATAAATAAATGTAAAAAATGTAATGGAGTACTTTTACATCAGAGTATGAGTACATTACTGTGTACCAACCCTCCAGGCTCTGACTCCGCCCCCTCTGTGTCTCCTAGACAACAGGCAGGAAGCTCCTGCCTCACCCTGCCCACAGTAAACATGGCAGCCGCAGACGGGGTCAGGGGTTGGGGATCAGGTCCAGTCTGGGGGCACTGGGTTCTCTCTGGAGGGACCGGAAGGAGGAGGAAGACCAGGAGCTGACTGACTGCACCCCCCACACCACCACACTCAAAGGCACCCGAGTGACATCATCAAATGGAGACAATTACATCATCCTGTCACCTGTTGACACGGGAGGTCAGGTGAGTCTGAGGAGGTGGGGCCTGGAACCAGAACCTTTCCCCTAAACCAGAGTGCTGAGCTTTCTGTGTCAGGACAACTGTCTTGTCCACTGTATGTATGTTCCTGTTCTAACTAAGAACCCTCAGCAAGAACCCTCAGCAAGAACCCTCAGTGAGAACCCTCAGTGAGAACCCTCAGCAAGAACCCTCAGCAAGAACCCTCAGCGAGAACCCTGAGATTGCATAGAATGCTGAGAACAAACATTGTGAGATTTGACAGTAAAAACATTCTCCTTGTCTTTTAGCTCCTTCAGCCAGTTTATCATGACAGGAACGGGACGATTGGTAAGATGTCTCTCCTGAATACTGATCATCCATTCATCCATTGATGTAATAGTATTGATCAGTATATTGATTATAAACTGATAGAATGTGTGTGTTGGTCCTCAGGTCGTCTGTATCAGACTCACCCCAGCGGGGGGCAGAACCTCCTCCATGACCCTCGTCCTACATCGTCACAGCGACTGTTCACCAGCCACACCGCCACTATGGCCCCGCCCCCTCCCTCAACTTCCTCCTCCTCAGCCCCGCCCAGTAACTATGGCAACTACCAGAACTGCACCATCGTCCAGTCACATCTGCCCTGCTCCAGCTACGGAACCTACGTCACCCTGGCACCCAAGACCCTCATCTTCCCTGTCTTTGTCCAGGTCAGAACTTAGAACCTCACCAGAACCCTCACAACTAACCTAGAACCTCACCAGAACCATTACAACTAACCTAGAACACCATTCAGAACCCTCACAATTAACCGAGAACCTCACCAGAACGCTCACAACTAACCTAGAACCTCACCAGAACGCTCACAACTAACCTAAAACCTCACCAGAGCACTCACAACTAACCTAGAACCTCACTGGAACACTCACAACTAACCTAGAACCTTACCCAGAACCCTCACAACTAACCTAGAACCCTACCCAGAACGCTCACAACTAACCTAGAACCTCACTAGAACACTCACAACTAACCTAGAACCTCACCAGAATGCTCACAACTAACCTAAAACCTCACCAGAGCGCTCACAACTAACCTAGAACCTCACTAGAACACTCACAACTAACCTAGAACCTCACTGGAACACTCACAACTAACCTAGAACCCCACCCAGAACGCTCACAACTAACCTAGAACCTCACTAGAACACTCACAACTAACCTAGAACCTTACCCAGAACCCTCACAACTAACCTAAAACCTCACCAGAATGCTCACAACTAACCTAAAACCTCACCAGAATGCTCACAACTAACCTAGAACCTCACTAGAACGCTCACAACTAACCTAGAACCTCACCAGAACCCTCACAACTAACCTAGAACCTCACCAGAACCCTCACAACTAACCTAGAACCTTACCCAGAACC